>JBBBDQ010001474.1:1897500-1952500 GCA_037127315.1 Ascarosepion bandense
TCTGGCTTTAAACCTACAAAGTGTTGATAAGTCGTAAAAATGAAAATCAATCAATCTATAACAGTAACACTGATAATGATAATCACCACCACTATTCCGTACTGGATACAATGATAGACTACGTCTGGCAGAAGGCCTCTAATCGAGAGGTTTTCAAAAGTGCGGAACCACATCTTATTTGCTGCTGTTCCTACATTCACCCTGACAAGGGATGGTAGCACCTGTTTTGGTCTCAGCAAATAGTTAAGCCCCACAATGATACAAAGTATAAAAATACCAGTAATGCATTTTGATAGTCGGAATACGAGTAATGCACCTTGATGATAGTCGGAATATTTTCCAGCAGTACGTTTTTTTAAATGTAATTACTAATGCTTTCAAAGAAATTAATTTTTGACATTAAATTACCCATAAGGAGTTGGTATGCCACAAAAAAACCAAAAAAAAAAACCCCCTCACTACTACCATCATCACCAAGACTTCATATTTAATGCTTCTGATTATTGGGTAGGTAAATATTTAGTTAGTTATGAAGTTTGGCTCTGTCTGGCACAAGGCCACCATACTAGTAGAATACCAAGTAAGGGTTAAACTCAGGTCTAGTAAATCTTTACAAGAACCAGATCAGACAAAGAAAAAATGAAATATTGCAACCATACCTAGGCTAGCGCTGCTCAATTCAAGCCTTGACAGAGTTCAAGTGGCCTTGTGGGTAATGTATAATTTTCAACCCTAATCCTTTCTCACAGATGAAATGTTGTTAGTCTTTTACTATGCTATCACTATTTTCATGTCAAATGTTTAAATGAGTTACATTAAGTTTCATTAAGTTTACAACCATTTTCTCCTTCTGCTTATATATGCGGAGGGTTTTCGAAACGAGTATTGTGATAAGTTTGCATTTGTTTTTATATATATATATATATACACATGGTACATAAATTGTCAGAATTTTATATTTTTAATTTTGCACATGTGCGCTGTTTGCATAGTATAGTTTAGTTGAGTCAGTTAGGCACTGTTTATGATACAATTATGCAATTCACTCTGCCAGAAATTTGAAAATGGCTTGCTGTACTGCTTAGCATTCATGCCGGAAGCTCTACTATGAACATTTCAGAGTGTTTGAGTGTCATTCTGAGGACAATGCAGAGGATTTGGAAAGAGTGGGATGAGTTTAATGGTGATTATGATGGTATAGGAGCTCGGAAAATTCTCTGATTATTTTGATAACAAAGGAACTCCCAAATTTGTTGGGGAGGGTCTCAGTCAACACAGTGCCTTGAAATGGTAGTGCTACCCTGAGTCAAGAGGGTGGCTGCTGGAAGACCCTAAGTCTGGTAACAGGACTCTGCACCATGTCACACAAGCAGAAGAACCTGGTTATAGCTGTCAGACAATATCTGTGACCACATTACCCCCACCATCTGTTCACCTAACTCCTCAGACTGCAACCCTATTGATTATTATGCATGATCACAGTTGAGTGGGAGACCAACAAAACTCCTTGAACTGAAGGCAAGGATTATGGCAGCCTTCAACAACTTCAACAAGTAGACTGTCCGGATGAGATACTGAAGTTGTCTGAAGACTGTGGTTGAAGCCAATAGCAATTTCATTGAATAAATTTACACTTAAGTATTTCATGATATTTTTATGTGATGCCAGTGTTTTCATTTTTGTGTAATTTAGATAATAAATTATCCATCACACACTGTGTGTGTGTGTGTGTGTGTATCGTTCATTCAGCAATGAATTAGAACACTCTTGGCTATTGGGCATTTATAATGATAATATACACACTAAAATGTCTGCCTCCTTTTACCAAACACCCATAGCTCAGAGGTAGAATCTCCGACTGATGCCAATTCCTCACCGCCCACAAACTCTTCTCTGACAGGCAATATGGATTCTGCTTTGCCAGGTCCACGGCTGACTTGCTAACAACTGTAACGGAGTACATGCTACAGGACCTTGATGAGTCTGACGAGGCTCGCGCGGTTGCTCTGGACATCTCCAAGGCTTTCAACAGGGTTTGGCACTCTGGCCTCCTATGCAAACTACGCGGTTATGGTATTACCGGTCACCTGCTTGATCTAATTCAATCTTTCTTAAATAACCGCCAAATGAAGGTTGTTCTGAATGGGCGTGCCTCTTCGTCCTACAGCACAAATGCTGGTGTCCCACAGGGCTCTATCCTGGGCCGACACTCTTCCTTATTTTCATCAACGACCTCCCAGATGAGATCAAGTCCCAAGTAGGCATCTACGCAGATGACACTACAATAAGAAACCTGTCATGGCGGACAGACATAATCTCGCTGCTGACCTTGAACGGGATCTATACTCTGTGGTGAACTGGGGCAAGAAGTGGCTTGTCAACTTCAATTCATCTAAGACCAAGCTGTTGTCTCTCAACCATTACAGGCGACCTCTCCTGCCTCCCATAAGTATGGACCAAGCGATTCTCCCGGAGAGCAATACACTATGCCTCCTCGGACTTACCCTGTCCTCAGACCTCAAATGGAAGCACTATATTGAATCCATAGCAAAATCTACTGCTAAGAAGGTTGGGTCACTATGTCGATCCAGGATGTTTTTTCTACCTGAATCCATCCTGCATATATACAAGTCAACCATTCGTCCGTGCATGGAGTACTGCTGCCATTTATGGTCAGGTGCCCCTGCTGTTCTCCTCAGTGTTCATGACAGGCTCCAAAGGAGAGTCTGTAATGTGATAGGTACTGATCTGGCGGCTCGACTGCAGCCACTTCCCCATCGTCGAAATGTGGCCTCCCTTTGTCTGTTCTATAAATACTTTTATGGCTTCTGCTCGGACGAACTTAAGTTACTGGTGCCTCCTCAACAGGTGTTTACTCGTGCAACCAGACTGGCAACTGGGTCCCACCCATTCACAGTCAGGTTAGCCAAATGCAGACAACAATTCTACTCCTGCAGCTTCTTCTCTCGCACTTCCCGCCTGTGGAACTCGCTCCCATATTCTTGCTTTCCTGACGGCTGCAACCTCCAGAAATTTTAATGCAATGTCAATACTCATCTATTAACCACTGGACTCTAGCTCTCACCCCACTCCCGTATAACCTTCCCTTTCTCTCCACCTATGTATCTGTCATCGCACCTGCTTTCTCAGCTTTCTATTGTTCCTTTCTAACTAGTTTGTACTCCTCACTCTTTTCTAATTAATCTTTTTACATTTATGTAGCCCCCTGCACATCAGTGGCATTTCCACCTTGCTTGGGGTGAAATGATTAAAAAAAAAAAATTCAGTTGGGTTTCATTCCTGGGTTAAAAAGCAATCGGAGTCTAATCGTACTGACAAGCTGTGATACAGCGAAACAGATCTGTCTGCGGATGACTATATTTATAATATTTTTGTCTCTCTCTCTCAAAAAAATGTTGTATAAATATTAGATAAGCTGATTTAAGTCACTGAAATTGTCTTTACTGGAGCTTGGCTCTTTGTTACTTGAGTAACAAAATGTTTCTTAAAAAAAAAAAGGCCATAAATGATGGACTAATTTTGACCACAATCAGCAAATGTTTGACCATTTTAACACTTAAGCATCCACTTAGCATGCTTTCATTAATGAAAGAACAAATGCATTTTCTTTCTCTCCTCCTAAATGTTGCATTCTGACTGTATATATATTTTTTTTTCCATTAAAAAAAAAATTCTCTTTGCCGAATGAGTTAGGTATATATTTAATCTCTAACCAGGCTTAAGTGTGGCTATGAATGTGCAACTGTGCAGAAATTGCTTCACTCTTTTTTGCAGTTTTACTTCCATCAATTTTTATTTATGCTTTCTTTCCCTTTTTATTTTTATTTTTTTTTTTGCCTCACTGCACGTGTACATCTCCATTTCCAACTTGGAAATTTTTTCTTCAGATAAAATTTCAAGTGATAACTGTGCTTGGATGTTAGGATTAATTTATTGAGAAAAAAAAAATAGAAGTATTTTTATGAAGAAGACACCATTTAATCAAAATTTAAAAAAAGATCACGTTTTGAATAAACTAGATGTTTAGTTCTAAACTTATTTATAAATGGAACTTTGTGTGTGTCCGTTACCTATAGACTCCGAAACAGCTGAACCGATTTTCTTGAAAATTTACACAGTTGTACTATAAGCATCTGCGAGTGTTCTTAGCTAGGTTTTGTGTCGAGGTACCTCCTGATAAATATCAAAAATCGATAATCGAAAAAATCGGGTTATAGGAGTGGTCCGATTTTAATCAAATTTGATACACTCATAGACAAAGACATAAGAAACGATATTCAGAAGTTTCAAGGTTGCAGTTCTTACAATAGTGCAGAAAATCGATAATATATATAAAAGCTTTCATTACACCCAAACAACGCCGGGCTATACTGCTAGTAATCTTAAACAGGAGAGGTGGTATTATTTATTGAATGTCAACCTTTCATTCTAATGATTACACTATGACCACGCAAATATTTAAATATACAAAATACTTGGATGCCAATATTTCTGTATATAATTTTTTTATGATTTATCAACATTTTATTTAAAGTCAGAAAGTATTTTTAGATTATAAGAAGATAATGACTTAGTGATACAAATCCTGCAATTTAACCCATAAATGGGGGAAGAAGGTAAATTTATACTCTTTCTGTGGTTATTTGTGTTGGTGAATATAAAGAACCCAGCTAGAATTGGAACTTGGCTTTCTGATTTCCCATTCTAATCTGTTATCCATTATAACACCTGCACCTCCAAGAATACAGCACCTGGTATTTAACTTCAGTGTTTGTACAAGAGCCATTGTTTAAATGTAATATGGCCATAAGCCCATTATGCTACCTGTGTGCATCCAAGCTTACAGTCCCTGATGTTCCTAAGCAGTTACCCATCAAGGTACTGACCAGGCACAATGTTGCTTAACTTTGGTGATCACACAAGGACCAGTATTTCAATGTGATATGATCCTAAGCCTGTTATACTATTAACACATTAAAGCATACGGCACCTGGTATCCCAAAGCAGTTACTGATATATGTAATGACCAGGCTTGATATTGCTTAACTTTGGTGATTGTGCATAGTATGGTCATAGGCCTCAAATAAATATTTCTGTAATAAATTTGTGAATCTAAACTTATTTATAAATGGAACTTTGTGTGTGTTTTTGTCCATTACCTATAAACTCCGAAACAGCTGAACCGATTTTCTTGAAAATTTACACAGTTGTACTATAAGTGTCTGTGAGTGTTCTTAGCTAGGTTTTGTGTCAAGGTACCCCTGATAGATATCGATAATTGAAAAAAAGCTACTTATAGAAAGAGTGGTCTGATTTTAATCAAATTTCATACACTCATAGACAAAGACATAATAAACGATATTCAGAAGTTTTAAGGTTGCAGTTCTTACAATAGTGCAGAAAATCGATTTTTATATATATATATATATATATATAAAAGGCAAGGTGTTTGTGTCTGTTTATCTGCCTGTATGTCTGTATTTTTTTCAGCTCTTCTATTTTAGTTTTTGCTTCGGGTTTGGCTCTAAGTAGGTATAATTGTAGTTCTTAGTCTCAGCCATGATACCATTTACTCAGAGGAACTTATTTAGCCTACAAAATTCAGTTTACGATGAAAACTTATTTGATATCGATACCAAGAAATCAAAATTTGACTTACATCCATTCATTTTTCTTTCAGTCTACGGTTTCGCTTTAACCGTAGAAACAACTATTGCTTTTTTGTCATTTGTGCCAATGTCCAAAGAGTCTGAGCTCCAGGACCATGGATTAGTTTTAAAGCTTCCATTACACTTGAGCAACACCGGGCTATACTGCTAGTTTCTGTAATAAATTTATGAACAGATCTGATAAGCATGATACAAATTCATAAGTTGACCATTGTCTATTCATCAAAGTTTTGCTTAAAAATGTAAATAGAAAATCAATTTCAGAAGTATGTCAAGAAGGTATATTTTGGCTTACCTCAAAAAAATTGATTCTACATTGGCCTGAGTTTATATTGGTTTAATTTTTTTGTTTTTTTAATTCAGCCAATGAAAATTGGTTTTGCAGTTACTGCAGCCTCATTTTTTTTTCCCAATTATTTTTTTCCTCACTTGGCAGGAGAGTTGCTTGATCTTTTGTCAATTTGTTTTATTTTCCATAGGTATTTGTTAAATATATAAAAAAACAAAACTACTGTATAACAGATTGACAGAACTGTGGATACAACAAAATAACACAAAAAATATGTTAAGATGTTTGGGCATTTTTAAAATAGTTCATTAACACACTTTGCCTTATTCAAAATATTGTTCTCATCTTTGATTGTTTTGATGTTATAAACATTTCAACCAAGTACTTATGACCATCTTCAGGTGTCTATTATACAGGATAACTTATTTTTATTAGTTCAAATGTTATTTTTAGTGGATAACCATATGCGAGTGGACACTTCATTTATTTCAAACTACTTAATTTGTCTTCCAGACTGCATACTTGAGAAAACTTAATAAAGAAAATGTACCCTGCAGCAGGGTTAAAATGTGTGCCCTCCCTTGTGGGGGGTGGTGTCTGATCTGGTTTTTCTTTGACCATTTAGCTGATGTATTATTCTCAAACTTATAGCCCTTCTCTCTTGATTCTTTCAAAGTTGCTGTTGGTATCAAGATAAATGCCAAGATTATTTAACTTTTTGAACAAGAAATTTTTGTGTGGTACAGGAGGTCATAACCAAGAAACTTTAAGCTAAAGAGTAGATTCATATAAAATAACACCCTTTTATTCTACAATGCTGATTTTTATCCACCTTACCCTACCGTCCTCGCAAAAAAAAAAAGTTTTCAAACAGATTTAATGAATAGATTGTACTCCAGCTTCTGATATGAATCTAATGGAAAAATTATGGTTAATCATTTAAACATATGAGAGTCAAAATCAAATTAGAAAGCAATAAAACAGCAATATTCAAATTAATAGAAGTTAATAAAGTCAATGAGGAGAAAACTGATGAAGGCTTTAGAATATCTGGAAGCTTTTATTAAAATGTAGAATAATAATTAATCCAAATGCAAGAATATTTTGTGAATTAAATTGTTTTTTATGGCTTATATCTTATGGGTTTATTTCTAAATAAAAATTTATGTTGCATTTTCTGTATATAATAAAAAGCTGACACTCCCCAAAACAAGTTATACTTTTAATTAGAATGAACATTATAAGCTGAAACTAATGTGTTAAAAATTGGTCATGTAAATATTATATCCTGAATAATAAAAAACTGATACTGTGTGTGTGTATATATATATATATATATATATATATTCCATTTGTAAATGTGTTATTATGCAACCCAGGTTTCTACCATGAGTGGTGTCTTCAGGCGATTTTTCAAAATTGCCTGAAGATACCACTCATGGTAGAAACCTGGCTTGCGTAATAACTTGTTTATAAATGGAAAATATTCAAAAGTTCTACAATATAATTGTATTGAACACTTTGTAATACAAATGTGCACTGATCTAATCTTATGACCAGGAACTAAGTAATTAAACTATATATATATATTTTATATTGTACACTTAAAGAGCCTAATATACATATATACTTGATTGGATGTACATTTAAATGCAAAAAAATAACACTTTACTTTTGGTGGGCTGATTTAAAATACACAGACACTAACTTTCTCAAGTCTGGCCATGGGTTTGATTTTATGCAACCCCCACCCATATGTGAGTGGGTGTGAAAGAGTTGTAAATATGGATATTTGCTCAAATTATTTAATAAGGAACAAGACAAAAACAATCTTTATAAATTTGGCATATTTTGTGACTTATTTAGCTTTATCAGAAATTTCTGATAAAGCTAAGTAAATAGCAAAATATGCTAACTATAAGTTTTCGTTAGATAAATTTGTTTTACTTGTCCCTTTTTATTTATTTATATGCAGGTTTCATTAAAAAATGACAGAGTATTATGGTTTGAAGAACTGTGTTCTTGATTAATCCAGATTTATAAATAATTACATTGGCTACACCATCATGCTGTTGATGAGAAGATTAACTTGCACCTCTCAGACCAGAGTTCAGTGCAATATTTAAACATGTACAGAGACCTACCAAACTCTATCTGCAACATACTTGTTGATAACACAAATATAGCATCATCCACATGCTAAAAAAGGCTAAAAATAATGGAAGCCTTATTAATAAAAAAGAAAAATCACTTATTAATATTAACTGTGAACATGGCAACAATGTGCTTACCGTGTTCAGAAGATAAAACTAACACATGACTCTACATGCACACACACACACACATTACACATATTCAGTCACATGTAAAATAAATTCCATCCTAGATAATGGCTAAAGTATAGCTGAAAGTGCTCGGAAAAACAATATTTGGACAATTTTTATGTAAAGAAAAGATAAAAACTCATAAGATCGCATAAAAAAATTACATAAAAAACTTAACTGTAATACCTTGTCTGTCAATTTTAATAACAGTCAGTGCCATACATGATACATGCTTTGGGCGATCATGTCTTGAAAGAGACATGACTGACTGGGAAGAAGATTATCTCGCAGTAGGTTGCCATTGCTTTCTGCAGTAGACTGGTTGCCAACCAAAGCTATAGGACCCAATCTGTCCTATTATTTAACCCATAACTGGAGGGAAGAGACGAATTAATACCTTTCTCAAGAGTATTTGTGCATAAGTGAATACCAGGAATTCAACTAGAATTCGAACTTGGCTCCCTGAGTTGTTGTTACGAGTCAATATCCACTACACTACAACGCACATCCGCTAAAACCTACATAAGAGATATTACTGCCCAAATACATGATATGCGTGTGTGCCATATTTTGTTCTGTTGATATTTTTACTTAAATCTGTCAATACATTACATGAGAGAGAGAGAGAGAGCAGCAATCTGGCGATGCTGCTGCTAACTGCAGCGGGCCTTGCACCAAATTTAGCTGAAATCAATTTCTTCTTCCACAGACTTATTATACAACACAGAAATGGCAAATCTGTTAAAAGTGCTGATGTCAATAATACTATTGTTATTTGCTGACATGTATCTGAAAATGTGTTCCAGATATAAGTCCGAGGATAGTGATATCCATGATGAGATCATTTCCTGCAGTTCAAGAAGATGTCAATCAATACTATCAGCAAATCCTTATTTCTGCTCTTCTCTCTTCCTATTGAGAGAAGGAGTTACGGAAATGTCTGAAATAGTTAATTGAATTCTGGCAAAAATGTGTTAAGGATGACCTACTGGGTGATCTTTCTTTCTTCTTTTTTAAATGGTGGTTGGGAGAAGAGCTAATAAAATAACTTGACTGCTCAATATATTTGTTCAATTTCATATTTAGTGCATGTCTTGTTATATTGTCTTGTTATATTAGATATTATATGCTATATAAGATTACTATATCTTATATAGCAGGGGTTACCTTGGTTACCTTACATGAAATGAGAATGATCTTGGTAGAGATAATCAATTCTTGACAGTGTCTCAAAGCCTGATTATCAATCTTGACCAGTTGTCAAAAAATGTCAATTGATTATTAAAGAATTTTCAAAAGAACAGAAAACCAGAAAAAATTGTCTCTGCAACTGTAAGTGCCATTTTACAATCATTAGTAAGTAGAGCAGTTTAGAAATAAAAAATAAACTGTTGAAATTGAAATTTACAGGCAACAAAGGATGGGAGTTCAAATCCTGCCAGAAGCTTATTCTCTTTCTTTAGTCCTGGGTATGATGATAAACTACATCTGGCAGCAAAGCATTTGATTGGGAGATTGGAAGTTTTGAAGAGTGTGGAACCACCTCTTGGTTGCTCCCCCACTTCTTTTTTTTTTTTTTTTTTTTTTTCCAAAGTCCATTCCCAACTCTGGTGGTAGCACCTGTTAGGATCCCGGTTATAGGCAAATAATTAATCCCCAAACAAAACTCTGAAAGTATAAAGATAAATTTTCATAGTAAAAATGCCACTCAATACATTTTTATATATAAAAAAATTACCAGCAATACCTATTTATAGTAAAATTACCAACAATACATCAACCAACATGAAAAAACTTTCATGACATAAATTCATATATTATTCTACAATTTTTTAAAGAAATCATTTTGTATCCCAAAATATCTTCAACAAAACTACATATTACTGCCACTGGGAATTATGCTCACCCAAATATACTGTTTTGTGAATAAACAACTCCCATATATTCAATTGTGAAATAACATTATTCCTTCAAAGCTCCAAAGAAAATTAAATTTTGGCATTGATTAACCCATGTTGATTTTTTATTTATTTATTTTTTTTTAATTATATCACATCAAGCAAGGCAGTTTACTGCCACTGGTGCACAGGGGATTACATAAGATTAAAGTTATGAGAAAGTGTGACAGGGGGTGTCAGGAAGTGGGTAAGAGAAGGATGAGAATATTGATGAGTGGAGGGGATGGAGAAAGAAGCATGATAGAGAGGATGCAAGTTAGTGAGATAGGAGATATTGACTTTACATTTAAATTCTTTGAGATTTTAGCTGAATGAGAAGGAAGTAAACGAAAGGGAATTCCGCTGGTGGGAAGTGAGAGTAAAGAAGCTGCTGGAGTAGAATTTACATTTTATTGATTTCACAGTAAAAGGGTGGGACCTAGTTGCTAATCTTGTGGCTCAAGTAAATTCATATATGGGGGGCACTACTGAGCTAAGTTTATTGGAGCAGAAATCATGAAAGTATTTGTAGAAGAGACACAGGGAAGCCACATTGCACCGGTGAGAAAGTGACTGTATCTGAGCTGCCAAATCGGGATTAGTCACATTACAGATTCTCCGTTGGATTTTGTCAAGAACCCCTAGGTGAATAGTAGGAGCACCGAACCAGATGTGGCAGCAGTATTCAATGAATGGGAGGATAGTAGATATGTCATTAAACAAACATATTTCCTTTTTCCTATCCACACCAGTTTATTAACGATTGTGGAATGAATATCTGGAAGTTTTAACATAAGGTGACATTTGTCATCCAAACAATCTTGATTAGTTGTCTAAAAATGTCAGTTGATAGGGTTATTACAGAATTCTCAAAAGATTAGATGGCTTTCAGAAAGCAAATAAATCATTTCAGTCAATTTCTATCAGGTTTTTTTTTCTTTCATCTTATTCCTTGTGGTTTTTTGTTTTTTTTTTATTGCAACTCTCAGATTGTCATCTTATAATGATTAATTAAAGCAAATCGGAAATAATGAATAAACCTGTGAACTTGGAACATTTCGACGACAAAAACAAGGTTAATGATGCCAGACCGAATATCTGAATATATAACAATTTGATAGAAACACAAATCAAAAATTCACACTTCAAATACTATTAAAATCATAGCAATTTCTCAGCCATTGAATATTAAAACTTATGAAAATTAAATATTTTTACTTTCAGTTGAAATTATCAGCAAAATGAATGACTTTATAGAAATTTGCTTAAAGACTCATTAAGATTTACTTAGAGAATTGTAACTTATACCATCAGAAAATTACAGCATATTTAAGTGACGTCCACAGAAACCACGTAAATAAAAAACAAAAGTATATTAGGATCCTGATCTTCTTTACTTATATATTCTGCTATTCTTGCAGCATTTCTTTTGATGTTTTTCTATCCAGGTAGCCTTTGGAAAAACTTAACCCTCTAGGGCCATTCGTATCATATTTGATACAGTATTTCCCTATAAGGAAACATTTGGTATTCATTGACTGAGCAGTCAGTACTGCTTTCATTTGAAATTTATAAAATATTTCTCTTAAAAAAATTTTCAGGAAAATATTTCTTTCAAGGCTTGTTTTCGTACTGTATCAAATATGATACGAATGGCCCTAGAGGGTTAAACTGAATGTTTTATTAAATTTATGAACACAAAATATGAGATATCCCTAGACATAGGTGATAGAATAAGTTAAAATTCTCTGAAAGTTATCCAGATTGACAGACACCTGAAAAAGCTGGAAACATTATGATAACATCCCATTTCAGAAATCCAAATAGAAATTAATGTTTATATTATTTGCCAGTGGCACTACCTGAATAGATTAGTTCATTTAAAAAAAAAAATAGGACACATGGCACAGTGGATATAGGTGTGATTAGTTCCATTGACTTGACCTAAAGAGTTATGAGTTCAAAATACTTAATTTAAAATACAAATAACTTAAAAAGTTAACATGAAGAGTTGAGTTAAAGGGAGATAACTACATGGTTATCAGAAGTGGCATCACACATGGAATGAGAATGATATGCCCCAGTGATGGAAATAAAGGGTTTGAGAGAAGGCTGGAGCATACAAGCAAAACATTATAAACATGGCAATAAAGATGAGGACAACAATGTAAATACTACCTCATCTCAGAAATATAGACAAATAGGGATTTTTCTTTTTTTTAAAATGAGCATTGTCAGCTATAATTTAGACCCTCAAAGGCTCTCTTTGTGTATTGAAATATATTTGATTTTTATTATCTTTCTAAATCATTTCAGAAGTGGGGGTCCCGTTTATAATATCAATACAGTGTAAAATCTATCCCTGACTTTTACAGGATCATTGCACCTAAGCAGTTTATAAACATCAAATTTGGAACTGTACTTACATTATTGATATCTGCATATGAAACCCCTTTATTACAAAAAAAAAATTCATTTGACTAAAAAACAAATATATACATTATGCATATAGCAGTGAATGCTGGATAATCTCTATAAAGATGGAGATTTGAAGCAACAAATTTGATTCTACAGAAGAATGCTGAGAATACTATGAACTGAACATGTGAGCAATGGTGAACTTTTGGAGAAAATAGAAACAAAAAAGAATGTTTATGCTTAACTTCTGAAAGGTAATTGAAATTTCTAGGGTATAATTGAGAAATAGGGCTTGGAAAATTTGATACCCACAGGACAGATTGAAAGCAAGGACAAGAAAAATAATGCATAAACCTTAAGTAATAAAAAAAACTTAAATATATGGACGAAAGGGTTTAGGAGAGATAACCAAAAGACAAAATTTATTAAGACCAACAAAGGGCAGGAAATTGTGGAGGGCCATGATTGTAAACATCCTCAAGCAACATGGCACATAAAATTTGAAGCAAATTTTGGTATTTTTACAAAATTATTTTTTTCCATTAAAGAGTAGATGAATACATTTTTAAAGTAGTGCTACATTTTTAATTAAGGAAGAAAAGTTTATGTAAATTAACAAAAGTATTAAAAAAAAATATACAGATGTCAAAGATGTAAGCATTTTCATGTCATGACCTTTGAATAAAATAAAAAATGAAGTGCTGATAGGTTTTATTTGACACTTTTGATGTCATAAATAGGACTTCCCTTTCTATCGCAATAATAAAAAAAAATACAATTTTTTGATTTTGACTAGTGAGCTAATCTTGAGGTTGGTTTAAAAATATGCAAATTTGCAAAAAATATTCCCTGAAAAAAATTTATTGCAACTTTTTACAAGTTGACCATTTATGTGGATATAGTAAATACCAAATATTTCAAATTAATTCTGTGAATGGATCAGTTTTAACAAATCTAGCATAGGAGATAAATAAATTGAATAGAGAGTAGGCTGTGCAAATACTACAAATTACTATAAAACCAAAATATTACGGTATGTACATTATTCAGACTATTGTCCTCATCTTTGTTGCCATTTGTATGACATTTCGGCCGTTGTATGCTCCAGCCTTTTTCAGGTGCTAGGAATTTCAAACCAAACCGTCTGTTACAACCACTGGGGCATATCACCCTCATTCGAAATGGCAACAGAGATGAGGACAATAGTCCGAATAATGTAAATACTACCTCATTTCAGAAATATAGATGAATACCAAAATATTAATCTAAAAATTTGAGTCATGTTCTTAAAATATCCTCATCAGATTGAGACTTTCATGTAGATCTCATGCATGGCATCAAATTTGTTCAGATATATCTAAACTTTCAGCTGCATATGACCACTTTCTAAGATAAATGGTTAAAAATGGTTTTGAGTAAATGGAACCTTGTAGACTGATGCTACAAAATCACAAAGAATTGTACCAAATAACCAAAATAATCTTCTACAGCAGCAAAATTAAAATGAATACCACATACAAATCAAAGAATAATGATAAAATCAAGATGTAGACATTCCATCAATTTCAAGCAAAAAGGCAAGGAAGAGAATCCCCTGCCAATCAACACTGGAAAGGGCAATAACAGCTACTGGACTTGAGAAAAGTATTTTTCTGAAAAATTGTTTTAAAAGAAAGATTTTATAAATTTGAACCAACAATAGATAGTGGCACTGGCTGCTCAGTCGATGAATGCTAAATGTTTCCTTACACGTTTATCAGTTCGTGTAAATGGTGTGTTACACGTTTGTCAGTTCGTGTAAATGGTGTGTTACACGTTTGTCAGTTCGTGTGTAAATGGTGTGTTACACGTTTGTCAGTTCGTGTAAATGGTGTGTTACACGTTTGTTGCCTGTGTAGAATGGTGTGTTACACGTTTGTCAGTTCGTGTAAATGGTGTGTTACACGTTTGTCAGTTCGTGTAAATGGTGTGTTACACGTTTGTCAGTTCGTGTAAATGGTGTGTTACACGTTTGTCGTTCGTGTAAATGGTGTGTTACACGTTTGTCAGTTCGTGTAAATGGTGTTACACGTTTGTCGTCTGTGAATGGTGTGTTACACGTTTGTCAGTTCGTGTAAATGGTGTGTCACACGTTTGCCGTTCGTGTAAATGGTGTGTTACACGTTTGTCAGTTCGTGTAAATGTGGTGTGTTACACGTTTGTCAGTTCGTGTAATGGTGTGTTACACGTTTGTCAGTTCGTGTAAATGGTGTGTTACACGTTTGTCAGTTCGTGTAACGGTGTGTTACACGTTTGTCAGTTCGTGTAAATGGTGTGTTACACGTTTGTCAGTTCGTGTAAATGGTGTGTTACACGTCGGTTGCCTGTGTAAATGGTGTTACACGTTTGTCAGTTCGTAAATGGTGTGTTACACGTTTGCTGCTCAAAATGGTGTGTTACACGTTTGTCAGTTCGTGTAAATGGTGTGTTACACGTTTGTCAGTTCGTGTAAATGGTGTGTTACACGCGTTTGTCGTCTGTGTAAATGGTGTGGTTACACGTTTGTCAGTTCGTGTAATGGTGTGTTACACGTTTGTCAGTTCGTGCAATGTGTGTTACACGTTTGTCAGTTCGTGTAAATGGTGGTGGTTACACGTTTGTCAGTTCGTGTAAATGGTGCGTTACATTGCCTACGTTCAGTAAATGGTGTGTTACACGTTTGTCAGTCTGTGTAAATGGTGTGTTACACGTCGTCAGTTCGTAAATGGTGGTGTTACACGTCGTCAGTTCGCAATGGTGTGTTACACGTTTGTCAGTTCGTGTAAATGGTGTGTTACACGTTTGTCAGTTCGTGTAAATGGTGTGTTACACGTTTGTCAGTTCGTGTAATGGTGTGTTACACGTTTGCCGTTCGTGTAAATGGTGTGTTACACGTTTGTCAGTTCGTGTAAATGGTGTGTTACACGTTTGTCAGTTCGTGTAAATGGTGTTACACGTTTGTCAGTTCGTAATGGTGTGTTACACGTTTGTCAGTTCGTGTAATGGTGTGTTACACGTTTGTCAGTTCGTGTAAATGGTGTGTTACACGTTTGTCAGTTCGTGTAAATGGTGTGTTGGCACGTTTGTCAGTTCGTGTAAATGGTGTGTTACACGTTTGCCGTTCGTGTAAATGGTGTGTTACACGTTTGTCGTCTTTTCGTGTAAATGGTGTGTTACACGTTTGTCAGTTCGTGTAAATGGTGTGTTACACGTTTGCTGTCTGTGTAATGGTGTGTCAGTTGTCGTCTGTGTAAATGGTGTGTTACACGTTTGTTGCCTGTGTAAATGGTGTGTTACACGTTTGCCGTGTCTGTGAATGGTGTTACACGTTTGTCAGTTCGTAAATGGTGTTACACGTTTGTCAGTTCGTGTAAATGGTGTGTTACACGTTTGTCGTTCTAAATGTGGTGTGTTACACGTTTGTCAGTTCGTGTAAATGGTGTGTTACACGTTTGTCGTCTGTGAATGGTGTGTTACACGTTTGTTGCCTGTGGTAAATGTGGTGTGTTACACGTTTGTCAGTTCGTGTAATGGTGTGTTACACGTTTGTCAGTTCGTGTAATGGTGTGTTACACGTTTGTCAGTTCGTGTAAATGGTGTGTTACACGTTTGTCAGTTCGTGTAAATGGTGTGTTACACGTTTGTCAGTTCGTGTAAATGGTGTGTTACACGTTTGTCAGTTCGTGTAAATGTGTGTTACACGTTTGTCAGTTCGTGTAAATGGTGTGTTACACGTTTGTCAGTTCGTGTAAATGGTGTGTTACACGTTTGTCAGTTCGTGTAAATGGTGTGTTACACGTTTGTCAGTTCGTAAATGGTGTGTTACACGTGCTTGTCGTCTGCAATGGTGTGTTACACGCTTGTCGTCTGTAGAAACGGTGTGTTACACGTTTGTCAGTTCATGGTAATGGTGTGTTACACGCTTGTCAGTTCGCAGTAAATGGTGTGTTAATAAATTGATATTACTGTTTATCTTTCTTTTGTAATTAAAAATGCTTTTCTTTTGCTGATAATTTTTTTTCTTTCTATTTTAGGTAAGTTGATGTTTGGCATTCGCAAGATACAATGACCTAGTAAGGAAGTTTTCTATTAATCTTTTTTTCTAAATCTTTTTGAGTTATTTTTCTTCATTATTTTAATTTGTCTTGCATGAGATACTACCCAAAAGTACAGTGAATTTGAACTGAATGAGCAAACTGAATGTGGTACATACTCTTACTGCTACCTTTTGTGAGCAGCACATTTTTTAAGTGACTATACTAGGGATTACTTCAAAGGAGAGAGTGTAAAACAAGGTGTTAGGGATGCTACAGTTCATTTTATTTTTTTCTCATAGTCATGGTGTGATGGGATAGGCGTGTCTAGTATTGTATAGGACCTTCCTCTCTAGCTTGGCAAAGGGCATCAATTCCACGAGTGGAAAAGATTTAGATAAATGGTTTAGTCATGCTGTTTTGATAACTGTTCATAACTATTTGCAAGTGCAAGATCTCGTTTATGCTTAGACTACTAGACTAAACCCCATAAATGCTTGACTAGCCACATGTCAGATTAATGTTGCAGCCAAACCTGTAATACTTTTTGATATACGTCCATCTTTTCAAAAGTCTAATAAGTCTTATAACAATTAAAACTTTGAAGATAGTTCTGTTCAGTAACATGTTTATTGAACCAAAATGGTACATCTAGAAAAAAAGTAATACAAACTTGAGACTAGTTTAGTCTGAATAACAAAATCATATACTAATTGTGCTTGTCTCTAACTCCATTAGTTCTTTAGTTTTCATGACCCTTATTTCCTGCCAATACCTAAAAAATAAGACTATTTTATTTTGATCACATGGAAATGCAAAAGACATATCAAAAACACTACTTGGTTTCAGTAAAAAAGAAAGTGTTTAATATTGCCTGCTAATGAATTTTCATTTTAATCACATAAGAAAAAAGACATATCAAAACACTACTTGGTTTCAGTCAGAAGATGAAAGAAAGAAGCAAAGACACAAATGTTTAACATTTGTTTCAGTGAAATGAAAAGTAGTCAATTTCAATTCTTTTCATTTGTACCCCCTTATTTCTTAAAATAGTGACTAGTATTCATATTTATGATTGCCATTGCAATATTTTGTTAAAGTCATTAAGCTCAAATATTTAACGATGTGATAATGATGGATATTTTGTTTTTCATAGAACGCACTAAGTTGGGAAGAGCAGAACCATCCAGTGACCTGTTATCTCTTATTTATTAGCACTTATTTTAATGCAGTTTATATAATTATGCCTGAATTGATTAGATGAAACAGAAGGTTGACTATACAATCAAAAATGTTTTTTAACAAAATGTTCCAGATCCAAAGAAAATAAATGACAAGCTAAAAATTTGTGACATATTTACCCCTTCAATGAGAAATCAAATATTACTGCCTTGGGAAAAAAAGTTTTCTTCTCATTAGAGCAGGGTTTGTGGAGGTTAACAAGAAAAAGGGTGTTCAGTGCTACAAGGAATAGGAAGATGTGGAAGGCCATGATCGCCTATGTTCTGAATGGACATGGTACACAGAATAAATAAATCTAAAAGACCTGCTTGTGTAGCTAATCAGTATTAAGAAGAGATGCATTCTTTTATAAACAAATAAAAAAAAAATAAATGTGGATATAAAGTGGGAGATCAATTCTATATTATTACTATTATATAAAGAGATCCCCAACTTTGTGTCCACAGTAGATTTTGTATTCTATTTTTATGGTCTTGAGCAAATGGATGGCAGAGTAGGGTTTTGAGAAGGGTAAGAAGAGGAGGGGATGTGCGTTGTGGTACATTGGATATCAGCTTGGAACGAGAAATTGGGGAGCCAAGTTCGAATTCCAGTTGAATTCATTGCATTCACTTATGCTCAAATACCCTTGGGAAAGGTATTAATCCATCTATTCCTTCCAGTTATGGGTTAAATAACAGGACAGATTGGGTTCTATAGCCTTTGTCCGCAACCAGTCTATTGCAGAAAGCAATGGCAACCTGCTGCGGAATAATCTTCTGCCCAGTTAGTCATGTCTCTTTCGAGACATGATCGCCCAAGCGTGTATCACTGACTGACTGAATATAATAGTTGGAAACATAAAGGCTTCTACTGGGCATAAAGTGGGGGACCAGTTTTCTATTGTAATGAAGTAATAAACTGATCCTCCATAATTACTACTTAATAATATAATACATCTCTTCCTCCTCTAGCTATGAGTCAAATAGCAGGACAGACTGGGTTCTATAGCCTTGGTCGACAACCAGTCTACCGCAGAAAGCAATGGCAACCTACTGCGGGATAATCTTCTGCCCAGTCAGTCATGTCTCTTTCGAGACATGATCGCCCAAGCGTGTATCACATATGACAATTAACCGACTGAAGAAGAGGAGGAGTATTAAGAGCCACAAGAGATAGGGAGAAATGAAAGGCCATGATCACCTACATCCTGATGGGGCATGAAAATAAAAATTTAAAAAAAACAGCTAGAAGTAGGGGCATGAATAGAAAAATATTGAGAACCATTTGTTTAACAAATTAACAGAAATATCCTTTTCATTCTCATTTTCCTTAAAGCTGTCTCATTGCTCACATGTTCTGTCTATGGTATTCTCAGAATCTAGAAGCATATCACTGTCGCCATAAGTGTTTTTTTTTCAAATGTTAGGAAATTGTCCAGTTTTAAGGGATTTATTTCATTTGAGTTTGTGATTATGAATTTAGTTTGTTTATTACTTTTAACAAATGCAATCCTGCTCATCTGTCTGCTACTTTGTCTTTCATTTGACCCAAACTGGAAAGTGTTTGATACAGAATCAATGGGGAAATTATCATTACTGATGTTAAGGAAAATGATTAATTATTTGTAATAAAATCAAACTTGGGTTTGAAGTTAATGGTTTACTTGTCAGTTTTGGATTGTTACTTTTTTTTTTTTTTTTTTTTTTCAGTTTAGACTAAATGTTTTATAATCATGACTTTAACAAAATATTGCAATGGCAATCATAAATATGAATACTGGTCACTATTTTAAGAAATAAGGGGGTACAAATGAAAAGAATTGAAATTGACTACTTTTCATTTCACGGAAACAAATGTTAAACATTTGTGTCTTTACTTCTTTCTTTCATCTTTTGACTGAAACCAAGTAGTGTTTTTGATGTATCTTTTTTCTTATGTGATTAAAATGAAAATTCATTAGCAGGCAATATTAAACACTTTCTTTTTTTACTGAAACCAAGTGTTTTTGATATGTCTTTTTACTGCCAGTTTTGCAGGGGTTTACATCGGAGGAAAGTTATAGGAAAGAGTGACAGGTTATAGGGGGTGTCAGGAAGTGGGTAAGAGAAGGATGAGAATACTGATGAGTGGAGTGGATGGAGAAGGGAGCATGAGAGAGAGGATGCAGGTTAATGCAATAGATGACTATTGACTTTACATCTTGAAGATTGTAGCTGTCCGGGGGGCGGGGGCAAGTAAATGTGAGAAGGAAACCTGATCTGATGAAGTAGGAAAAAAACGGTTGATAATGTGGGGAAAAGAAAGTACCATGATTTCACCTCAAATGTTTAAAGATTTGGCTGCTCATGTGACATTGTAAGCAGTTTAATTTTCTTTCCTGAATGTTTGCTTTTTATTTTTTTTATAAACAGATTTTGTTTTCTGCAAACAAAGGGAAACTGGGAAATTAAAAAGAAAAAAAATCAATAAAATAAATCCATATACACTTTCTTGTATACTACTTGGGTTACTTCCTGTTTCTGTTTGAAATATTTGGAGGCAGGGGCCATCATTAAGATTTACTGAAATAATTATCCATTTTAAACCTGTAATTTATGTGTGTTAATAATATCCAGTGTCCCTTATTTGGAATGCACAAAAGCTATCGTATCTTTTTGCTTATATATCAAACATAACTCTAAAATATATCCATATATTTGGATTGCAACATATCACCCTGTCACCAGTTTAAACTGGCACTGGCATATATATATATATATATATATATTTTCTAAACATTTACTGTTAATTATAAGAGACAATGAATACTTAATCATGAGCCGTTCTAAACGTCGTATTTTGGCTTTAATTTCAGTGAAAATAAAGACAAAAATTCTACGACATTTGGACAATTTTTTTTATTAATTTGGTTCTAAGCTTTCAGCTCACATGAGCCATCTTCAGAGAGGTTATTAAGACGGTAATAGTAACATCCACCATTACCGACGATTTTATTTTGTGTTGACATAAAACTCCACTAGGCAACAGAAATAGTTTCCAAAAATAACAAATGCAGTTCTCAAATTTGCAATGCAGTTCTATGACGTCACACCGTGTGATAGTGTGAAATATCAACAGAACCATGTATTCAAATGCAATGTAATGTGTTATGTCCGGATTTAAAGGTGATTTTATTAAGTGTTAAGTGTTGGTTGTTTAGATTTGATGCTTAGAACCAAATTAATAAATTATCCAAATGTTGGAGAATTTTTGTCTTCATTTTCAACTGAAATTAAAGCCAAAATACGATGTTTAGAACAGCTCATAATTAAACATAATAGACATTCATTGTCTTTCATATTTAACAGTATATGGTTAGAAAAGTATTTGCTGCCTCCATACAATATATATATATATATATATATATATATATATATATATATGAGAGAGGGAGAGAGTAGTATGGCTGTAAATAAGTATACATATGTGTACATATGCTGATATATAAATATTTATCTGCAGTAAATAAAACAATATTATAATATGACATAGCTATAATGCATATTAATAAATTATCCTATGTTTAAGGCACGGCTCAGTTTAATGTATACACAATCATCAGGTGTATATTATAAAATGACCGTCAGTTTATATGTACCTGATGATTGTGTATGAATGAAACACTGAGTCATGAGTTAAATGTAGGATAATATATATATATATTTAATTGTTTAATGTCCATTTCTATGCTAACATGTTTTGGGATTGTGTGTGTTTGTTTTTTTTGTTTTTTTATTGCTTTAATTGAACTATCCTGAAATATTGGGGCAAGTTTTATGGCCCTTACTAACACCAACCAGTCTAGGAAACTAGAAATTGGTTTGTTTTTTTTTATTATTGAGGCACTATCTCAAGGAAGATTACCAAGCAAGGTGAGAGAGTTCTCCTATTTCTATGTGCCCTGTCCTGTCAGGATGTAGGCGATCATGGCTTTCCGTGCTTCCCTATCCCTGGTGGCTCTGAACACGCCTTCTCCTGTTACACCATGCAATCCTCGTTCCGTCATCCAACTGATTAGGTCCTTCAAATATGTTATCCGTTGTTTTCCCCTGTCTCTTTTTCCATCTATCTGGGCTGAGCCGACCCTATTCTATACAAAGTAGGTGCAGAGGTTTTTATTTCAGAGATTTCATTCTCTTAGACAAGTTGCTATCCAAAGCTAAAGACACTTACCCAGCCTAACTTTTTCTATTTCTCTTAAATGACCCCAGTCTGGTGGTTAACTATTAACCCTAACAGGTGCTTCCACCCTGGGTCAAAAAGAGTGAACCTGGAAACAGCAATTAAGTAATGGTTTCTCACTCTTGTAAACCTCCTGATCAGAGACTTTGCAGCCAAATGTAATTTGTCATACCTAATTTTGAATTGTTGGTATTAGAATTTAAGTTGATTAAGGTGATGTCATCTGTAATGGTCAAACTGAAACATGTGCACTAAGCATTTAAACAGGCTATATCTTTTTTTTATTAATTTATACACACTTCTATATAATCTATGGAGAAAAATATTTTAATATTGGTTGTCGTATCTTTTGCATTATTGTGGCAAACGTGTTGGTAGATGCAAAAGAAGCTCTGCATTGCATCTGGACATATTTTTCAACACCTATTGCATCCATGTTTTCCCTGTTAGCAGCAAAACTGCTTGGCATGTCTAGATATGGGCCTCTCTGCCACTGGTCCATATCCAGGTTTTTGTAAGATGCCTCATGCTAATAAAAGCAACAGGAAAAGCAACAGTCAGGAGTTGGCAAGATTCAGTGTCTTATGAAGTTGATTTGATGGACATCATGTTCCTAAAGTTGCTGTGGTTTCTGAGGCTCTGTTATTTTTATTACCTCTCATCTCTTTCCCTCTCTCTGTCTATTACCTTTGTAGTTGCTGGGAGAGCAATCAGTTAGATGTTTGCTCTAATGTCAACACATTCTTACTGTACATTATAATTATAATGACTTCTAGAATTTTGAGTCTCTTTGCAATGTGTACTATATATATTTTTGGAGCTGTCTATTTGTCTTATATTAATATTGTTTTGGCTATTTGTGATATTTTGATCTATATGTGTATGAAGTGCAATATTTTTGACAAATGACAAGTCAACTTACAAGAAAGTGTTGTAATTGTGAGACCAATGTATCATACTAGTATGGATGAATAATTGAATATTATTTTTCTCAGATATGCCAGGCTTTGAGCACTTTTTTTTATATTGAAAAGAAAAAATACAAAGGTTAAATCAATCAATTTGTGAATAAAAAAATTGTCTGAGTACAAAGTAGCTTATACAGCATATGCCTTATGAATGTTTTAAATATTCACTAACTTGCAGTATAGCCCGGTGTTGCTCAGGTGTAATGAAAGCTTTAAAACTAATCCATGGTCCTGGAGCTCAGACACTTTGGACATTGGCACGAAAGACTAAAAAGCAATAGTTGTTTCTACGGTTAAAGCGAAACCATAGACTGAAAGAAAAATGAATGGATGTAAGTCAAATTTTGATTTCCTGGTATCGATATCAAATAAATTTTTTTCATCGTAAACTGAATTTTGAAGGCTAAATAAGTTCCTCTGAGTAAATGGTATCATGGCTGAGACTAAGAACTACAATTATACCTACTTAGAGCCAAACCCGAAGCAAAAACTAAAATAAAAGGGCTGAAAAAAAATACAGACATACAGGCAGATAAACAGACACACACACACAAACATCTTGCCTTTTATATATATATATATATATATATATATATATAATCGATTTTCTGCACTATTGTAAGAACTGCAATCTTGAAACTTCTGAACATTGTTTCTTATGTCCTTGTCTATGAGTGTATCAAATTTGATTAAATTGGACCACTCCTTCTATAACCCGATTTTTTTCGATTATCGATTTCAATATTTATCGGGGGTACCTTGACACAAAACCTAGCTAAGAACACTCACAGATGCTTATAGTACAACTGTGTAAATTTTTCAGAAAATCAGTTCAGCCGTTCCGGAGTCTATAGGTAACACACACACACACAGAGACAAAGTTCCATTTATAAATAAATTTAGATCAGATCAGATTTACATTAGATTTAGATAATTACCTCCAGGAATTTAAATGCAATGTCAATACCCATCTCTTAACCACTTTACTCCATTTCTTTTTACATCACCCTGTATATCTTTGTCTTTCTTTCTACTTTTGCAACTGTCATCACACCTGTATTCCCATCCCTCTTTTGCTCCCTTCTCTGGCACCTCTCTCCGTAACTGCTTCGTCTTTCTCTTTACTCTTCTCTTATCTAATTTTTTTCTTTTATGTAGCTCCCTGCGCATCAGTAGCATTACCACCTTGCTTGGGGTGAAACGATTTAAAAAAGAAGAAAAGTAATGCAGAAATCTCTCATACACAGACTTGTGCATTCAACTTAGAAATGAATGATCTTTGACCTTTTGAATTTAAGGAGCAGACAATAGTAAAAATAAGTAATTTGTCATGGGGTGGGCACATTTTTCATTTATTTCATATTGCCAGCATTGAAAGTTTGTCATATGAATTTATCATGGCTAATTTTGTCTTGCTGTTAAAGATGCTTGATTTTAAGCTTGGCTCTAAAAGACCTGATACATTTTTTCCGATGAGCTTTGAAATATCACTCGTTCTGAAATTGTAACCAAAATATCATTTCCTTGGTAAGAGGGGGAAAGAGAGAAAATGGAATCTTTCCTGTCAGCCGTCTGTCCATTCTCATGCAATGCCTCAAAGGAAAATCAAGATATTTCAGCGAATAGCATTTCTGTCTCTTTCTTTACAGAAAAGGTTTTAGAAGATTTAAAAAAGAAGCAAAATGGTTAAACAGGTTTGGTTATTTTTTGCTTAACTAAAGAAAAATAATCCTTTGAAATTTAATTTTTCTCTTCATTATATTTTGATGACTTTTCTCTTTTATGGAAATCGGTTTTCTTATAGATGTGCTTAGAGGGAAATAGGTTTTAGATATAAACAGATCATATTTGCAAGAATACAGAATGCATATTCGTTAGCAAAAGGAACAGCCGAAGACCTAAATTAAAAATACTGAAATCACTGAGCAACAATTTAGATATTGAGAAACCAGAATATGCAACATGGAAATCTGAAGACACATTCAAATAGCTAAAGTTGTTTTCAAAAGCTAAGCAAAGTAATAAGAAACTGGAAAATATTGATAGAAACACAAAAAAGCTAACTGAACTGTTATGTAATATCATTCCGCCTATATGGTAGTGAATACAATCTCCTCATAGACTGAGAAAAGACTTGAAGCAACAGAAATCTACTGAAGAATACTAAGAATACCATGGACTGAACATGTAAGCTATGAGGAAGTTCTACAGACAATGGCAACAAAAAAAACACTTATACTTAGCATCAGGAAAAAATGGTTAAAATTTCTGGGGCACATCATGAGGAAAGAGAGCTTAGAAAACTTGATAATTGTGGAATGGATTGAAGGTAAGGGGGACAGAGAAAAGCAATGTGTAACCTACCTGACAAGTTTGAGTAAATTGATGGCAGGGCAGAATTTGGGAGATATGGCAAAAAAAAAAAAAATTTATTAAAAACTACAGAGGACCGGAAATTGTGGAGAGCCATGATCGTCAATGTCCTGAAAGGATACAGCATATTGAAGATTTATTTATTTTTTCTTCAACAGGAGTAGATATGTTTGCCTATTCCTCTCTGGTCTTTTTAACAGAAGTAGAAGTTTGTCTTTTTGTTTCCTGTTTAAGATTAGGTTTCTGATTCCTTCTAAAGTCTTCTCATTGTGTTTCATTTCCAGTAACAACTTGAGTCTTAGTGGCATTATCACCTTGCTTGGGGTGAATTGATTAGAAAAAAATAAATGGGTCATAGATTTGGAATTTATTAAAAAAAAATTCAAGAATTAATTTTTGGTAATGTTTGATACTAAGTAAAAGCCAAATTTTTTAATCAAGCATGTTTTCCCCATTGAAAGATTGGTTCAGTACATTCTTCCTGTCCTGGGCATGATGGTAAACTGCATCTGGTAGCAAGGCCTCTGATTGGGAGGTTGTGAGGAGCATGGAACCACCTCTTAATTGCTGTGGTTCCCAGGTCTGCCCTGACCCGGAGTGGTAGCACCTGTTAGAGTCCCAGCTATGGGCAAATAGTTCACCCCCAAACTGGGGTCAAAACACTATGAAGGTATAAAAATACG
Source organism: Ascarosepion bandense (assembly GCA_037127315.1). Classification (NCBI taxonomy): domain Eukaryota; kingdom Metazoa; phylum Mollusca; class Cephalopoda; order Sepiida; family Sepiidae; genus Ascarosepion; species Ascarosepion bandense. The sequence goes on from JBBBDQ010001474.1 coordinate 1,923,680, forward strand.
CTTTTTTAGGAAAATATTCATAAAAATAGACTTTTATAGAAAAATGTTTTTGAAGAAAAAATATTACCAAAATACATTTTTGAAGAAAAAATTATCATAACACATTTTTGAAAGGAAAAAAATAATCTTAGCAAAACATTTTTGAATACAAAACTAGAAGACATTTTCAGTTTTCTAAAATAAAAAAGAATAAAAACAAAAATTTTCATTAAAATCCTGCTAAATCAACCTTCTCACTATAACCAAACATTAAAAAAAAAAAACTTAAAACCTCACCTTTTTGGTATTAAATAACCCATAGAGGTGTTGATATGCCGTTAAATAAAACTCTTCCTATCCTGATTTCACTACATTTAATTTTATCTTGAAGTAAGATGATCTTTATTAATATCAATAATTCAGAGGAAATTGAATAAGATTGAGGTAAAGTATGTAAGTTTCGGAGAGATAGAAAAGATAAGAAAAATATGGTGAGCTTGAGGAGGTTAAAGGTAGAAGAGTGTGGTAATGAAAGAAAGAATCTGATCGAAGACAGCACAGGAGTGTCAAGGGAGAGGAACAGGAAGAAATACATTTAAAAAATGGAGATAAGAACTGGAGAATTAAAAAAAAAAAATTTCCAGGGATATTGTTGGATAGTGTAAAAAAGAAAAAAAGTGAGATGATGACAAATGTAGAATGTGAGTGAAAGAGTGAGATGAAGCTGAATGCTTAGAAGGTGAGGAAATAAATGAATGGGGCTGTTATATCAGCTGGAATACTCCCTCCTCAAATTAGACAGCAATACACTGGTTGGTTAGTGTCTTTATTTGTAGAATTAGACTTGTCGGATTGGGATCAGGGGATTGGATGTTTTGAGGAGTATAGAACCACACCTTAATTGCTAATGTTTCCAGAACTATCCTGATCCTGGGTGGTAGTATCTGTTAGGGTCTTAGATATGGGCAATTAGTAAACCCTCCAAACAAAAACCAAAACCCTAGGAAAGTTAAAAAAAAAAAAATATATATATATATATATATATATATATATATATCAGCTATACAATTTTATAAAAAAACCTAGCTGTACCTTGCTGTGGCTCAGTTTGGTTAAATGAAAAAAAGAAGAAACTTATTTACTAAACTAACGAAATAAATGAGATATCGATAATAATTCATTGACAAACAAAAAAATGAATAGAAAGCTTTTTTTAAAGAAGAGAAGGGATTTCTGTTGTTTACACCCTTGTATTCAATTAAAATGCTATAGTAAAATTTCAAAACAATTGGAGCAGCCGTTTTCTAGATTAGCGGATAGTAACAAACGGACAAGTATATTTTTATTTATATAAATTACCAACAATTACTTTTGAAGTGAAATTGCCAGCCATATATTTCATAGTAAAATTGAAAACATAGTGGAGGGAATTGCTATTTTTTTTACCTTCTAAGGAGAAACAAATTTTCACTCCAAGTTTAATTTTGTAACATTATTTGGTAAAAAAAATACAGCTATGTAATTATAATTTAATCATGAAATAATGTTATTTGCTTAAAGTAATAATTAATTTTAAATTTTCATATCTAAATTCCAGCAGTAAATAACCCATACAGATTGATAGACAACTAAATAAAAACAACCAAAATTGTCAGATTGACATGTATGTGAAGCAGTAGTGAAGCTGTGGCAGCCATGGAATTTGGATAATGTTTAACACTGCACATTGATTGTTGGCATCAAAAAGACTAAGATTCTCTCTCTCTCACTCAAGATCTTTGCTCTATTTCTGCTAACAAGATGGGATGCATTCTATTGTCCCACCAGTTCAGCTCTTTACAACTAAGACCCACCATGCCATGTAATAACTTCATTTCCTTTGTATTCCTTTAGTTAGAAGTAAATTTTATTCAGACAGCATATTCCCAAGAGCTTATTTTCTAGAATGCGTCCTTGACCATGCCAATTCACGTTTGGATTATAGTGTCACACTTTCCATCCTCTGTTAGCACACTTCCCAGGTATTTTTGCATTACAGAATTTAAAAATATGCAACTATAATGATGGAGGAGGGCTTGGAAAATCTAACACTCACTGGACAGATTGAGGAGCAGTGGAAAGCAGCATGTAACATTTTGCAAAAGTATTAGGACAAAAACTATTTTGTCTTTTATGAGGCATAGTGACAGAAAATAAACAATTTAATTAAAGTAATTTTGATTTACTCAACAAATGCTTTAACAAGAAAAAAATATTTGTTACAAAATAAATTTAAGATTTAGTATAATAGCCTTTTACTTTGAAATAAAATAATTGCGACAATTTCCCCATCGCACCTAGTATACATATATAATACATATATATATATATATAGTAATGTGCAAAAGTATTAAGACAGGAACTATTTTATCTTTTATGAGGCATATTGACAGAAAATAAACAATTTAAATAAAGTAATTTTATTTGATTTACTCAAATGCTTTAACAAGAAAAAATACTTGTTACAAAATAAATTTAATATTTACTATAATAGCTTTTTGCTTTGATCACAGCCTTCATTCTGTCAGGCATTGGCATCACAAGTTTCTTCAATGTATCTGATGGTATCTTCTGCCATGCAGCTTGTATTTGTTCCCAAAGTGTGTCTTGCAAAGTAACATTAGATTTATCAATTTTTTTATCCATAGATGTTCAATAGGATCGAGATCAGATCTTTGTGGCGGCCAATACAAATTCAGAAGCCTTCTTTCCTCATCCTTTTTTTGTTAAATAATTCTTACAAAGGTTTGGCTTTTCACCCTGTATTTGAATTTCAGTGAGGTTTTTAGGAAAATCACTCCTGTCCTAACACTTTTGCACACTACCAGTAGTATGCAAAAGTGTTAGGACAGGGGTGATTTTAAACTTTAATTTTTTGCCTCATAAGATAAAATAGTTTTTGTCTTAATACTTTTACACAGTACTGTACTTGTTAGGCTTGATGTTATGGTGAAACATACCTATTCTATAGTGAATAGACTCTCCCACCTAATTTAAGTAGGAGTAGTAAGAGGAGCGAGGTTCAGTCGATGTTGGACGATAGTAGTCGACAGTTAGTCGAATATGAAAGTAGTCAGCAACCTGGCAAGATTACACTGTGTAATACATATTATATCAAGTTCCTAATGTTTTGCATGTCACACCTATTAAGACCGACTTTAGCACAAATAGTAGCGTCCACTGTAAAAATAACTCCACAACACTTGAGCAAATGGATGGCAGCACAGGTTTGAGAGAAATAACAAAAAGAAAACAGGGACAGGAAGTTGTGGTGGGCCGTGATTGCCTAAGTCTTGCAAGGGACACAGAAAATAAAAGAAAGAAAAATGAATGGCATTATCCCAAAGAAAATATTTGATAAGGGTCAGTCAGTCAGTTTAGTGCCATTATGTGATACATGCTTGGGCAATCATGTCTTGAAAGATACATGACTGACTGGGCAGAAGATTTTCCTTCAGTAAGTTTTTTTTTCTGCGGTAAACTGGTTACCAGCCAAAGTTATAGAACCGAAACCCATAGCTGAAGCGTGAATTGACAGATTCATAACTTTCCCCAGGGTATTTATAAGTATGTGAATGCAATATATTCAACTGGAATTTGAATTCAGCTCTCTGATTTCTCATCTTGAGCCAATATCTACTGCACCACCCATGCACATTCGATGTTAAGGGTAAAGTTCTAATTTAATTTCTTTAATACTTGTAAAACAGTGTTTGAAAGCAAAAATTTGTATGCTTAAGAAAGACTGGCATACCAATCTCTGCCAATCTTAGAACTTTTCAAGATGACTGTTGCAAGAGCAGGACATCATCATCGTAGCCATATTTTTAAGGGACAGCAAAGGATCACAGTTTATATTTTCACATATGCTTCTCTAGCATCAGCTACTTAGCTCCATTTTTCCCTGTTCTTCTGAAAAACATGACCCTCCCCCTGCCATGTCATCTTAAGCGGTCCTGTTCCTCTTCTACCCTCAACTGTCACCTCATAAACCTGTTTAATAAGCCTTTTGCTGTATATGGCTAGTCAGAGTAGTCTATGGCTGTACAGCAATTACTCCAGGTCATCAAGGCCTAACTTCATGATTCTGACCTAAATCTGTCCTCGGTGGGTCCTGGGCATGACGGTAAACTGCATCCAGCAGCATGGCCTCTGATTGAGAGGTTGTGAGGAGCATGGAACCACGTCTTAGTTGTCCACCCTGACCCAGGGTGGTAGCACCTGTTAGGGTCCCAGCTATGGGCAAATAGTTAACCCTCTGTGTTCAAAACACTATGAAACTATAAAAATAGACTTTTATAGAAAAATATACATTTTTGAATGAAAAATATTACCAACAATACAGTTTTGAAGAAAAAATATTACCACAACACGTTTTTGAAGGAAAAAAAATTAACAGCAATACATTTTTGAATACAAATCTAGAAGATATTTTCAGTTTCTAAAATAAAAAAGTTCATCAAAATCTGACTAAATCAACCTTCTTACTATAACTGAACATTAAAAAAACCCCTTAAAACCCTACCTTTTTGGTATTAAATAACCCACAGAGGTTGATATGCTGTTAAACAAAACATATACTCAAAAACTGTCCTCAGTGGACATACCACAGCCCTTGGCCCTGGGTAATTAAAACTCGTGCCTTTTTCAACTGGGTCCCACCCATTCACAGTCAGGTTAGCCAAATGCAGATGACAATTCTACTCCTGCAGCTTCTTCTCTCGCACTTCCCGCCTGTGGAACTCGCTTCCATATTCTTGCTTTCCTGACGGCTACAACCTCCAGAAATTTAAATGCAAAGTCAATACTCATCTACTAACCACTGGACTCTAGCTCTCTCCCCACCCCCGTATAACCTTCCCTTTCTCTCCACCTATGTATCTGTCATCGCACCTGCTTTCTCAGCTTTCTATTGTTCCTTTCTAACTAGTTTGTACTCCTCACTCTTTTCTAATTAATCTTTTTACATTTATGTAGCCCCCTGCAGATCAGTGGCATTTCCACCTTGCTCGGGGTGAAATGATTAAAAAAAAAAAATGAATCAGTTTCTGTCTGAATTTTTGGGATGAGATGACTTAGACTAAAAGTGAGGACAATAGTCTGGAGTGATGAAAACAAAGATGAGAACAATTTACTCATCCCTTAATAAGTTTCATTAGTTTGATATGGTCAAATTGGCAGCTTATCTAAAAAAATAACCTACAATCTGCTTTTAACTGGGGAAAGAAAGGTCTTGTTAATTTTAATGCCTCCAAAGCAAAACTGCTTTCTATCAATCATCTAAGAAAACTCTTTCTATTTTCTCATCAGCATGGCTGATTCTAACCATCTTGAGCTAACATTTTCCACTGACATGAAGTTGAAAGAGTTTTTTGTGTCCATTGCCATTACTGCTAGAAAAGTTTGTTTATGCTAGACAGTTTTTTTTTTTTTTTCACTAGAATTTATCTTACATATTTATAAGTTTACCATTCCTCATTGCCTTGAATATTGCTGCCACAAAGGTGCAATGCTCATGATAGATTTAGAGATTCTTCATAAAATTCAGAGACTGCAATGATATTGGTCCTGATCTAGCATTTCAATTTCCTGCCACTATAACTTAGCTTCCCAGGGCATTTCATAGTAATTGTTCTGATGAACTTTCCTCTATCTAGACTTTATGAATTTAATTACAGTACCAGATTGCTGGCAAGGTCTCGTTTTACAATTGAAATAGCTAAAAGTAACTATGTTCTATGCTAGCAGTTTCTTCTGTTTAACTTTTCGCTTGTGGAACTCTTTTGGCTTTTTACTTTCCAGTCAACTTTGATCTTCCAAAATTTAAATCCAATGTCAGTCATTATCTTCTGTCTTAATTTTGTTCTTTTATTGTTCTCTCCTTAATATTTTTTATTTTTTTTAATCATTTCACCCCAAGCAAGGCATTCTACTGCCACTATTGCGCGGGGGGTTACTTAGGGGAAAGTTATGAGAAAGAGTGGTTAGTTATAGGAAATGTTGGGAGGAGGGTGATAGACGGATGAGGATACCGAGGATGTGAGAGAATGGATGCGAGTTAGTGTGATAAGAGGTGTCTATTGACCTTACAGTTAAACTCCTGGAGATTGTAGCTGTTGGGGAAGCAAATATATGGAAGGGAATTTCACAGGTGGGAAGTGCGAGAAAAGCTCTTAGAGTAGAAATTGCGGTTACTTATCTGTTTCACTGTAAAAGAGTGGGACCTAGTTGCTAATCTAGTATCTCATGCAGATTCATACCTAGGGGGCACCAGTGATTGAAATCAGAGCAGTAGCTGTTGAAAGTATTTATAGAAGAGGTGCAGGGAAGCCACATCATATAGTTTTTCTGATATTCTCTAGCACTCAGTAATCCCTTGCGTCTTAGTGACTTTATTGTTTTGGTTGGGGTGAAATAATCAAAAAAAAAGAAAAAATAGTCCAAGTGTAAATAAGGTAAAAAAAAAAAATGAAATAGTGACCCAACATAGATGGAGACTTTAATTGTAATCTTTAAATGTAAAACAACAAAAAAAAAAATCTTAAAAAATATAAGAACGTTGACTATCATTACAGGGTGAGTATCCTAACGTAAGTCATTGAATGAAAGATTTGTGGTTTTGTGAGCTGTTAAAGGGGTGGATCAGTGTGGTTTTTTGAATTGTAGTTGTTTACTTTTATTATTCTTTTCTTTCTTTCTTTATTTTTCTTTTCTTTTTTTTTTCTTTTTTTTTTTTTTTTTTTTTGTACTTTGGATAATTGAATGTCTTTAGCCAGGAGACATCTATTTTCAACACAAATCTTAAAGAACAAATCTGTAGGAAATTAAAAAGAAAAAAGAACAAAAAACTACTCCCTGGCTGTAATTCTTTGTTTTCAGTTATTTGCTGCAATTAATTTTTAATTAATAAAACACCAGGCCAGCCTTGAAAGTGATCCAATTAAGTGATTGCCTTAATAACAGACATTGGCATGAATAGCCAGTCTCTCTCTCACTCTCACACTCTCTCTCTCTCTCACTCTTATTCATTGCCAGGTTCTATCAGGACAATTTTTCTTTTTCCTTCAATGACAGCAGTCTTTTTTTTTACTGAATCAACTTTTATTCACCAAAAATCTTAATGGCAGTTGTACCCTTTCCCTCATCTGGAGTTTCATTGCCTATATTTTGATTTTCCCTAAAGTCCCCCCCCCGACTCAACATTTCTTCTTACTTAATAATGGGGCAGAACAAGACTAGTGATACTAGCAATTCGCATATGCCAAAGAGAAGCCATAACATTTTTTCATAAAGTAAAAACTTTGACTTAAAAATAGAAAAAAAAATCTTATAGACTGGGATTGTTAAGTTATAAGAATGTTATGTCATGTGACTTCCATTACAGTTACGTATACAATATATTATTTTAATTTTTCTGTAGGTTGTTTGTTAATCTCTTTTTGTAGCTAAATTCTAAAGTATATTGTGTGTGTGTGTGTGTATATATATATGGTGAAAGTTACTGAGTCTTGGAATGTTATATACTGCGTATAAAAGAGGGACTGTTGTAGATTTGCCAGAAGAGATGTGCACGTATATATATGAGTGGAATATATATGGATCAGATTCCGACAAGATGAATAGAATAAGTAAAGAACAAGTAGGAAAAAGTGTCTTTAATCTAACATGTTTCACTTTAACAAGCTTCTTCAGAGATTCATTAAAGTGAAACATGTTAAAGACACTTTTTTTTTACTTGTGTATGTGCTTGTGCATGAATGTGAGTGCGTATATGCTTATCTATGAGTGTGCGCTTATCTATGAGTGTGCGCTTATCTATGAGTGTGCGCTTATGTGCTTATCTATGAGTGTGCACGTGTGCGCTTGTCTATGAGTGTGCGCTTGTCTATGAGTGTGCGCTTGTCTATGAGTGTGCGCTTGTCTATGAGTGTGCGCTTGTCTATGAGTGTGCGCTTGTCTATGAGTGTGCGCTTGTCTATGAGTGTGCGCGTGTGCGCTTGTCTATGAGTGTGCGCATGAGTGTGCGCTTATATCCGAATGCACGCATGTATGTAGATGTTTGTATATATGAGTCTTTATATATTTATCTGGTTATGTCTTTATATATACCTTGTTACTTTAGTGAATTTCCAATTTTGCACCTTTATGTATTACTCAACATATTTTACTTTTTTTTTCTTTTTAATAACAATTATCTGAAAATAGTTTATGAAAGCTGAATGTGCATTTAAGATACTTGACATTTTCTGTTCAAACTCTTCCAGGACATCAGAAAGTAGTCCAAACTGAGGGGTGGGACCTAACATGCATAAATGAAAAACTGCTCCTAAAAAACACCATATATATGTATTTGTTTTAGTTCTTTTTAAAATGTGAATTTACATTTTATCTTATAACACTGTTGATATCTCACACTTTTACAGACATTTGACCTTAACCTGATAGAAAATTGTACTTTAGGAAAAGCTGAAGTCTTGTTAGAATTCTTTTTATCATACCAGTCAGAAAAAAAGGATAATATTTTTTTTCACAAATCTGGGGTTGGGCTTAATTTTCATATTTGCACATAAAGGGCCTTATCTGGGTTAATCCTTCAAAATGTTTTGAGCTTTTGGAATGGGTACTTATATGACAACATAGAAAAACTATTAAGATTTTAAATCCTCAATCTGACAGAAAATGAATAAACTTATAAAGGTTCACAAAAATTCTAAGTCAAACTAAAACAATCAAAGCAAAGGAACTTAATTTACAAAATGATGCTAAAAATAGTAATTAGACTGGATGTGTTGGATTCAACTCGTTCATTTGAAATTAAAAATTTAACTTTTAATTGGAGTAGATAGACTAAACTATCGCCCGGTTCACACTCCACCCACGTCTATTGAACAGGTGAAGAGGCTCATCCCTTGTTCCCTGTTTAGGATGTGGTTTCCAGTTTTCTCTTTTCCAATCTTTTCACTCTTACGTAGCCCCCTGCGCATCAGTGGCATTTTCACCTTGCTTGGGGTGATATGATTAAAAAAAAAGTTTCAAAACAAGATTCATAAAACTGTCTTTTCAGTTGTCAAATTGAGATTTAACACAAAACTCGTCAACCTTTGAAAATATTTAAAAGGATAATTTTATAATAGCAATATAATTGCCTTGTTTAAGAATTTTATTGCGCATTTAGGCATTTTTTGTGTAGCTACCTGGCTGTAACAAAAAGTATAAAAAATTTGGGTGGTTATTTTTTTTTTTTTTTTTTTTTTGAAAAAAAATTTGGGAAGCTGTAAATTTTGATTAGATAATGATAAAAATGGATTTGTGTTGTAGTGTATTTTAATTTCAGTTGAATTCCTTATATTCACTTACATGCAAATACCCTCGGGAAAAGTATTAATCCATCTCTTCTCCCTCTAGCTATGGGTTTATAGCAGGATAGATTTGGTTCTGTAGCCTTGGTTGGCAACCAGTCTGTTACAGAAAATAATAGCAATCTACTGCAGGAAATTCTTTTACCGAAGCATGTATCATGTATGGCACTTAACTGAATAATAGAAACGAAATTTAGAAAGCCTTTGTAAACTACAGTTTCCAAAATAAACAGATATCTTTAGGTTATTTACAAGTAGCGACTTGAAACAACTAGCTCACTGTGTACCTATTGTTCTACTAATGCATCTAAGCATGTAAAGTGTCTACTAGTGTTTTCATATTAACAATTTGACTATTGTGGGGAAAAAAAAAAGCAAATAAAAAGCACAGTACTTTTTTTTATTTTTTATTATATCACCCCAAGCAAGACGGTGATGCCACTGATGCACATGGGGCTACTTAAGAGTAAAATGATTGGAAAAGAGAAAGCCGGAAAACCACATCCTAAACAGGGAACAAGGGATGAGCCTCTTCACCTGTTCAATAGATGTGGGTGGAGTGTGAACCGGGTGATAGTTCAGTCTATCTACTCCAATTGAGAAAAAAAGAGAGAAAAAAAAGTGAAAGAAGATTGGGAAAAAAAAAAAGACAGCCGGAAACCACATCCTAAACAAAGAACAAGTGATGAGCCTCTTCATCTGTTCAAAAGACGTGGGTGGAGTGTGAACTGGACGATAGGTTAGTCTATCTACTCCAATTGAGGGGGAAAAAAAATGTGACTTACTAAGTTTTAACTTACTTAAGTCCAGTCAAAAACTTTTTGCTAAAAATAAAATCAATCCTACAGTTAGACATGAAAAGTTTTAAAATTAAGCAAAAATACTGGGCAAAACCGAACAAGAAAACAAAAAATGTCTTACTTATTCAATTCATGATTTCAAGCCAAAACACATTTTGCTTAAAATGATTGTTGTTCTAATCAACCAAATAAAGCCAAGCAGGTCTTGTAAGCCTTGAAAATTAGCATTCAAAATTGTAACTTTTTCTTTCAATGAAAAAGAAACCAACTATTTAAGCCTCAGGATGCGTTCATATAATTGAGTTTATATCGGAAATCTTTGACAGCATATTCACCATCTTATCCCACTACTATGACAGCATATTCACCATCTTATCCCACTACTATGACAGCATATTCACCATCTTATCCCACTACTATGACAGCATATTCACCATCTTATCCCACTACTATGACAGATATTCACCATCTTGTCCCCTAACTAGACAATTCACCATCTTATCCCACTACTATGACAGCATATTCACCATCTTATCCCACTACTATGACAGCATATTCACCATCTTATCCCACTACTATGACAGCATATTCACCATCTTATCCCACTACTATGACAGCATATTCACCATCTTATCCCACTACTATGACAGCATATTCACCATCTTATCCCACTACTATGACAGCATATTCACCATCTTATCCCACTACTATGACAGCATATTCACCATCTTATCCCACTACTATGACAGCATATTCACCATCTTATCCCACTACTATGACAGCATATTCACCATCTTATCCCACTACTATGACAGCATATTCACCATCTTATCCCACTACTATGACAGCATATTCACCATCTTATCCCACTACTATGACAGCATATTCACCATCTTATCCCACTACTATGACAGCATATTCACCATCTTATCCCACTACTTGGACTTCCTCAAGGTAGTGTTGACAATTAGATTTTCTGAGATAATTGAACCATTTCAGTCATAGAAATGATAATGGTGAGGGGTGGGTAATTAAGCAATTTGAGCTTTCAGATTAAGAACTTAATTTCAGATTTAGAGGAGTCGTGTATTTTCTATTTTCTAACAAAGTAACATAGTTTTCAATAAATTAAAAGGAAAATATCTTGTTAAACAAAAATGAAATCTGTTATAATTTGAGTCATTTTTTATTACTGTCCCTGATTTGGTCATTAGGATCTGTTTTAATCAATGGGCAACCCAATTTTGCTACATTGCAAGTTCCACAGTGTTGTCCTTATTTTAACTTTTAGCACTCTGCATTATTAATATTTCTTCCATTTCCACTACATTTTTCCAAGCCTCTCAATTGCAGTAATTTTATTGTTAATTTTGCTCAAAGGTTTTTGTTGCCATAGCAGGATATAACAACACAACTATGAAATCTAAAATTCAAATTCAGAGATCAGTGACAAGGCACAGCAAATGATGTCATATAGAGTGATAAAAGTTAAGTAATCCTTGTTTTGGTTGGATCAGTAAGGAGTGAAAATGAATACCTGGGTCATTGACAGGGTAATTATTACCAAAGAGCAAAGATTTTATTCAATGAAGTGCTCGGCTAGGCCTTTTCTTAATAAGCCTTGATTTTGATCCTGTTTATGGTGTATGATATGTCTAGCTCGGGCCAATAAAAAAAAAAAAGATTGAGAAGGAAAACTCTTGGATTATCTTTCACTGATGAAAAGAACGGAATTCAAATCTGCAATAATTTGAAAATATGACTGAGTGAAACTAAATACAAACAAGAATGCCAACAGGTGAAAATCGCTATTGATTAACACGTCATCAGGATGGGTAGTCATACAGACATAGGGACAAGCACATCAATTAACGTTTTTTTCTGCTGAGAGTGAACAGAGCATTAGACTCCAAAACGACACATGGTTCAACCAACCTCCAGACAAAGAAGAACTTTAAGCACCAAAACACACAGCCAACCAAAAACTTTGGACAACACAACAACAATTAGTTCTTTTGAACTACACTCAAGAATCTCCAGACGAGAATTTTCTTTTGAAAACATGACTGTTGTAATTCATCAACAGTATTCTTCAGCCACGACTAGAAATGACAGGTCAGAACATTGACGAGGTGTAAACTTTTGCTGTATTCCCTTAGCAAGGATATTTCTAACTTTTCTCAACTGTGTAAGACCTACTTTCGCAAGCACCTTTCCTTTACCCAGATTAATTATTTTAAGGCACTCAAAACAGTTTTTTGAGCAACCTTTACTTTTCTTTTTCTTTCACATCAATTTATTATAATTTCTGCTCAATTTCACACTGAATATGAGTCTTCTACTTGTGAATCTACTAATTTAAATTTCTTTTTAATATATGTAGAATAATTTCCATACACTGGCTCATTCAAAATTATCTTGTTTACATATGCTGTAATAACAGTAAATAACTGGTCCACCCATTTTCAACCTTGACAAGGAGACCAGTCTCATGCACATTTTATTTCTTTCGTCTAACTATTTGTAATACTTATTGCAAACGGTATATGACGAAGAGGCTTTTACAAATTTGTAGACCATCCACAGTGACAAGTACTACCAGATGTAATGGTCATAAAAAGGTTATTGTTTTACCTCCTTGAATTTCAGCTTGCTATCTTAAGTACTATTGTCATGTATAAAAATGTAAATCCTATTTGTAGATAAAATAGCATTGTGCAACACTCCTATTCCCCCTCCATGCAACTTATCCACTTAGCAATCGAAATATCTTGACCTTATTTGTATATTTTAATTCACTTCAAACTGATGTCATTTACAGATTTACTTTGTAGAATTTTTTTTAGTTGATTTCACATTAAATTTTTATTAATCATTTTAGCCTATCATCTTTTTGCAATTTTAATTTAAAAACACACACACACATATATTATAAATAATATATATATATATATATATTATTAGTATATATATTATTATTATTATTATTATATATATTATTATTATAAATAAATAAAACAAAAATTTCGATATTTAAATCCATTGAATAGCCATTTCTATGAGGAGATCCTCACTTTTTCAGCAACGGCAAAACGAAAATTTTATTTACTCAAATTCAAATATATTGTAAGATTTTATACCGGGAGAAGTCCAAAAAAATTTCATCCATAGGAAAATAGAACGAGGTAAAGTATTCTAACAGAAGACAAGACGTGTGACACTGAGATCTGAAGGCAAATTGGCATGGCCAAGGATGCATTCCAGAAGCTGGGTATAGTATTGAGAAACAGAAAGATTTCACTTGAAACAAAGAAAAGTACTGGTTTGCTATGTGATGTCTGTTCTTCAATATGGCAGTGAATGCTGGACAATCTCATCAAAGATGAAGGAAATACTTGAAGCAACTGAAATGTGGTTCTACAGAAGGATGCTGTGGGTATCATGGATCGAGCATGTGAGCAATTATGAGGTTTTTGAAAAGAAGAAAACCAAAAGGAAAATAATACTAAACATGAGGAAAAGACAGCTGAAGTTCCTGGCACATGTATTGAAGAATCAGATGCTCACAGGTCAGATAGCAGGGAAAAAACAGGGTCAACAATAGAACATGCTTGACAGGCCAGTGAATGGCAGAGCTGTGTGTGTGTATATATATATATATATATATACACACACACACACACACAGATTTTCTGTCTTTGTTGGTCTACTTTCATATTAAGCGCTTTAGTGTTAGGGTTTTCGTCTTAGGTTTTTTTTTCTTTCCTATGAGTATTTGACTTTTTGTTCATGTACTTCATTTGTTTCTTTTTTTTTTTACTTCCCCTCCTTTTCCCTCTGAGTCCGTCCTTGGTGGGTTATTCAAGACGATCTTAAATATACTATAACTATTACTAGTATTAGCAGAATTATTTCTGTTGCTATTAATATTGTTATTATATATATATATATATATATATTATTATTATTATTATTAATTATGCTTTAAAACATCTACAAACTACTAGAAATTTGTGCTTTGTTTGAACATTGAAAGAACAATGTTTCATCAGGTAGTTACTAATGATGGTAATAAACATTTTATTGAAAAAAAAATTTTAAAAACACCACTTCCTTTTATTGTTGGAAATCTTTTTGTATGAAATAAGATATTAAGAAAGAGGGCAGAAAAGATGAGAAATCAAGAAAGGGAAAGGCAAAAAGGAAAACGAGAGAAAGCACCGAAAGGAAAGAGCCAGTGGAAACAGCTAAGGGAGAGAAATTTTAAGTTGAGGCAGAAAGTGAATTGTAGACAGATTGGTTACATGGTGTCTGGACTCAAATCTTTTTGCATTTAAAAAAAAAACAAAAAACACCTCTATGAAAGAAAATAAAGGAAAGACACAAAAAAAGAAGTAGAAAGCGAAGAGGAGAACAAAGAGGAAAAAGTATGAAAATGCTCAAAGAGAAGAAAGGGGAGAGACAACAGAAACAGCTAAGAAATAGAAATTTCAAACTTTGACCGGAAGTGAATTGCAGACAGATACAGACATCAGTTACATTGTTCCAAGCTAAATCCTTTGGCATTAAAAAAAAAAATTCTCATCTTGTTTTCTCATCTTTTCTGCCCTCTTTTTTAATTTAATAATAAATATTCATTGCTCTATTTTTTTTTTTTTTTTTTTGTTGAGCACTGTTTTAAATTAATGTTTTGAACGTTGCAATTATTTTCTTCATTCTTTATTCATTTGGATGGTTATATATATATATATATGTTATTCTGCGTCTTTGGCATGACTTGGAGTTTCACAGATTTTCTAAAGTTAAGTTACTGCTTTTTTTTTAATGTTATAGGATATAATTCCCATGAACATTGAGTGAACTTAAATTCAAATTTATAAAAAAACTGTTAGTTTGAAATATGCATCTCATGATTGCATAACGCATGAAACTTTGAATTGTGCTATAGACATAGGATTATATATCTCCAAACAGAAAGTGGCATGTGGGTCAAATGCCAAAGAAGATGCTATTAATATTAATCTTATTAATATTAAAACTGATGCAGCCAGACTGCTTGATGTAAATAAATCTATTTACAGAACCATATATATATATATATATATATATATATATATATATATATATTATAAATTATGTTTTAGAACATGTACATAATTTCTTCTATATATGTTCTCTTCTCCACAATCATATGGCTGTTTCAGTGTTTGGACTCAGACACTTCATCGGGAGAAGATGCTATTAATATTAATCTTATTAATATTAAAACTCATGCAGCCAGAGAAGGTACTTCTCCCGATGAAGTGTTTGAGTCCAAACACTGAAACAGCCATATGATTGTAGAGAAGAGGACATATACAGAAGAAATTATGTACATGTTCTAAAGCATAATTTATAATAAATATTCACAGCTCTATACATCATATCGAGCACTTTTGTAAATTAATGTTTTGGACGGAAAAAATTTTTTTTCTCTTTTTTTCTCTCCTCATTCTATACTCGCTCAGATATATATATATATATATATAGATGTGTGTGTGTGTGTATCTATCTATCTATCTATATATATATATATATATAGAGAGAGAGATAGATAGGTAGATATTGTGTGTATTTAGGCAGCATTTTTTCATTAATGCATGCTTCATTAAATAATATAAACAAATGTTGTCTATTTTATGTAAATTTTTTCATATTCTCTGGTAAGTTTAATAGCATAATCATTAAATGACGAAAGAAAATTACAATATCGATAGATAATTTTTTAATAATCCAATCTAAACTTTTGGCTTACATAAGCCATTTTCAAAGATATCAAATTACATTATATATTATAACGATAATGACAAACTTTTTTGTTTACATGAAAGATTTCCAAGCAACAACAAACTCGTGCATATAAGACACTGGAAGTGAATGTCGCATCACAGCTCATGACGTCACACATGACCAAGTGAGAGTGAAAACTAAAAATATTAAGTATGGGAAGTCATTGGAATAAATGATCATAATTTTCTTCATTTAATGATTATGCTATTAAGCTTATCAGAGAATATGAAAAAATTTACATGAAATAGACAACACTTGTCTATATTATTTAATGAAATATGCATTAATATATATATATATATATATATATATATATAGTTATCCGCAGACAGATCTGTTTCACTGTATCACAGCTCATCAGTACGGTTAGACTCCAATTGCTTTTAACCCAGGATTGAAACCCGACTGAAGTGGCGTCAGTCAGCAATTCTGCCTCTGGGTCATGGGTGCACAGTAGAAGGCAGACTTTTTAGCATGTATATTATCATTATACACACCCAATAGCCAGTGTGCTGTAATTCATTAGTGAATTAGCGATGTGTACATGCCAGGGTAGCTACTGTTTTTCAAAGTCTATCATTCTTCCAGAGTGCTCAAACATATATATAATCTGTTATCTCTTTACAGAGCCATATATATATATATATATATATATAGCACATATTATATAATGTATATATATTACGTGTGTGTGTGAATGCTCTCAGTTGGTATGTATCAGTAGAAGAGATAAGATGAAAAACTGTACTTAGCTGACACCTTTTATTCTCCAAGAAACTTTATCAAGGCAATGTAGAACTTATGCTACAGGTGTTTATATATACATATATAGAAGTGAGGATGTCATTGGTTTAGGAAGATTTGTAAAAATGAGAACATTTGGGAATGGTCATCAGGTGATTGAAATGTCAATCATAGCTTGAGAAATTCAAAGTCTGAGGAAAATTAAAATCATGTAATATTCAAACATTGCATGCATGAAAAAAAATTTCTGGCAAGTTATGAACCAGGATGGGATATCTTAAATTATTCTTATAATACGCACATTTTTAACCTAGAGAACATACATTAATGCAAATAGAGAAGAAACAAAATAAGAAATAAATAATCTCTCTCTCTTTTTCTCTCTCTCTTTCTCCTTTTTTAGCCTGGTGATCCACAGGTAAACCATAGTAGCAGTAAGGTTTGAATATTTTTATTGGATTTATTTTAGAAAAACATTAAATTGATCTGTATTTTCTTTTTTTTTTTTTTTTTAACTGTTTTGCTTAAAACAACACTTGCCGTTTTTGTTGCATTTTGGTGTATGTATGTATGTATATATATATATACATACACACACACACTATATATATATATATATATATATATATATATATATATATATGTATGTGTATGTATATATATATAAAAAGAATAATTAAGTTTTTTTTTATCTTTAAAATTATCATACTTGATAGTAAAAACCAAAAAGATAATTATTTATAAGATGAAGATATTATTGTTGCTGTTGGAATTAATATAAAAATCTAATAATTCAATTCTAGTTAAAATACGACCCCTAAATTTAGTGTCCTGTATTTGAGAATGGTCTACTGAAAGTTTAATCCAAGGTCATCTTATCACCTGAATAGAAATGTGGCCTTCTAGGTGTGACAATGAACACTGTATATCTACCCCCCCCCCCCGACTCTCCCATCAATAAAATGTTTTACTTCTTCCCCTTTCCTCCCTCATTTCCTTTCATCTAGATAAATCCAACCCATTCATTTTTATAAGGAGTTGAATATTTTTTAACAATGTAAATAATAATGTAAATACTAACTCATCTTACATTTTATATATATATATATATATATATATATATATAATTCTAGGTGGATAAGGCTCAAGGTTTATTTTATTATGAACAGTGCTCAATATAATAAATATTATAGAGCTTTATACAATTATGCAGTTATGAATTAATTATACATTCATTTGTACAACCAACTTGAAACATTGCCTGATGAAGAGAATCTATCTCGAAACACAAATTTCTGTGTCACAATGTACAATTAATTCATAACATATATATATATATAAATTCCAGGTGAAGAGGACTCAAGGTTTTATCTTGAGTGCCCCAGCATTTATTTTATTATGAACAGTGATCAATATAATAAGTATTATAGAGTTTAATATAATTATATTATATTTATGAATTAATTGCAGATTGCTACACAGAAATTTCTGTTTTGAGATAGATTCTCATTATCAGGCAATGTTTGATGTTGGTTGTGCAGATGACTTACATTGAAATAAAACCTGTGTATGTATGTAGGAAGATATAAAATTTACATGTGTGTTTCTTTTGACTAATCAGAGCAAATATTCATTTTGGGATTTGGCCCCAAGGAATACATACGAACTAACTTTTTCTCTTTTTTTTCTTCCCTCATCGTACCCTTTTTCCTTCTTCCTTTCTCTCCTTAATTTTTAAATGTGAATGTCACACCTAGAATGCCACATTACTATTCAGGTGATAAGATGACCTTGGATTAAACTTTCAGTTGACCATTCTCAAATACAGGACAGTAAATTTAGGGGTTGTATTTTAACTAGAATCAAATTGTTAAATTTTTATATTAATTCCGACGACAATAACATCTTCATCTTATAAATAATTATCTTTTTGGTCAAGTATGATAACAATGTTAAAGATAACAAAAAAAAACCCTTAATTCTTTGTATATATATATATATATCTCAAACATTGGTTTCCTCTATAAAGGGGGATGTCGATTCAATCCCTGTCATAGAACACATTTTCTTTAGTACTAAGTTTTCTCAAATGCGCAGATCATGACATGATAAACAAACATTGTTTAATAAATAAAAATTGGGTGCTTTTTTAAATACGAGTTGAAGCCATAAAAATGTTGGGTTAATAAATCAATTCATATAGATATATATATATCGTTTGAAGATTGCCTGATGGTGTGTGAAACTGAGTCACCATGCAGTGTTAAATCCTGTGTCCAAACTATAAATGCTTTCTTACTCCATAAATATAGCAACATTTAAAAAGACACATATTCTCGTCCTTTAAAAAAAAATTTAAAAAAAATAATGAATAAACATTTGAAATTATTTTTGGTCATCTGGTCAGATTTAGGGGAAGTGGGTCGGGCCGATAATTTTTCAGTCTTCCCTTTGGATAAAAAGCTTGCGTTGTTTTTCTCCCTTTAGCCAGTCAATGTTTTTAAAGAGTTGTCTCCCTTCACGTGTTACTTCGCCAGACATGAAGATGATATCGCAGACAATAAATGCTTTGTTTGCCTTTAGGCAAGAAGTTCCAGCAATGTTTTGTTCCAAAAGTAAACAGAACATGTATTTACAATACTATTTGCTCAGTGTAAGATTTCTTTTTCTTTCTCTCTCTTAATTTTATGTGTCGTCTGGCTTTCTGTAACTAAAAATAAAAACTATTCTAGCTAGTTTTTTTCTAGTGCTACTAAAACATTTATCTTTCTTTTAAGGTAATCGATTTTAAATACGAAAACCCTAATCACCTTTGTTCTGTTCCATTATTTAGCAACAGAAGAACACGTATGGGACATGAAGAAAATATTTAAACTAATTTTTATCATGTATGACATTAAACTTTAATGGAATGATAAAAGAAATATTTTGCTTTTTAATCAAATATTGATTACTTCCAATATTATCAGGCTTACAACCATATCCTGTTGGAAACACTAGCTCTTATACAATCACCAGAGTTAAGCAACATCGAACATGTCAGTACCTAGGTGGGTGATCACTTGTAAATACCAGGTACTGTAAGCTTGGATGTGCAGGTGATGTAATGGATAATGGCTCAGAGTTGGAAATTTGAGAGCTGAGTTCCAATTCCATTTGGGTTTGTTATATTCACATATGTGGTAAACCTTTTGGGAAGATATGAATCTTTTCCTCAAGTATGGGTTAATCAGAAGGATTTGTGTCAGTAAAGTTTGATGAAGTAGTTATTGAAGTTGAAATTGGGATCATCAAGCAGAGTTCCAATTTCAGTTGAAGTCACTGTATTCACTTTCACACAAATACTCTTTGGAAAGGTTTAAGTCCACTTCTTGCCTCAGCTATGGGTTAAATAACAGGGCAGACTAGGCTCTCTAACCTTGGTTCTAAGAGGATGACAACTCAGAATCCAAAACTGAACATAGATTGGCAACTCCTCCCCATGAAAGCCGACTTTCTACATGGAAATCAAAACAGTCTGTTTATATGAATGCAGAAGAACTTTGGATAAGTTTTTTGTAATGTTGATGTAAATGTAAATATGTATGTTACAATGTATGTACATATGTGATCATACATGTAAATGTATATGTAAGCTAGCTTTGAATATTTTGCTCAATTTTCTAATTGAACTGAAATTAAGGAGAGAAAAAAATAAGCATTTTATCCAAAAGTTGGTTCATTCACATTGTCATGCTAGACAATTTTTCTTTTCAGAATCTATCTTACATATTTATAAATCTACCATTTGCCCATGCATTGAATATTTCTGTTACATCTGGTTGAGTGCTTCTTTTATGTATTTATGAATTCTTGATGCATTCTGGGTATGATGATAAAGGCCTGTGGTTGGGACCCTCTTTTAATTGCTGTTGTACCCTGACCTGGGGTGGTAGCACCTGTTAGGGTTCAAGCTTTGGGAAAATAGTGAAGCCCTTAACTGAGGTCAAAACACTATGAAGCTCCTCAAAGCCTTCAATCTCTCAATCAGAAGCTTTGCTGCCAGATGTTTTAATTCTGTTCTTTTACTGTTATTGGAATAATGAAGGTATAAAAATGCATTCTTATAAAATTCTAGCAATGTTTTCAGAGTAAAAAAAAAGGTAAATTTTTGTTTTGTTCTCTGAAGGCCGTTACCCCTTCAAATCTTTCGAAAACATCCTTATTTCCGTGCAAAAGTAAATGCTGAACTCAAATCGATAATTGTTTGATGATACCTAACTATTTTCAATTTTACAACCAGAAAAATATCGAACTTCTTTTCGCTGTTTATCTCACTCCATAACCACAGTTCAAAACATTTTATTCACTGCTGAATGACTTCACATGTAGATTGGCGATTTTTCGACCAATTTGCCTTCCTTTTTGGCATTCTTGCGTGGAAATTGAGTTCCAAACCCAAACAAATCACGGACTAATCGCTCAAAAGATGTACACGGGCCATAATAAGTATCCTACACCCCAAGTCATTCAGCAGTGAATCAGATATGAAAAATGGTAGTAAGGGGTGACATATAGTCCGACTTTTTTGTGGTCGAAAACAGGAAAAATGGTGGGTTTCTTAAATAAACAATTTGATTTCAGCATATAGATTTGCATGGAATTTGAAGGGGTAAAGGCCTTTGGGGAACAAAACAAAAATTTACCAAAAAAAATAGTTACCAGCAATAGATTTTGGGGGGGGAAAAAAAACAGTATATTTTTATTTTTAATTGTGAAAGTAGAATAACATACTACATTCCACCATTTTGAATTTTGCCCAGTTCCATAAAACGCATTTAGCAACAGTTCTAGTGGAATGCCCATCATAAAATTTGGAATATATACTGTCATGAGATAGACGAATCGGCAGACCTAAAGCAGACTACCACCATGTTTAATTTCATTGTTTTTCATTTTTTTCTTTTTTTTTTTTTTTTTTTACTTTTTTTCAGCACAGTCCTATCGATTACCCTCTTAGCTTTACGACTGACAAAAAAATTTTTGAAAAATTTCAATATTTAAACATTTTTGTGGAGGGTGATCATTTTCTCATACACTGTTAAAGTAAATAGAGCCTCCATTTTTTTAAACCAGTTGCCGGTACGACATTACCGCCACCTGTAAATTTGTTCATTATCAAATTTTTTTTAACTTTTTTCAGTGCAATATTATCTTTTACACCTTAAACTTTATGAATAACAAAAAAATAATTGCAAAAATTTCAATATTTAAACAATTTTAGTGGGGAGGGCAGTTTCTCATACCTTATCATTGGATTGAAAATGGAGGATCGATTTACTTTAATGTTGTATGAGAAACTGATTCCCCCATCAAATTTGTTTAAATATTGTAATTTTTCAAAATTTTTTTGATAATCGGGAAGTTTAAGTAACAAGTGATAGGACTGCACTGAAAAAAGTAAAAAAAAAAAAAAATGAAAAACAAAGATTAAATGTGGTAATCTGCTTCGGGCCTACCAACAAATCTTTTGTCAAAATTTAAAAAAAATTAAAATAACGGTTTTTGAGATAGGTCAGGTTAAGGGTCAAGGTCAACTTTATTTGACCTCTAAAAAAAAAAGATAAAATTGTAGATCTATCCAAGTACTTTAGAATGATACATGAATGAACTTTATAGGTCCATAAACAACTGAGATATCATATTTTAAAGTTGGTTACTATTCACATTTTCATAAAAGGTCAGAGGTCATATCTCAGGAACCCCTTGACCTTGAGATGTGTAACTGGTGCCATTCAATTCCTTTCATAGAGATCTATAAGTGTAGCAAATTTGAAAAAAAAATCCGTGGACATGGTATTTGCACCCACAAACACACACAAAATTTGTTGATTTGACACTATACTTTATTTTCAAGCTTTCAAGAAAATTATATTTTAGCATTAAATGAGCCATAAGAAGATTGATATGCTGTTAAATAGACTATAAATTTTATTGTTCTTTCTTAATAATTTTTTTTTGTTTTTCATTCTTTCATACTTTTTCTCACCTTGTTTGGATTAAAATGATAAAAAACGTTTCTAAAACCAGTAACTTTGTATTATATAGCTATTAAAAAAAAAAATATGCAAGTTGTATGATGACATCGAAATGAAGGGTATATTCGAATCCATAGTAATCTCACTTTTTGTACCATTTGTTTGTTGGCTTGAGTTGTAACTTTTCCTACTGTCATGTCAAAGTTGATATTAAAACTGGATGAGCCATACCCTCAACCCCATTGCTTTCATTTTGAAATATTTAGTTACAAGTTCGTTGTAACCTGCTACCTCATTAGTTATGTTAAGATCTTTTACAAGATGTTATCTGTCTGCTGTCTGGAAAAAGTTAGCTATAGAAGCAAAAATAAACACATCTGTCCTTCATTAGGGAATGATGAGAGCCTTTCACCTCCTTGTGACATATTTTACAAGACTAAAACTATTTTTTTATGTGTATTAAATAACCTAATAGCTATGATTTTAAAAAAGAAAAAGAAAATAAGGTGCTAATAATTTATTTCAAAGATGTCTTTTTTTTTTTTTTTTGCAATGTCTATTAGATATTTCATTTGTTTTCAGGATGCTATGAGTATATTTATTCATTTGAGATTTGTTCGTGCTGCAGTCAAACATTTGTAAAGATCTTTTTTTCTGTTTAGATCTTATTATTTTATCTGTCAATATATACTTTTTATATATCTTCCCCTTTTCTTTGCCAAAAGCTTATCCCGCCCCACTTTGCTGTCAAGACCTTTTTTCACCCCACTTTGCACTGTCAGGACCTCCCCCCTTTTTTCCACGCCCCCTTTGCTATGTCAGGACCTTTTCCCACGCCCCCTTTGCTATGTCAGGACCTTTTCCCACGCCCCCTTTGCTATGTCAGGACCTTTTCCCACGCCCCCTTTGCTATGTCAGGACCTTTTCCCACGCCCCCTTTGCTATGTCAGGACCTTTTCCCACGCCCCCTTTGCTATGTCAGGACCTTTTCCCACGCCCCCTTTGCTATGTCAGGACCTTTTCCCACGCCCCCTTTGCTATGTCAGGACCTTTTCCCACGCCCCCTTTGCTATGTCAGGACCTTTTTTTACTTCTGTTTAGATGCTAT
Organism: Ascarosepion bandense; assembly: GCA_037127315.1. NCBI lineage: Eukaryota > Metazoa > Mollusca > Cephalopoda > Sepiida > Sepiidae > Ascarosepion > Ascarosepion bandense. The sequence continues at coordinate 1,947,555 of JBBBDQ010001474.1, forward strand.
TATTTCGTCTGTCAATGCCTACTTTTTATATTTTCACCTTTGTGCTGTCAACGTCTTTTTTTTCTTTCCTTGTCATTTTGAATTTTTAACCCATTTTAACCCAGTGTCGTCACAACTCATCTAGTGAACTTCAAAGAATTAGGGCACATCCTTGTAATGCATGTTCCCCTCATCCATCAGTACCTGGTGGTGGTTGAGTCTGTGAGAGCATGGAGTTGACGACATTCACTTTGACAGGGATGACATCAGCAAGGCTGGTAGATTTGGCACAGAGGAACTCTTGGTGAATGATGCAGTTCACCTTGTGGATAGGCTGAGTGTGTCTAGCAGCCTCACAGTGACACACTAGCCGTGAAGCTACACCCTTGTTCTCCCCACACAAAATGTGAGAGGTCTAAGGAATGCTTCTCCACACAGTGAAGCATGGCGTAAAAGATGTCTTGCCCAACAGTGGGACAAGCTGGAGGAATTCCTCACACACCTGAATGTGTTCAGTGATCCCACAAATGAGAACTGTCAGCTGGGCTGTCTCATTCGTGTCATTGCTCTCATCAAAAGCAAGGGAGAAGACGAGTTGAGCAGTAGACATTCAGTAAGTTGCGCACGTCTGAAATCCCCCCTCAGCACCTAAACAAATTTTTAAAGCTTCATCCTGCAAGCAAGGAGGCGGGAGACCACATAACTAGTGCGTGTCACTTTGTCAGCCCCAGTAGTCTACTTCCAGAAAAGCAAAGTTGTATTTTGCAGGTTAACTAACAATCTAACAGTGGTATCCCTCCTCTCGGCAGCAGACATCAGTGCAAAGTTTGATGATCAGTTTTCTGTCTCCCGGTGGTGGCACATGTACTCTTTCATAACAGCCACAGCCTTCAGGCATATGAGACACTGGGCATGTTCAAAATGCTCAATGAAAAAGTACTTTTCCCATTCAGAGCTGAAGGCTTGATACTTGAAGTCCACTTCCCTTTTCTTAACACGCAGGCTCACAGACAGTTGGGCAGAAAGGAAATGAGGCTTAATAAGGTTTAAACTTTAAAGTTAAAAATAAATCTAAATCTAAACTTATTTATAAGTAGAACTTTGTGTGTGTCTGTGTCTCTGTGTGTGTCCATTACCTATAGACTCAAACGGCTGAACAGATTTTCTTGAAAATTTACACAGTTGTACTATAAGCATCTGCGAGTGTTCTTAGCTAGGTTTTGTGTCAAGGTATCCCCGATAAATATCAAAAATTGATAATCGAAAAAATTGGGTTATAGAAGGAGTGGTCCGATTTTAATCAAATTTGATGCACTCATAGACAAAGACATAAGAAACAATACTCAGAAGTTTCAAGGTTGCTGTTCTTACAACAGTGCAGAAAATCGATTTTTATATATATATATATATATATATATATATATATATATATATAAAAGGCAAGATGTTTGTGTGTCTGCCTGTATGTCTGTATTTTTTTTTTTTTTTTTTTTTTTTCAGCCCTTTTATTTTAGTTTTTGCTTCGGGTTTGGGTCTAAGTAGGTATAATTGTAGATCTTAATCTCAGCCATGATACCACTTACTCAGAGGACTTTTTTAGCCTTCAAAATTCAGTTTACGACAAAAAAAAAACATATTGAGCTTTAGGACCATAGATTAATTTTAAAGCTTTCGTTCAATCGAGCAACGCCGGGCTATACTGCTAGTAAATCAATAAAATTATGCTTTCAAACAAAACTTCATATACCACCACAACATGTCTGTTAAACAATTCTACTGCACTAATAATTGTCTCTCAATTATAATGAAGGAAATACATGATATTGAGCATTGTATTCTCTTTGAATGAAAATTGAGTAAAGTCAAAAATAATTTTACTGTATTTGACATTACAAGAATTGGAAGCCATTTGTAATAGGCCTGGCAGTGAAGGACTTTTCAATAAAAGTATAGAAACATTCTTTTTGATGGTAAATATACTCACAAAATTACATATCAAAAACACTAATGGTTTTGAAATTAAATAGTTATTATTCTTTTAAAAAAAATAACCAGGTTTTATATTTAAATTTCAGTCATAAAAATACATAAAACACCAACTCACTCTACTCAGCATAGGCCTTTTAGCACTGTTGTTATGGCATCCTGGGTATGACAAACTGCATCCGACAGCAAGGAAATTTTGAGGAGCATGGAACCACCTCTTAATTGCTGTTGTTCCAAGGTCCACCTTGACTCTGGGTTGTAGCGTGCCAGCTATGGGCAAATAGTTAACTCGAACTAGGGTCAAAACACTATGAAAGAATAAAAATAGATTTTTGGAGAAGAAAATGTTATCAGCAATATATTTTTGAAGAAAAATATATACCAGTGATACATTTGACTTTTGACAAAACACTATTTACAAAAATACATCAATAAAACCTGATCTACAAACTGATTTCTTACAAAGAATACATATTCTATTCATACGAATCTGGTATTTGTCTGTATTTCTGAGATGAGGTAGTATTTACACTATTTACATTATTTGGACTATTGTCCTCATCCATGTTGCCATTTATATGACGTTTCAGCCAGTGTACACTCCATCCTTCTTCAGGTGCTAGGAACTTTGACCCAAACCCTTTATTCAATTACTGTGGTATATCATTCTCATTCCTTGTGCGTACTCATGAGTTATCTCCCTCTAACTGGACTCTCTTAGTTACTTGTTCAACTCTGCTGTAGCCTGGTATTGAACTCACAACTGTTTGGGTCAAGTCACTGGAACTAACCAATATCTATATTGACTCTAACTACTCATACAATGTAAAGAAATGGATAGTTTGCTGCCTGCAACATCGAGCGAAAGTCATAAGTAGCGACCAAGAGACATACGAACAGGAAACATCGTACAAATAGCAGCAAAGATGAGGACAATAGTCTGAATAATGTAAATAGTTATATGAATCTATTGTAAAAATCTTGTTGGCATTAAATAACCCATTGAGATAGATATACCATAAACAAACTGTTGTTATGGGGGAAGCAGCTCTGTTTAGTGATGCAGCACTAAATTAATAATATCTATATTGCACAGCACTCAAATATACATCAAACAAAAATCTGTATTAAGCTTTTCAATATTTGATTTGTAAAGATAGTCTTCACTTGATAACTTAACCTAAATTGATACAAGGCTTTAGAGAAATTTTAAAGTAATTTTGAAACTTTATAAATGATAATTAAAAAAGAAAAAATGAAAACAATTCTTGTAAAAAAAAAAATTTTTTTTTTCTTCAGGCTATATATATAGTTTGTCTGATGATCGCAAAAGCGTGAAACCCAGGGTTACAAACTCACATCTCTATATATATATATATATATATATATATATATATATATATATATAGCAGTTAAAAGCTTATCTAATTAAATAATGTCATAACTTCATATCATTTTTTATTTTACTATTCAGAACAGATTATCAGAAAATTGAGAAAATAGATGATTTATATTTCCCAAGAAGTCCTGAGTTTATCTAATAACAAATTTTCCATACAAAATTTAATTTTTTGAAATTTTATGAATTTATCTGGAGGTAGGGAAGATTAAAGATTAAAAAAAAAAAATATGAAATAAATATTTTTACTAAGATATATCAGAAAAAGTAGAGTCTACCATAGTACAATTGAAAGAAATATCTACTTCTATAAAGAAAACAAATTTCACTTTACCTTAAAATATAATTTTAAATATGAAACAAAGTTTAATAAAAATAATGCTAGCAAATGATTTTTCATTTGTTTCTTAAAACACGTTTTAAATTTCTTTAAAATAGTTAAGAAAAATACACTTAAAATAATAACCAAAAATCTTTTTTTAAGTAGTCTTTGATTTTATGGCATTCTGAAGTAGTCTTTGATTTTATGGCATTCTGAAGTAGTCTTTGATTTTATGGCATTCTGAAGTAGTCTTTGATTTTATGGCATTCTGAAGTAGTCTTTGATTTTATGGCATTCTGAAGTAGTCTTTGATTTTATGGCATTCTGAAGTAGTCTTTGATTTTATGGCATTCTGAAGTAGTCTTTGATTTTATGGCATTCTGAAGTAGTCTTTGATTTTATGGCATTCTGAAGTAGTCTTTGATTTTATGGCATTCTGAAGTAGTCTTTGATTTTATGGCATTCTGAAGTAGTCTTTGATTTTATGGCATTCTGAAGTAGTCTTTGATTTTATGGCATTCTGAAGTAGTCTTTGATTTTATGGCATTCTGAAGTAGTCTTTGATTTTATGGCATTCTGAAGTAGTCTTTGATTTTATGGCATTCTGAAGTAGTCTTTGATTTTATGGCATTCTGAAGTAGTCTTTGATTTTATGGCATTCTGAAGTAGTCTTTGATTTTATGGCATTCTGAAGTAGTCTTTGATTTTATGGCATTCTGAAGTAGTCTTTGATTTTATGGCATTCTGAAGTAGTCTTTGATTTTATGGCATTCTGAAGTAGTCTTTGATTTTATGGCATTCTGAAGTAGTCTTTGATTTTATGGCATTCTGAAGTAGTCTTTGATTTTATGGCATTCTGAAGTAGTCTTTGATTTTATGGCATTCTGAAGTAGTCTTTGATTTTATGGCATTCTGAAGTAGTCTTTGATTTTATGGCATTCTGAAGTAGTCTTTGATTTTATGGCATTCTGAAGTAGTCTTTGATTTTATGGCATTCTGAAGTAGTCTTTGATTTTATGGCATTCTGAAGTAGTCTTTGATTTTATGGCATTCTGAAGTAGTCTTTGATTTTATGGCATTCTGAAGTAGTCTTTGATTTTATGGCATTCTATCTATGAATCAACTTGGAACCGAGTTTGAATTCCAGTTGAATTTGAACTTTCTTTTCACTACTAGTTCACAGACATGCAAAATCAAAATTAAAGATCTGACGCCAAAGTCTTGAACTTTACAGATAGACGGGAAATACTTTGGATTCAA
>JBBBDQ010001474.1:1957500-2020000 GCA_037127315.1 Ascarosepion bandense
TCACTAGGCTATTTCTACTCTCTCTATTTACATTGCGAATCCTTTGATAAACTATATTCCTTAGTTTCACAAGTTCAGACATTTACAAATAGGATCTGCCTGCAATGTACATAAGGATGAATCCTCCCCCATACTCTTTATTTTCCATTAGTAAGAAAGAAAATACCATTCTTCTTTCCAAGAACAGCTACTTTGTAGAACAGGCTCCCAAGATGATGCTTTTCCAATCATAACAATCTCTTCAAATTGCAAGTCAACTGTTGTCTACTTTGAATGTCATTCATTAACACTCTACCTTGAATTGCTCTTAGACCTTGTATTGGCTGAACAACAGTATAAAAGTAATTATATATGATCACTCTGTGAGTGCTACTGGTAACATCTAACTCTGTATTACTTGCCATATGGTTGGGTCATCAACAATCTCTCTCTCACATAAAATGTTACTGTTACTATTTACATGGTGAATCCTCTGATAAACCATATTCCTTAGTTCCTCCCACATAGCTTCTCAGGTAAGGAAAATGGTTAAATAGCTAGCAGTATTGAAAACAAAACCTGTCAAAGTGTGAATGAACCTTTTTGTAAGGTCAATGGCCATCTATCATAATGAGATGAATGAACTAAGCTTTATGGCTATTGGTGCAGCTAGTGTGGTGATGAGAATAGCATTGCTGGTTTCTTAGACTGTAGTCAATGGCCAATAGGGACTGTTCCCCTGATTGACTCAACAACCATGTGCCCATGACTAAGGTGAGAGTCTTCAAGTAATAGGATATCGGTTGTAATTTTGCCTGAAGAGGAAAATGTTTTTTTTTTTTATATATAATCATTTCACCCCAATCAAGGCATGACTGCCACTGGTGCACAGGGGATTACAGGGAGAGAAAAAAAAACAAGGTACAGAGTATGTCCAAGAAAGATAATAGATGGATAAACTATTGCCTGGTTCACACTCCACCCACGTCTTTTGAACAGGTGAAGAGGCTCATCCCTTGTTTCCTGTCTAGAATGTGGTTCCCGGCTTTTTTTTTTTTTTTTTCCACTCTTTCACTTTTCATTTTTCTTTTTTCTCTCTCTTTTTTTTTTTTTTTCTTTTTTCTTTTTTCTCAATTGGAGTAGATAGACTAAACTATTGCCCGGTACACACTCCACCCATATCTATTGAACAAGTGAAGAGGCTCATCCCTTGTTCCCTGTTTATGATGTGGTTTCCGGCTTTCTCTTTTCCAATCATTTTACTCTTAAGTAGCCCCATGCGCATCAGTGGCGTCACCGCCTTGCTTGGGGTGATATGATTAAAAAAAAAAAAATGAGAATCAAGGAGATAGAAACTGGCAACTAACATTGCATTCAAACTTTTGGAGCTTGTACCTAACAGGAAAGCAAGTAAATGGAAGAGAGTTCCACAAATGGAAGTGCAAGAAATAAAACTGTTAGAGTAGAATAGGCAGCTACATTTATTATTTCGGCGGTAAAAGGGTGTGATCATGATACTTATCTAGTAGCACTCATAAATAAATGTTGGAAAAAAAAAAACTAATCAGAACAGTTGCTATGAAAATACTTGTAGAAAAGGCAGAACAACGCCACATCATATCAGTAAGAAAGTCACTGAAGGCGAGCTGCTAAATCAAGATTGATTATATTGCAAATTCTCTTTTGGATTTTGTCGAGAACCTTAAGATAAATAGCAGGAGCACCCAACCAGATATTGCAACAGTATTCAATACACAGACAAATGGGAGATTTATAAATGTGCAAAATGGATTCTGACAAGAAAAACTTCCTCACCTAACACAGTGGCCCAACAGTAGATGCAACTATAGATTTTATATAGTCATTCCTTTGAAGTCATTTGAGAGAGTGAGGCTAAGGAGGCGCTTTCTGGGAGACTAAGATAATCCAAAAGATTCTACACATAAATGAATACTTCTCCAGCTTTCAACTCAGATATTTAGTAGGAACTGGTCAACTGCTCAGCTATGCAATGAACTTATGACCATACCCAGTCATTTACCAAAAACTTTATTTGAACAGTACTTTCAAAAGTACTGCAATAGAGTTGTTACTGCGTTGAGTATATCAGTTTTTTTAAAAAATATCTCAAGATCTGTCTGATATTGATTAGCAACTAATTAGGAGATTCTACTTGTTATCAAAGAACAGACACTTTTCTGTGGAATTAACCTGTAGTGATAGCAGTAAGGCTCTTTGTAATTTTTTTTTTTTACGCTAAGGTTCGGCCTTTACAAGGCCTGGAATCAACTTGAGGTAGAGGGTTATGTTAGGCAATTAATACGGATAGAAATGGAACCATGAACAGGTTAAGATTGTAATGATTGAGGAAACAACCCCTTGGGAGTTAGTTTCACAGAGCAATGGTTTGCAGGAAAAAGCTGCTCAAGTGGAACTTCTCACCAAAGGAATATGGAGGAAATGTAAGTGGTTTGCTACAATGTGCATAGAATGGCAGGTCCTAACCATGATGGTTAGAACTGGTGGCACCAAAAAATGCAGTTCATTTGAACTTCTTCCATGGGAGTAATGCCAGGCTTGCTAAATCTTGTCTGAGGAAGAGGTTTTGCAGGTTGGAAATAATTTGTCATCCACAAGTGCTTCAAGATACTTTTGGACCCTATCAAGGCTGGAAAGTGAGCTCTGGGCAGCCCCCACCCAAATATGACAACAGTACTCCAGTTTTGGCCTGATCTGGCTCTAATAATGACAGAGAATAGCTAGATGAGTCAGGTACTGGCTGGAGCAGTACAGGAAGACAACCATTTTTACCTGCATCCTTAGCAATGGATCGTATATGTGAGTTCCACTTGTGATCTAGTGTCAGTTTGAGGTCTTTCAAGGCGTGGTATCTCCATGAAGAGACGTCCATTCATCCTGACTTATTGTAGTTCAGTGTCTGATCGACTATGATGGAATAGATTATTCAAATATTGTTCTGTTGTTTTTTGCAAATATATTGCATAATCCAGATTTCTCTGCTCCCCTGCCATCTAGATTTGTGCCTTGCAACTTCTGGCTTTTCTGGAAGCTTAAATTCCAACCATCAGTAAATTATATTAAAGAGAATACAATGAAGTGATTCTAAAAGAGTACTTTGTAAACTGCTTTTAAAATGGGAGGGATGTTGGTATATCCATTAGTTTCAAAGAGAAGTATGATGAAGGAAAGTTGGTGCCCAGGGCAGGTTATTTCTTTGTTAGTATTAAAAGTTTGCATACTTTCTCTAAAAAATCTGATATGACATCAAAATTCAAACCAAGAAATCATTATCAGCCAAGAAAATTGAATTTTGTAAATTTAGTTAAGATTTTAACTATTTTCATATTCCTGCTCTTTGCAAAGGCATGAATCCAAATGTCTCAGTCTTGTCCCTAGCCTGTCACAATCAGGAGAGAGTGGATAAGTCTGGGTCACTTGCAGTAACAACAAAATAACATTTTTTTGATTCACTCACATTAAATATTTACTCCAAACTGTGCTTTGAAAGCTTTTTTTTTTTTTTTTTTTTTTTTTTTAAAGATTCACTCAATACATGAGTCAAGACCACTCAAAGTGAAGGGTTACTGTTAAAATGATAATAAAGGGGAAAAAAAATTTAACAAGCAATATATGTTTATTGAAAAATATACATACCAGCTATATATCTGACTTATAGATAAAATCCTCTTTACAAAAATACATCAATGAAACCTTATCTACAAACTGATTTCTTACAAAGAATATATATTCTATCCATACAACCATATCCTAATAATCTTATTAAAAAAAACTCACTGAGATTGATATGCCATAAAACAAAATAAATCAAACCAACCAAACCTGTTTATTTTAATTGTTTTAGTGCAGTGATTCCCAAACTAGGGTTTGAGGAGATGGGTGAATTTAATTATTTCAAGAAATTTATGTAATTTTTTTGTTTTCTAAATTAAGTGTTTTTGTTTGGGGAGTAAATTTTTTGTCTAGTTTTGGGCTATGATACTTTTTATAACTTGAGACCTCATGAAGAATTGTATTTCTACTAAAGGGGGCCTGAATGAAGACACAAGACACACACAAAGAAAGACACAAGACCAAAAAAGACACAAAATCAAAAAAGTGTCTTTGTGTGTGTGTGTGTGTGTGTGTGTGTGTGTGTGTGTGCACCTGGTGTTTTCATCCAGGCCCCCTTTAGTAGAAATACAACTTCATGAGGTCTCAAGTTAAAGTATCAGGCACTAAAACTATTCAAAAGATTTACTCCCTACTATTGAGGATATAGATTTTAATCTGGAAAAAAATGGTGAAATGAGTTTGAGCAAAAGGTTATTGTTAATAAACTAATTTGTCTGAATCGTTTCTGAGGGAAAATTAGCTTCGTGGATTTTTAGTTATTTAGGTTAAAAACAGGCAGATCAACTTATTTTTAATGATTCAGTTTAGAGAGGAAATGTCGAAGCATTTTCTGGGATAAGAGTTTTGTTAGCAGTTTTCATCTTCAGATCACATTGGTATCTTTCTAATGCTTCACACAATCTGTCTCTCTGTCATTTGTGCATGGATGGGGTTTCACACTCTTGTACAGTATGATGCCTTGCATTTCTCTGTTTCTTTTGTCTTGTGTCTGTGCCTCTTTTGTCTTGTGTCTGTGCCTCTTTTGTCTTGTGTCTGTGCCTCTTTTGTCTTGTGTCTGTGCCTCTTTTGTCTTGTGTCTGTGCCTCTTTTGTCTTGTGTCTGTGCCTCTTTTGTCTTGTGTCTGTGCCTCTTTTGTCTTGTGTCTGTGCCTCTTTTGTCTTGTGTCTGTGCCTCTTTTGTCTTGTGTCTGTGCCTCTTTTGTCTTGTGTCTGTGCCTCTTTTGTCTTGTGTCTGTGCCTCTTTTGTCTTGTGTCTGTGCCTCTTTTGTCTTGTGTCTGTGCCTCTTTTGTCTTGTGTCTGTGCCTCTTTTGTCTGTGCCTCTTGTGTCTGTGTCTCTCTTGTCTCTCTTGTCTCTCTTGTGTCTCTTGTCTCTCTTGTCTCTCTTGTGTCTCTTGTCTCTCTTGTGTCTCTTGTCTCTCTTGTGTCTCTTGTCTCTCTTGTCTCTCTTGTGTCTCTTGTCTCTCTTGTGTCTCTTGTCTCTCTTGTGTCTCTTGTCTCTCTTGTGTCTCTTGTCTCTCTTGTGTCTCTTGTCTCTCTTGTGTCTCTTGTCTCTCTTGTGTCTCTTGTCTCTCTTGTGTCTCTTGTCTCTCTTGTGTCTCTTGTCTCTCTTGTGTCTCTTGTCTCTCTTGTGTCTCTTGTCTCTCTTGTGTCTCTTGTCTCTCTTGTGTCTCTTGTCTCTCTTGTGTCTCTTGTCTCTCTTGTGTCTCTTGTCTCTCTTGTCTCTCTTGTCTCAGGTCTGTTTTTGGTTTCTATATGTAGAGAAAGGATAAGTCAACTGTCTTGTTTTGGTTGTTCTATGGGTGTCTAAATATTTTCCTCTCCCCAAAGAATGTTGTTCTCAAAAAAGTTGTCAATGCAATATTCAGTCAAAAAAAAAAAAAAAAAAAAAATTTACAATTCGTACTGTTTTGGTTTTTTACAGAAACAAGTAAAGGGTTGATAAGCCATGAAAAAACTTGAACCTATTAGAACAATATTTGTTAATTCTAAGATGGAAATTTTGATTTTTTAACATAATAATTTTTTCTTATCTGACTCCTTTTCTCTTATTTTCTACCAATATGGAAATCTTACCTTAGAGCTTGAAGTCGCTGATTGATACCTGTGAAGTTTGACATTTTATTACAAATGGTTGATCATTACTCATCTGTGGTGATATTTGTTTTTCTTTTTACTGAAGATTTACAATCTTAAGAAATGGACAACAAAGATAATTGGCTTTTATGTCTCTTTTTTATTTACTCTTTCCTCATTTATTCTTTGTTTCTCCCCATTTTTTTCTCCATCTCTCTCCCTCAGATCTCACTTTCCGCTCTTTCTGCACACACTTTCCCTTCTCAGAGATCACCATAAAGTGGTGATAGATCCCACATTTTTTCTTGCTCTCTCTCTCTCTCTCTCTCCACCCTTTCTTTTTCTTTGCCCTCTTTCTTCCCTTCTCTTTTCACCCTCACCCAGGAGCACACAAAAATGATTCTTCATTCCTTTACACTTTCATTTTTTACATTTTCTTCTCGACTTTTTGTCTAACCAGTCAGATCAATAAAAGCTACTGGTTTCGCTGAAAGGGGATTTTTGAACCCCTTAAAGATGAGGATGCTACTTAAAAAGAATCATTGATCTGTAATGATTTCTCTTCTAATAAAAAAAATAAAACATCCCTAAGAGATTCTCATATTTCACCTTGTTTCACAAATGGCTCACTTGCATTTCTATCAGCAGGATTAACACCCAGGCCACTGACACAGTTGACTCTTCTTTAAAAAAAACCCCCAGTAAAACACAATTAGCATAATTATTAACTGCTGAACTACTATTGCTTCTTTTACATTTTCCCTATAAACATTAACTATTGGCAAGGGTGCTGGTTGCAAGCAAGAACCAGTTCTTAGCTAGAAGTATGACTTTTCCAAGATGACTAGGATTAGAATGATGATGATATGAGATCATTTTTATCAATACACATAACTCGATTATGATCGCTTCCTCGGTTTTTCTATGGCAGCCATGTTTAAAATTTCTAATTTTGTTGGTGCTCTTTTTGGGATCAGTTTTATTTGTTGAAAACTCAGTTTTTTTTCAGCACTGACAATAATAAAATCATGTTAATGGTGAAGTTATTAACAGTGATGATTATCAATGACTTTCGGTAAAAAAAGATTATGAATATGGGTAACGATTGTGAAACCTTTTTGTGATAAAACCTTATGATATTTGGAAAAGGTCAATTACAAGGGAATATTTTTTTTTTAAATATGCTATTTGAAAGCATGTAAGATTAATAATAACATTATGTTTACTTTATGGGTCATGTTTAGTGAAGATCTCACCCACATGGGAAACCGATGGAGTCCACTTTAACAGATTTCCTTTTGAATGTGGAAATCCATTGAGAATCAAAACAACTTGATCATTGTCTTGTGACAAAACCGCATTGCACTAACAATAATAAAAATACTGCATTTTCTACCAGATAAATTGTACAGTGAAAGCTTGGACCATATTTCCTGTACCTCTTTCTGGTTTGAACTAATTAACATCTAAATCACTAACTAAATTCTGTAATTGTTTAAAAACAAATATTATTTTAATAGTTTTTAAGCACATTTTAGTCTGCTTCAATGCTATCTACATCAGTTAAACATAATAGTTTTGTCAATGTTGTCAGTATATTAGTTAACATCATCGAAGCTGTGAGCAGTGTGTGATACTGTAGAAACCCATGTAGAAAGGAAAGGTCTTACCTAGATCTCAAGTATTTCTGTTTGATGTCCAACAGATGGTTTCTTTTGAAGTTGAATCTTCTGAGCTGCATCCACTTTGACCAAAGAGGAGGAAGTAAATAGATAATGAGGGGTTTTTGGAGATCAAGTGGCAACATGACCAGAAATAGGTCATATCCGGGTTGGTCTATGTTATCAGTCACGCTTTGGATTGGGGGGGAGTTCTGGTCCCCAATGCCTGGAGATGGGCATCCATCACATAGTTCTTGTGCTGTCCATTTGTACCATCAGCCATCATGTCAGGATGAATAGATGGGCAAGGAGTTAGCAGGGGGAAGAGCTGAGCTGTTAGACCAAGATAATTATCATTCCGAGTATCACCTGCCTAACCACCCAGACAAGCAAATGAAACCCTGAATAGAACATCTATTTTCTATAGGAAATAAGGTATGCATTCTTATTTCTTGACATAACATTTGACTTTCATTGTGTTACTCTATGAACAGCAGTGGGCTAATTCTGTTTTTTATATTCACTGACAAGATTACAAATAAGAATGCAGTGGGAAGATAATCAGTAAAAAAGTTTTGTATGTTGGGTATGTTTACTGTGAGGGCCAATTACCTGTAGCTGATAAATGACCAAACATTTTTGGTTCTTTCATATACCCATACAGAGAAGTAGCCACAAACCACTGAAATATTTCAGCTTATAAGTTTGCTTGTTACATTTTTTTTTTATGTCAATGTGTTATCATCGAAAATGAGGAAAAAACTTGAAACAGTGGAAATGTGGTTCTACAGAAAGATGCTGCAGATAACGTGGACTGAGCATGTGAGCAACGATGCGGTGTTTGAAAGAATGGCAGTGAAAAGAAAATTAATAGTGATCATCAGGAAGAGACAACTGAAGTTCCTGGGATATGTAATGAGGAAGGAGGGCTTGGAGAACCTGATACTGACAGGCCAGATAGAAGGAAAATGAGACAGAGGAAGGCAGCGGATAACATATTTGCAGGGCTTGATCAGGTGGATGATGGAACGGGGGTTGCGAGGTGTAACAGGAGTAAACATACTAAGAGCCACCAGGGATAGGGAGACATGGAGAACCATGATCGCCTATGTCCTGAAAGGACAGGGCACATAAAAGAAGTTCCTACATTTGCTCTAAATACTGCGTAAATTTCAAATATTTATTTTTATTTATAATTGATGCACATCAGATGAAACTTTGAACAAATGTTAAATTTATTTACACTATTTAAATTTGAACTTTTGCACTCATCTTTGTTGTTATTATCACAATATTTTGGTTGTTGTGCCCTCCAGCTTTCTTCAGATGCATATTGATCTGGGTATCCTACAGGGAATTTTAAACTGAACCTTTTATCTAATCTACAGGGGTAGACTGTTTTCATTCCGCTATTCCTGTCTAAAGATATTGTCTAGTTTTTAATTTGGTCACTTATTACTCGCCCGTTTCCACTGAGTGCAAAGTATACACTGCCTGACAAGAATGTTAAATTTATATGGTAAAATTTTTTTTAAAAACCAGTCAAGTTAGGTTTAAATTGATATTCATTTTTAAAGAACTAGCAGTATAGCCCGGTGTTGCTCGAGTGTAATGAAAGCTTTAAAACTAATCCATGGTCCTGAAACTCAGACTCTTTGGACATCGGCATGAAAGACTAAAAAGCAATAGTTGTTCCCAGTTAAAGCGAAACTGTAGACTGAAAGAAAAATGAATGGATGTAAGTCAAATTTTGATTTCCTGCTATCGATATCAAATAAGTTTTTTTTTCGTCGTAAACTGAATTTTGAAAGCTAAATAAGTCCTCTGAGTAAATGGTATCATGGCTAAGACTAAGAACTATAATTATACCTACTTAGAGCCAAACCTAAAATAAAAGGGCTGAAAAAAAAAATACAGACATACAGGCAGATAAACACACACACGCAAACATCTTGCCCTATATATATATATATATATATATTATCGATTTTCTGCACTATTGTAAGACTGCAACCTTGAAACTTCTGAATATCGTTTCTGATGTCTTTTTCTATGAGTGTATGAAATTTGATTAAAATCGGACCATTCCTTCTATAACCCGATTTTTTCGATTTTCGGTATTTATCGGGGGTACCTCGACACAAAACCTAGCTAAGAACACTCGCAGATGCTTATAGTACATCTGTGTTAATTTTCAAGAAAATCGGTTCAGCCGTTTCGGAGTCTATAGGTAACGGGGACACACACACACACACACACACACACACACACACAGAGGAAATGTAGTCCAAGCTTTCATCGGTCAGTTTTGTAATCTCAAGTTAGTGTGGGAGGTATAGTTTACGTAATGAAAATTCAAAAATAATATTGTGCATTGTGGTGCAGTGGACATAGGCTCAGAATGAGAAATCAGTCTAGTTCAAATTCCAGTTGAACTCCTTGCATTCACTTGCACACAAATACCCTTGGGAGAGGTATTAATTACTCCAGCTATGAGTTAAATAACAGGACAGATTGAGTTCAATAGCCTTGGTTGGCAACCAGTCTACTGCAGAAGGTAATGTTAACTTACTGTGCGAAAATCTTCTAAGTCAGTCATGTCTCTTTCGAAACATGATCACCCAAGTGTGTATCACATATGGCACTTACTGATTGTGGAAGATATGAAGATGAAATAGACTAGATAATTTTCTTATCTCAAGGACACATGGCCCAGTGGATATAGATGTTGGCCAAGTTCCAGTAACTTGGCTCAAAGAGTTGCAAGTTCAATACCAGGCTACAGCAGTGGTGAACAAACAACTTAGAAGATAAAGGGAAATAACTACATGGCTGCCAGAAATTATATACCCCAGTGATTGTAATAAAGAGTTTGGTTCAAAATTCCTAGCTCCTGAAGAAGGCTAGAGTATACAATGATCAAATATTGCAAACATGTCAGTAAAGGTGAGTCCAAAGAATGTAAATAGGGTAAATACTACCTCATCTCAGAACTATAGACAAATACAAAAAGGAAGCTTGTGCGTAACAATAGGACAGACAAGTTTCTGGGACACATAATGAGGAAGGAGGGGTTGGAGAATCTGATACTCACAGGGCAAATAGAAGGAAAGAGAGAGACATGAAAATAATACATGAGATACTTGATGGGCTTAAGGAAATGGATGGCAGAGCAGGATTTATGAGAAATAAGACAAAATACAGTGTGGTCCAAATGTAGATGGATAATAAATATCATTTATTTTGAGATTATATATATACAATTATATTTACTAATACAATTAATTCATTGACAATTTTGTTATATGATCATAAATATCATAATTATAATGAACACCATTATAATAATATAACCAATACACAAATTTTTTCCACCTAATTTTGTACCACCCTGTATATTGAAAGTTACAAGAGACAGAAAGATCTAGAGGGCGATGACCACCTACGTCTTGAAGTGACACAGCACATAGATGATGATAATACATGGGGTGGGCTACAGCAGACTGAACATCGAGGGCCAATATTTATGGAGTAGGTTTGGGTTCATTTGAATGCTAAAGGGTTAAGCCTGTCCAAAACAGAAATAGTGCAATGTCATTTTGTAAAAATCTGCAAATCTTACATGGTATTTAATGTGCAGGTTTTAAAGTAACATAGTTTGAAGAGCATGTTTTTGCACTTGGTGACCTTTATGGAATGATTTGTTTGGTTTTTTTTTTTCAAGATTATCACTGCAGAGACAAGAAGCTAAATCTAACAGACAGGTAAATAGCTAGCCATTGTTACTGTTCAATTAGGACTTAAAATACTGTTCCTACCTTTATTGGCACAAGCTTTTAAAAAAGTATTTTAATCTGACACTTTTGTCCTCTGCATGTGTGTGTGTTTTTTTAACTTTCTGCTTTAGACAATGCCTGCTTCATTTAAAACAAATCTTTTGTCACACAGAAAAACAAAAATGGGGGTAACCATTTATATATTGTGGGTATTGCAGATTTTTACAGTTAAGCAAAAAAACTGGAAACTTTAATAAGTGTTAAATTTTTTCGTTTCTTTTCTGAAGCCAGTTTCTGATTAAGATTTCCTTTTAGCTCAACAGAGAACATTGAAGTTATTTTTTGTTTTTGTTTAGCCACAAATCAACTTCTATGAGTTATTTAATACCAAATATTTTGTATGCATATAATAATGGTTATTTAATGCTAATATTTTGTATGCAATTTTATTTTATTTTTGGGGATTAGTCTTTTGAGCAGGAGTAGAGCTTAATTCCATGTTTCCTGTTTAGGATTCGGTTTCTGGTTTCTTCTAAAGTTTTCTTCAACCTCCAAATTTTAATATCTCCACCTGAACTCTGAAATTTGATTTGTAACTTAAATTTTGGCCTCTTCAAGTCTAGAATTACCTGTTTATCTATTTTGTTATTGTTTCCTTTCTTATGCTAATACAACTCCACACAGTAATGTTCTACCTTGAGTGGCTCTTTGGTCTTGTATTGGGTGAACATTAGTAAAAAAAAAAAAAGTCTTACTAAGTAACTCAGAGCTGAGGAGAGAAGAGGTGGGTTCATGCCTTTCCCAAAGGTATTTGCATGTAAATGAATATAAAAAACTCAACTGGAATTGGATCTCAGCTCTCTGATTAACAATTCCGAGCTATTATTTATTACACCACCTGCGCATTCAAACTTACAGCATCTGATATTCCCAAATGGTCACTTATCTAGGTACTCTCCTAGCTCAATGTTGCTTAACTGGTGGTCCTATGGAAACTGATGTTTTTAAAAAGAAAGATGTGACTGTAAAGCAATATTGTAGTGATATGAACCACAAGGAGCAATTCAAGCTAGTTAGGACTGGTGCAAGGGTCGTGTGTGTGTCCCCACCCACCCACCAAAAAAGTCAATGATATGCTCCCTGCTTTACTACATGTCAGTCTTCGTAAGTTAGTAGTATTCATATAAAATACTAATTTTACTGTAATATAATGGGCCATATGGAATACAGATGGACAATTGAACTATAAAAATTTAAATTAATGCAATGTATCTAAAATACAGATTAGAGACATGTCATAATAGATCATTCTAGCTTATATAAATCAATGTTTTGTGGCAATTTTTAACATCAACTTGAAATTTCTCTTGTTATAAAGTTGAATAATTTAACACATTCAATATTACGGATAAGAAATAGTAAATTTTATAAAGAGTGTTTTTTAAACTTAGCATAAATGAAACAAATTCAGAATTGGCCCCCACCCAAAAAAAAAGGACCCCCAGAATGATGTCAAAAGCCATGAAGCTTTTTCATCATTTAATAATCAGTTGTGTTTAGTTTAATTTGTAGCATATATAAGTCAGTTAAGTGATACACACTTGAGAGATCATGTCTTGAAAGAGACATGACTGACTGGGCAGAAGATTATTACACAGTAGGTTGTCATTACTTCCTGTGGTAGACTGGTTGCCACCAAGACTATAGAACTCAATCTGTCCTATTATTTAACCCATAACTGGAGAGAAGAGACAGATTAATACCTTTCCCAAGGGTATTTGTGCAGGCTTGGAAATCCAGGTTATTATGCCAGATATATAGTTATATCCAGAGAATTATTTACAAAGATATGTATGGCAAAAGACCATAGTAATGGAGCATTCAGTGAAAATTAGTTTGCTCTTTGGTAGATACCCTTTACATCTGTACAATATAAGCTTATTCAATCAGTGTTTGAATTTTTTTTTTCTATGATATATTCTTAGTTATTCTTTTTCTTTGAATATGGTTTTTAATAACAATTAACTTTTTTCTTTTTTAGGTAAGTCTGGAACTTGTCACAGTAATGGTTGCAAAACAATAATTTCATAATGATGTTTTTAAAAAAAGTGAGTAATTTTTCTGCATTTCATTTATTCATAGTCTATCTGTAAAATAATTTTTTTAATTTGAAATTTTGTCAAAGAGAAAATGCTTTAGTTTCCATAAGAATTTAATATTTCTATAATAGATCCATTTATCTCTCTTGGATCACACTTTATTAATTATTCAATATCTGAAGTAATTTCTGTCTGGATTTCAGGGATTCAATATTTACATTTACTTTTTGGAGTAATTTTCTCATTTTCGTAATTACAAAAAAGAATTCATTCATTGTGCCTTCTGACATTTTTCAGTTGTTTGTTGATCCAGAGAATTTTAAACTTAACCATTTATTTAATCTATAGGAATAGAGATTGTTCTGGATCTGTTGTTCATTTCTAGTGATATCTAGTCTTGCTCATTTTTATTTTTATTTTTTAGTCTTGCTCAGTTATTTCTACTGAGCCTGTATTACTAACCCTTTGGAGTTGAAATCAAATAGGCTAGACCCTCTCCAGTCTGTTTGCTTTGTGATCATGAGATCATGGAGTGTTATCAAAGAAAATGTCAGCTTACCTCATCAAACCAAGCAACAGTGTGTCACATGTATCTTGTGTCTAAAAAGAAAGTGCACGTATGACTCTTGTTTATATAAGAACATCATGCAAATTTTTGGTTTTTGCCTCAACCAATCACTGATTGCTTGACCTAAATATAAACAAGTGCTGCATGTGACCAGATCTGAGTCTTTACCCAGTGTTAAGGAGAACTTATTGACAAGCAGATACATTATTAAAGTTTATTCCCTCAAAATTTTTATTACTCACAATTACTTTGCTACCAAATTCACAAATCCACAAAGTTATTATCTTGTGGGAAAAGCCTGAGAATAATATAATTATTAGGAATTAAATAGTGTTCAGTTTGAAATTACATCAAGGTGACCCATATCAGCAGACACCTGATAGAGTTCAATGTTTGAAACTATGAAATCATGTTACATGTCATGTTACATATCACTTAACAATGATTTAAGCCTGAAGAAAGCTTAGAATATGTCTGAATCTCACAGTTGGATGATATTAAGTTTTAATTGTTGAATACAAACACTTATTCCTTTATCTGTTTGTGTTTTTTATGTTAGAGGTCCATCATCTGAATTATCTATAATCTTTGTATTTCTTTTATGCCCTTCAGTATATGACTAATCATGACTCTCCACAACTTCGTCTTTTGTTGCTCAGTAACTTTTGCACCATCCGTCTTTGGCTCTGCTCTGCCATCCATTCAAACTCTTTGAGTTGGATACTTACTGTTTCCACCCTGTTCTGCCATTCATTCAGACCCCTTCAGTTGGATACTTACTGTTTCCACCCTGTTCTACCATTCATTCAGACCCCTTCAGTTGGATACTTACTGTTTCCACCCTGTTCTGCCATTCATTCAGACCCCTTCAGTTGGATACTTACTGTTTCCACCCTGTTCTGCCATTCATTCAGACCCCTTCAGTTGGATACTTACTGTTTCCACCCTGTTCTGCCATTCATTCAGACCCCTTCAGTTGGATACTTACTGTTTCCACCCTGTTCTACCATTCATTCAGACCCCTTCAGTTGGATACTTACTGTTTCCACCCTGTTCTACCATTCATTCAGACCCCTTCAGTTGGATACTTACTGTTTCCACCCTGTTCTGCCATTCATTCAGACCCCTTCAGTTGGATACTTACTGTTTCCACCCTGTTCTACCATTCATTCAGACCCCTTCAGTTGGATACTTACTGTTTCCACCCTGCTTATCTTGGCTTCAATATGTCCCATGAATTTTAAACTTTCTCAGATTTCTTTTTTCATTGTGTTCTGGAAGTTTCAATTGTCTTTTTCAGATTGTAAGCACAAGTTTCCTTGTTGTTCTTACTTTCCTTAAGACTTTGTTGATTCTCATATGTCCTGTCCATGATATTCTTAGAATTCACTGGGAGAATTACATATGTCTCTTCATCTGAGAGATGGTCGAACAGAGGTTGATAGGCCTTTAAACCCAACAATCAAATAATCTACATGATTTCCAGCATTCACTTTAACATGGAAAATTAAATATCAATTAATAGTTCAGCACTCATTTCTTTGTTTCTATGGATATTTTGCTATTTTTTTTTTAATACTTAGTTTTTGAAAGGCAACTACTACTGTCTCCATGTGCCCTCGGATTTCTCTATTACATTATCTATTCTACATGACTCAGTTAAATTTCCTCCCCTTGTTGATTTTGACATCCCCCCCCAATATGTAGATTATGTCTTCAGCTGTCTTTTTTGCTGACAATCATATATTCTGTCTTCTAACGGGGGGATAATTCTTTTCTCTTGCTCTCATTCCCACGACGACTCAAAGAGTTCTTTCAGTTTTCTTTCTGAGTCTCATTTCAGTCAGTCAGTTAAGTACCATACATGATACACGCTTGGGCGATCATGTCTCCAAAAAGACATGACTGACTGGACAGAAGATTTTCCCACAGTAGATTACTTTATGCAGAAGACTGGTTGCCAACCAAGTCTGTAGAACCCAATCTGTCCTCTTTAACCCATAGATGGAGGGAAGAGAAGGATTAATACCTTTCCCAAGAGTATTTGCATGTAAGCAAATGCAATGAATGACTGGAATTTGAATTTGGCTTTCCAATTTCTTGTTCCAAGCCAATATCCACTGTGTCACAGCACACATTCATTTACTTAACATTAAAATGTTTCAAAAATAAAATTATTTTTTCATTTTATAACTTAAAAAATTTTTTACTGTCATGATTATTCCAGCCAGATTGCGCTTCTATTTGGTAGAAAAAGAATGTTTTTATGTGTTTGCCTGAGAATTTGGTTTGAAAATGATCAATAAAACAAACTATACACTTGTGAACATTTAAGCATATGCGTTATTAGATGAGCAGTTTCCTTACCTTTTCAGCATTTTGGAGTAAGAACAAAAAGTATTGAAACAAAAAAATTGTTTTGATGTTTTATAATTTCTTGACTGATTTTGCTTTCTTAGTTCTTTCCAAGAAATTTATTGATTGTTGGAGGAGGAAATTATTTGTTGTTATTGGAAGGGGGTTGTTGAATTCTGTTTTATTTACTGTTTCATGAATTTGGAGAAGAAAAATCATGACATTTTTTTTCTCTTTTCATTTCTTGTTTCACTTAAGCATTTTGTCTGCAATCAATGAGATTAAGTGAATACAATTTGTCTCTTCACACCTTTTCCTTCTATTCCAGCCATTTTGAATCCTCCTTTTCACTTCATCTTTTTCAGTTGCCTTCCTCCTTAGAACTGGTTTTTTTTTTTTATCTCTTACTGGCACCTCTTCCGTTGCCCTCCCCGCTTCCTGGCACCTCTTCCGTTGCCCTCCCCGCTTCCTGGCACCTCTTCCGTTGCCCTCCCCGCTTCCTGGCACCTCTTCCGTTGCCCTCCCCGCTTCCTGGCACCTCTTCCGTTGCCCTCCCCGCTTCCTGGCACCTCTTCCGTTGCCCTCCCCGCTTCCTGGCACCTCTTCCGTTGCCCTCCCCGCTTCCTGGCACCTCTTCCGTTGCCCTCCCCGCTTCCTGGCACCTCTTCCGTTGCCCTCCCCGCTTCCTGGCACCTCTTCCGTTGCCCTCCCCGCCCTTCCTGGCACCTCTTCCGTTGCCCTCCCCGCTTCCTGGCACCTCTTCCGTTGCCCTCCCCGCTTCCTGGCACCTCTTCCGTTGCCCTCCCCGCTTCTTCCTGGCACCTCTTCCGTTGCCCTCCCCGCTTCCTGGCACCTCTTCCGTTGCCCTCCCCGCTTCCTGGCACCTCTTCCGTTGCCCTCCCCGCTTCCTGGCACCTCTTCCGTTGCCCTCCCCGCTTCCTGGCACCTCTTCCGTTGCCCTCCCCGCTTCCTGGCACCTCTTCCGTTGCCCTCCCCGCTTCCTGGCACCTCTTCCGTTGCCCTCCCCGCTTCCTGGCACCTCTTCCGTTGCCCTCCCCGCTTCCCTGGCACCTCTTCCGTTGCCCTCCCCGCTTCCTGGCACCTCTTCCGTTGCCCTCCCCGCTTCCTGGCACCTCTTCCGTTGCCCTCCCCGCTTCCTGGCACCTCTTCCGTTGCCCTCCCCGCTTCCTGGCACCTCTTCCGTTGCCCTCCCCGCTTCCTGGCACCTCTTCCGTTGCCCACGTATATTTATGTATTTTTGCTTTGTTATACAACATTGAGCACTGTTCCATTCACACCTGATTAATATATATATATATATATATATATATATATATATATAGAAATTATTTCAAATAATATTTCATTTTTTTTTTATCGTTTATTACGGAGACTTTTCTCATGTTGCAGATTTTTTTTTTCATAACCTTGAAAAGTAATTAAAAAGCAATAAAAAAATGAATTTTCTTTAATGAAAGGATGACGATGCATGCAGCATAAAAAATTTGAGCTTTTAATTTATTTTTTTTATACTGTTTGTACTTTCATTATCAAAAGAAAAAGTTTCTCTTTCTCTGCTACCCACCTCTGTATTTTTCTTTCCCTGTTTTTCTCTCTCTCTCTCTGTACATGCATGTCTCTCTCACCTTTTTTTTTTTCCCCTTAACATTGCCAGAATTTTATGCCAAAACCTTAAACTCATTGGGTGGGGGTTCTCAGAATATTTGACAAAATAGTTTCAAAAAATAAAATCTTGTACAGGTATCACTCAGGGACCACACCCTTTTTCTTGATACTCAATATATTTGTGTATTTTAATAAATTAAGTGATAGTCCCATTTTTTTATATACATTGGAGTATGTGATTGATATTTTACAGTTTATCAACCAGTTGTAGCTTATTTAAAGTTATAAAATATTTTAGATTGTAAGAAATTTTTGGAAATGATAATTCACTGATACGATTCCTAATAATTAACACATATCTGGGTGGAAGGAGAAGATTGGAGTGGATTCAACCCCTTCCCAAGAGTATTTGCACATAAGTGAATATAATAAATTTTTGGAGATTAAAATTTGCTGAAAAGCAAGGAACCAGAAGGGAGTTCCACAAGCCAGAAATGCAAGAAAAGAAACTGTTAGTATAGAACTTACGGTTATATCTCGCCAGCTCAAATCAAATTAATCTTAAAGCCAATCTAGTACTGTGCTTAAACTCAACAAGTCTAGGTACCATAGCAAGGAGCTCATCTGAACAATTACCATGAAAGTATTTATAGAAAAGGCACAGTGGGGCAACCTTGCACCAATGGGAAAGTGACTGAAGCTGAATAGCCAGATCAGGACCTATAATATTGCTGATTCTTTGGATTTCATCAAGGAACTCAAGGTAAATAGCAGAAATGGTATCTTTTAGTGTGTTCTAATAGTATTTACAGTAGGGTAGCACCAATTAATTGGTTGATAATCAGTAATTTAATTGTAAATCAATAAATATTTTACCAAAAAAAAACTTAGGAACTTCGAAGAATATAATTTAAGCTCATTGTTTAAAATAACTAATGTGTTTTCAGCACAGAATGAAATTTCTGTGGTGTAATAAGCAAAGATGACCAATTAATCATCAAATGTTAATATTGCCAATTATTGGCTGATTAATTGCAATAACCCTAATTGGCAGGTCCCTAAAACTATTCATAATCTCTCTTGATTTCGTCAGTCTGTTGACATAAAAAAAAAAAAACCTGTGAAACATGTCTGACCCATTTCCAATGCAGCCAATGAAAAGAAGTGAATATCAGAAAAAGTAAAATGGCTTAAATTTTGTTATTGTCAAGTCCAACCGGTTTTACTTTTAATAAAATATATATCAGTCTTTTTCATTTTGCCATGTCTCTGTGCCTGGTTTTATTGTAAATACTCTATAATTTAAGGTATGCTTCTCACTTAAGGAGTGGCTGTTAATAGTTAAAGTAGATTTTACATTCAAAACTTAATTCCCTTTTCTATCCCTCTCAGGAACATGTGGGCATTGGTCTGGAAGTAATGACTCTTATGATATTTAAACATTGCTTTAGAGGCATGTGTTAGTGGTATGCTACAGAGAATAGACCTTCTACTCAGAAACTTAGATTTTTTTGCTTTCTCACTGGTATCAGTTGAACAACAGCCCTGACATGAAAGTGTGTATCTGAAGCAAAGGTGTATCATATTTATACATATATAATACTAATGATAACGGCTG
Source organism: Ascarosepion bandense (assembly GCA_037127315.1). Taxonomy (NCBI): domain Eukaryota; kingdom Metazoa; phylum Mollusca; class Cephalopoda; order Sepiida; family Sepiidae; genus Ascarosepion; species Ascarosepion bandense. The sequence goes on from JBBBDQ010001474.1 coordinate 1,976,910, forward strand.
ACCATTTGTATTTGAGGATACCAATCTCCATTGCAGATGCCTGCTCAGGCATACTCATGTTTGTTCAACATTCACAGAACCCACCTGTGGTTTATACTGGAATTATGCTGAGCAGACCTTAGTTACAGTTTCTGGGAGAAAGCGTGTTACCTAGCATGAACAACAGTCTGAACAAGACCAGGACGCTCAAATCCTTGGTTACAATGACTTGTGATTTCAAGCTTGCACAAATACTGATGTGTGATATGGTTTCCAGGCACTTTCCAAAGGTGGCTCACACTAGGATTGCCTCCTCCAAATGGATAACATCAAAAAGTCACCTTCCTGACGAATCGACTTTGGTGAGATTTGAACCCATGATTGATGGTAGTGAATGTTCTAATCCCTCAGCCATGCACTCATTCACACACGCACATATATATATATATATATATATATTATTTAAACATTATCTCAGGGAAAACTGTTTTGGGTTTTGTTTTAGTCTAATTTCTACGTGGTTGAGTGGTTAAAATCTAATGATGGTTTTTCTCTAGGAGTTGCAGGTGCAAATTCTACCGGAAACTCTAACTAAAGTCTGCTTAGCATAGTTGGAGTACAAACCAAACATGAATGTGCCTGAACAGGTAACTGCAACAGGGATTGGTTAACCACCATATTAGACAGGTATACATGGATATGCGCAGCCAGTCATTATATAAAAGAAAAATCTAGTTTTTTTTTGTTTTTTTTTTTCTGTGTTTAGGTAACTGTAGTTTACATGTAGGTAACAAGATATTTATCATTATGATATTTTTGGTTTATTCTGGTCCTAAATTGTTTGTACAGACTGATGTTACTTTAGAAATGGAACTAAAACCATTTTTTTAAAAAAATCAATTGTTCACATAAGTTATTTTAAATCTTTGGGGAAATATAAAAAAAATTGTATATTTTTTCACTAGTGTCTCCCTATCCACCACCTTTTTTTTTTTTTTTTTACTTCTTTTAATGATCTATTCCAAACTTAGGCGTCCACAATGTGTGTTTTGTGACACCACAGTGAAGCAATAATCTACCTGCAATTATACTAAACAGTGATATTAATGTCACTTAAAATTGAACATTTCTACTGGCACAGTGTTAAAAAAATTTAATGTACAGCTTTGTTTGTATTTCTGAAAGTCTGTAACTCAAATATTTAGATGCAGAGGGATGTATTTAAAAATAAAATGTATGTGTTCATCTGTAAGATAATTCATTTTTTAACATTTTTATTTTTAATTATATTTTAATCTCATGAAAAATTATTCCTTTTATCATAAATAATTTAAAATTATTTGCCAGATTTAATATTGTTTAATTGCTTATTTTCTGCAATTGTTTATTTTTAATCTTGCTTTTTTTTATTTCACCATTAGTCATTTGCTGTTTTCTTCTGTTGAAGACTGTTATTTCTTTGTTTTAAAGGATACTGATTTCTTGCAAGTGGAACAGCTTGTGTATGACTGCATGTGACCATTAAAAATGAAAATGTCATTTAGAAAATAATCAGGTTTTGAAAATGTCAGTATTTTCTAGTATAGTTTTAATTAATAGCTTCGTGATGATTGCATTTTCCTGCAATTAGTAATACTTGATGTATTTAACAAAATTACTATTTAGTTTTTTTAATCACTAAATCATGAATTCGGGTTAGATTTATAAATTTTGATTAAATAAAATTGAAACTTTGAGTTTTTGGTGAGTTTCTGTTTTATTAACAGTGCATTTTCTATGAATCAATTTTGTAACATATACATAAGAAAATAATGTAAAAATTAATAACTTTTTTCATAAGCTCATTTCTAGAATTTCCTTCCTAAGTCAGATTTTTTAATAGTCTAAGTGAAAAACAGAAAATATCTTACTTCAAAGTAGAGAAACATTATTTCAGATTATGATTGTTATCACATCTTTGACAGTCATTTTATTTTAACCTTTAAAAATGGAGTCTTTCTTCTTAACAGTAAAAATGTAGTTTTTTTGTTTTATTTTCTTTGTTAGTGAAAATGAGCTTTTTTTTCTCTCTCTACTGAAAAAACAAAAATTTCAAGCTTTAAAAAAAATGTTTCATTTTTTTAAGTTCATTTTGTCAGCTGTATCATCAGAAAGATGAGAGTGAAGTCTCATGTGTTGTTTAACTTTGTTAAACGATCATTAAACTTAGAGAAAAAGAAGGAAAAAATATAAACAGTAATTGATCTTCGGAGGATGAAAAGAATACTTGACTCCTTAGCAGCACTAAATTCTCATTACTGTCCTCCTTAAAGGAATAAGCAGTGGAGTAATTGGAGAAAGTTGTCTCCCTTGAAATTAACTGTTCGTGATAAACCTTTTACAAGACAAAGGAAAATTCCATTAACAGATGTAAGGTTTATTAACTTCTGTAATTGTTGCATTCATTTTATGGAATAATGAAAATATTGAAGTGTTTGAAATAATTAAACTTTTGGCCCAACGTGTTATTTTCATCGAAAAGATAAAATTTTGATAAATGTAAGTCAAAAGAGAAACTACAAATCAAGTTTGACATAATTTATGATAGTTAAATGAGTTCTGCCACATAAAGTACCTTAGACTTCCCCCACACTCACGCAAAAAAAATTATGTTGGGCTTGTGCAAATGTTATGGTCAAATCACGCTGAGAACGCTGATTCTCATTTGATCACCAAAGTTAAGCAGCATCAAGCTTGATCAGTAATTGGATAATTTTCCACTCTTGGGAACATCTGGTACTGTAAGCAACCTCCTACAATCCAGAATATATTTTGATTTTAAATAACCCACACAGGTTGATAATCCATAAAAAAAATCAGTCAGTAAGTAGAGGATGCTAGTATTAGACTATTATGAAAATTAAACTATTTGAATTTTTTTTTTTAATGCCGTATTCTTTTTCATGATGGAGGCGATCATGGCCCTGTACAGATTCTTTTTCTTTATTATCTGCAAATTGCCATGAGTTCTTTACTCATGAATGTTCCAATAAGTATCTAACTCCCTCTAGTATACTCTCTTTACAAGATTCAATTAGTTAAGTGCCATGCATGATGCACACTGGGTCAACATTTCTCTTTTGAAGCATGACTGACAAGGCAGAAGATTTTTCACCAGTAGTTTGCCATTACTTTCTGTGGTAGACTGGTTGCCAACCAAGGCTGTAGAACCCAATCTGTCCTGCTATTTAAGCTATAGCTAGAGGAAGAAGAGACAGATTGATACCTTTCCCAAGGGTATTTGCATGTAAGTGATGTAATGAATTCAACTGGAATCAGGATCAGACCAAAAATTGAGTATTGCAGGCATATCTATGCTAGAGCTGCCCTGTCTTGCCTCTTAATTGCTGCTGTTCCCAAGTCCATTTTGACCTGAGATAGTAGCATCTGCTAAGGTCCCAGTTAAGCAATTATAATTTAATCATGAAATGATGTCATTCTCTTGAATGAATTATGAAGTTTGAATTTTTAGGTTTATAAGTCCCAGAAATTCAGTTGCTGTTGTCCTCAAGGACACAAGGCTCAGTGGATATAGATGTTGGTTAGTTCCAGTGACTTGACCCAAAGGGTTGAGAGTTCAATACCAGGCTACAGCAGTGGTGAACAAGTAACTTAGAGAGTCGGGTTAGAGAGATAACTAATGGCTACCAAAAGAGGCTTCACACAAGGAATGAGAATGATATACCCCAGTGATTATAATAAATGGTTCTATTCAAAATTCCTAGCGGCCAAAGTGTACAATGGCCTAAACATCACAGAAATGGCAACAAAGATGAGGACAATAGTCCGAATAATGTAAATAGTGTAGTTTGAATTTTTATATTTAAATTTTGGCTTCAAATAATCTATATGAGTTAATATCCCACTAAACAAACAACTTGCTTGTCTTGACAGTTCAAAAGTGTTTACATGGTCTTGTGGGTGATGAATTATTTTCCACCCTACAATGTCTTTGGCCACAGATAACATGTCACAAGCCACTTTCTACTTTATCACTATTTTCTCTAAGTTACTTGTTCACTACTGATGATTTAAATAAAAAACTTGGACCATATTTCTTGTCCTTTTCTTCAGAAATGAACTTCAGGCAATTTGACAGAATTTCTTCCTTGTCTGAGAAGGATTATTCATAATTTGGATCAGTAGAATTAATCTATGCAAAACGTTCGTTGTTTTTATGGATACCTTTTACATATGTCAAAGTTGATTTTCAATTTAACCTTATATTTTTCTCTTTTTCAACTAACCTGTAGTAAAAAGAATATATCGAATCTATAGCTGTATCTAGTGCTAAGAAAGATTGGGTCTCTGTGTTGGGCCAGAAAGTTTTTTTTTTATTGTCAGAATCCATCTTGCACATTTACAAAATCTACCATTTGTCCATGCATTGAATATTGTTGCCATGTCTAGTTGGGTGCTCCTGCTATTCATTTTGAGGTTCTCAACAAAATCTAAAAGAGGAACGAAATAATACTTCCAGAATTCTCACATTCTTTGTTGCTATTTCCAATGCATGTGTTCTGACTAGCTACATTCCTTAGTCTCCATGCCCTCACTATTACAACTGGGACCCTCCATGCCATATACACAAGAAGAATCAAGAAGCATCCTCATTCCCTTTGTATTCCATTAGTAAGAAGTAAGTTTCACTTGAATAGCTTCTTCCTAAGAACTGCTGCTTTGTGGAACAGATACCCAGCAGGATGTTTTAGGCAATCACTACAATTTTGGATGGTCCTGGGTATGACGGTAAACTGCATTTGGCAGCAAGGCCTCTGGTTGGGAGGTTGTGAGGTGCATGGAACCACCTCTTAATTGCTCTTGTTCTCAGCTCCAACCTGACTCGGAGTGGTAGCACCTATTAGGGTCCAAGCTATGGGCAAATAGTTAACCCCCAAACTGGGGTCAAAACACTATGAAAGTATAAAAATTCTTTTATAGAAATATATATACATAAAAATAGGCTTTTATAGAAAAATAGACATTTTTGAAGGAAAAAATTTACCATATCACATTTTGAAAGAAAAAAGAATTTTTACCAGCAATACATTTATAAATACAAAACTAGAAGACATCTTCAGTTTTCTAAAATAATAAAACAAAATCTGTCTAAATCAAGCTTCTCACTATAACAGAACATTAAAAAAAAATACCTTAAAATCCCACCTTTTTGGCATTAAATCAGCCACAGCGGTTGATATGTTGTTAAATAAAACTCATACACTACAATTTTGACTTTTTCAAGTCTAGTTATCTTTCCTGCATAACCTCATGAATTTTACTTCTTGCCTTTTGGTATGATCATACAATACCACCACACTGTAACCCCCCTACCTTGTGTGACTCTTGGGCCTTGAACTGGTGAACATGAGCATTATTGTTTTTTTTCTCTTGCTTGCTGATCCTGCTATCTGTACCACTATGCTACATGCACAACCAGTGTTTAACACTCATTCCATAACAAGTTCAGAATTAAATGTATATGATTAGTTACAATTCAGAATAATGTTAGAATAATAGTTTTAAAATAAAATAACTATTATAAATAAGTGTTCTAATGACAATTTAAGTTTTTTTCCTAAGCCTCCCTTGCCAAATCATAGATCTTTGTCATTAAATTATTAAATATGGTATTGGCATATAAAGTAGTATTTTATTTCATTATTCTTGACTTTATTTGCTCGGTACATTTGTTGCAATGTAAGCAAAGAGTGTGTTGAAATTGGGGGAAGTACCCAACTGGTTGCTTTCCCATCAACTATAGGGCGTAATAGGCAGAGAGGAGATGGAGACTGGAGGTAAGAAAATTGGAAACCACTGCAAAAAGTTCTCATGGGACTGACTTCGCAAGTCACCAGGTCTTGCCAACTGCTCACTGCTGGTCTTATTGCTTTTATTAGCATGAGACATCTTATAAAAACCTGGATCTTGATCAGTTGCAGAGAGGCTTGTAGTTAGACATGCCAAGCTGTGTAACTGGTGTTGACAAGCATGTCCGCATGGGATCTGGGGCTTCTTTTACATCTGTACCAACACCTGTTTGCCACAACATTTATACCTGTAATACTACACATTTCATTTTAATTTCCTTTTGAAAAAAAAAGTACTGAAGCTTCTGCTTTAAATATTTATTTTCATAAAAGTTTTCTTCACTAAATTTGAATCTAGAATTAGGCTTACAATTACATCAGTGAAACACCAGTTGCTGTACAATCATTGAAGTTAAGCAACATTGAACCTTTCATTTAAGTCTAACAGAAATTAATGTAATGAATACAGATTATACTGAGTGGAGCAAGTATGTAAATTATTTCTCACAGGTTATTGTCTTCTATGTGCCATATCCTTTCAGGATGTGTGGATTATCATAGCTCTTTAGTTTCCTGTGCTTTTGTAGCTCTTATATAGCAGCGAATGCTGGCCAATCTCCTCAAAGATGGAAAGGCTTGAAGCAAAAGGAATGGGGTTCTGCAGAAGGATGCTGTGAGGATACAATGGAATGAACATGTGAACAAGAAGGTTTTGGAGAGAATGCAATTGAAAAAGAAACTTATACTTGGCATCATGAAGAGACAGTTAAGGTTTTTGGGACGTAATGAGGAAGGTAGGATGTGCATTGTGGTGCAATGGATATTGACACAGAATGACAAATCAGGGTGCCGAGTTCAATTCCTTGTATTTACTTATGCACAAATACCCTTGGGAAGAGTATTAATCCATCTCTTCCCTCCAGTTATGGGTTAAGTAATAGGACAGATTGGGTTCTATAGCCTTGGCTGGCAACCAGTGTACTGCAGAAAGCAATGGCAACCTACTGCGGGATAATCTTATGCCCAGTCAGTCATGATCGCCCAAAGTGTGTATCATGTATGGCACTTAACTGACTGACTCAATGAGGAAGGCGGACTTGGAGAACCTAATATTTACAGGATGGATAGAAGGAAAGAGAGACAGGGAAAGCCGTGCAAGATCTACTTGATGGGCTTGAGCAGGTGGTGGGAGAGATATCAAGAGGAAAAATATTAAGAGTGACAAGGGATAGGAGGGGCAAGTGGAAATCCATGATCGCCTACATCCTGAAAGGACATGGCACATGAAGAAATTTTGTCAGTGTTAAGTTTTGTAAACCCTCCCTTCAGCTTTAGATAACACACAGTGTTAAGTCATAAAAGTAAATAAATCTATTTTATTTCATAAGTTAATTAGAATGTAATTTTTAATGAAAGATTTTGTAAGGTTGAGTAAAAACTAAAAATAATGAAATTATTTATTTTTTTTGTTTAGTTTTATTTTTCAAATTCTTTAATTTTTTTCTTTAGCTGCAAAATGTTTCTTTTCATGCCTATTTATGTTTTTATGCACCTGAACTGAATTTTAGAGTGGATATTTTTTTTCTCTCTGTTGAAAGAAATATTGATTTTTCAAAGAAAGTTAAATTTGTACTCAATGTCTGAAACAGCACTATTGAGTTATTTGTTCAGGTTGTGCTTTTTTGTTTTTTTTTTCTCTCTCCTTTTGCCCAGGTGGAAACACAGATTTAAATATATTAGTCATGCCCCTAACACTTTTTGTTAAATTTCCCTCCTTAGGTTAATATTTTCTTGAAGAAGCCAAATGAAATAAATGAGAGGAGGGAAGTGAGATGTAAAGAACTTGACCTGACCTGGGTCAAATGCCTTTGATTACCAGCTTTGTAAAGCAGACATTTCTAACCATAATGTGTACTACACTTTGATCTGAACTATTTTGAAATTGATTAAAGCTGACCCATTGAATAATTTCTGTATTAATTTCTGAAATGAGTTATTATTTACATGTAAATTTTTTAGCCTCGTCTTTTTTTTCTTATCACAACATTTTGGTTGTTGTAGCCTCTGGCCTTCATTAAGTGTTTGTCAATCCTGGTAACCTACAGAAAATTTTGAACCAAACCCTTTAATTTTATTCCTTTGCCCATGTCTAAGGATGTACTTTTTTTACAAGATCTAGTCAGTTAAGTGCCATACGAGAGACTTGCTTAGCCAATATGTCTCTTTCAAGACACGACTGACTGGGCAGAAGCTTTTCCCACAGTAGGTTGCCATTATGTTTTGCAGTAGACTGGTTGCCAACCAAGGCTACAGAACCCAATCTGTCCTGCTATTTAACCCATAACTGGAGGGAAGAGATGGATTAATATCTTTCCTAAGGGTATTTGTGTGTAAGTGAGTGCACTGAATTCAGCTGGTATCCTAACTTGGCTCTGATTTCTTATTCTGAGCAGTTATCTACTGTACCACAATGCACAGGATATAGAACTAGACAATATAGCCTTAAATATGGGTAGTGGAACAAGAATAATCTATCCCTATAGATTAACAAGTGTAATGTTATAGACATTAATTTCCAAAATAAATAACATTTGCAACCTAAAACTTAAGTAGAATAAGGTTGTTCATTTAAGCAACTATGTGTAAGCATTGACAGTTTTTCAATGAAGAGTTGTTCTGTTATAAAGGCATAACAAAACAACTTATCCCATATAAACAACACCCAAATAGTTACAACCACCTTGAAAACTATTATGGACATGGTTGGACCCCCCCCCAAAAAAAACAAACCCAAAACTATTATAACTCAGAAGCAGGTATATATTGTTTGCATGCTCAAACTGAAATCAATTCCTGAATTAAAACAAGCAATTTCTGTTAGATTTTCTGAAATTGTGTCAAATATTTTGTAGAAGTGTTGCCAAAAGTGTTCAGCATTGTATTGAACATGAAGGGGAACATTTTGAAATAGTTTCTAAATAATAAAAAATCATATTTTGATGTGACAGTACTTATAAATTTTCTTAAACTATGGTAATTTATTTTTGTTTATTAAAACTTGTTAAATTAAAAAAGTGTGTTACTTTTACTGCACTCTGGATATTAAAATTAGAAGACAAAAGATAACATGGAACTTAAAGAAGTCAAGAGAAAATAGGTCATTTCTCTTTCCCTATACTGAAATCCGATGGCGACTTGACATGGCCAAAAATGCATTCCAGAAGCCGAATAAAGTATTGGGACATGAGAAAATTTTGGTGGGGGGTTGTTATGCGATGTCTGTTCTTTAATATGGCAGTGAATGCTGGACCATCTCCTCAAAGATGGAGAGACTTGAAGCAACCAAAATGTAGTTCTACAGAAGGATGCTGAGGATACCGTGGACTGAACATGTGAACAATGATGAGGATTTGGAGAGGATAGAAATGAAAAGGAAACTAATATATAACATCAGGAAAAGACAGCTGCAGTTCCTGAAATATGTAATGTGAAAGGGTGGTTTGGAGAATCTGATACTCACAGGTCAGAGGGAAAGGGAGATAACATACTTGCCAGGCTTGAGCAAATGGATGACGCAGTGGAGTTTGAGTGGGGTAACAAGAGAAAGCGTGCTGAGAACCATGAGGAATAGGGAGATGTGGAAGGCTATGATCACCTAAAGCCTGAAAGCACAAAAAAGAATTTTAACTTGCACGCATCACTGCATGTTAGTTAAATGGACTAGAAAAATGTAATTTGTTAATTTGTAAATGGTTTCATCTAAATTAAGAGTATTTTATTAGGTTGAGTCATAACTAATTTTTGTTTTTTGATTATAAATTTTATTTATCAAAAAATATTTTATTCAATGATATTTGAAATGACTGGGTTGCACTTATCAGGCAGGTCTTTGATACATTTTGAGTAAAATTCTACTGGTTTTGATGTGGAAAATATTTTGATACCTACTTGAATTTGTTTTTCATTAGAAAAAGATTGTTTATACAAGTGTTTTGCAGTATTTAAAAAAAGTGATCAGTTCGTGTAAGATCGGGTGAATATGGTGTGTTGGGTAGAACAGACCAACTGATTTCGAGAATGTTTTTTCATGTTATTTACTGTGTGTGACTTGGTATTGGCCAGAAGGTAGAACATTATTTTTTCTATTATTGAGTACCAAGTGCTTTTCAACAAAATTTTCATGGGCATGTTGCAGTTGCTAGATGCACAAATGTGTATTTAGTTTTTTTGTCTTTTAAGAACATTAATGAATAATACATGGATGACCCCCAAATATTTTGATTAAATTTATTTTATCAAGTAATTTTTAAGTCATCCTGCCCACTTGTCTTTTTTATGTATAAAACGGTGTAGCATTAGGTAATGAAAATTATTCAACAAGAGTATGCAACACATGTCCCCTGCAAAGCTGCTTAGATTCATTTCATACATATATAGCATTACAAATGTGACTTTAATGATGTTAACTATCACAAAATGATGATAGTTGAATATTCGCTTTTTTTAAAAAAATATAATAACAGCTGACTTGTTTTGAGATTCTTAGAAGCATTTAGTTCTTAATTCTTTTGTGTGATGTACACTTATGATTTTAGCGTTTTAGAATAACACATGCATATACAGATTCCAAATTTATGGCTTTCTAAAGAAACCAGATTGACAAGAAGAATTTCTGTATTTTTTAATTCGTGTGCTTGCAATTCGATGCCTTTCTGCTTTAAATGTTAATCTATGTCCTCCTAGCATCAATTTAAATCGACCATTTTGTTTAATATTTGTATTTACTTGATTTCAATTGAAAAGTTGAACATTTTTTCAATGTATTTCAGTTAAACTTTAACTTTCCAAAATGATTGTTTATAATTATAGCTTAGGCCAGTGTGCCACAACTTTTTTAAGCAATGACACACCTACAAGGAAATTTAAATATCATGGTACACTTAGCAAAATTTTTAAAGGGTATTTTTTTTTTAAAAATGCATATTAAAACAAAGTATTCAACAAAATTGAAGAATGGTGAAAAGAATTATTCGAAAAAAAATAATACTTATTTATTCAAATACTAATGCTGTACTATTACTGCTTTTAAGTACATACATGTAGGTTGTGATAATATTTCACAGCACACTTAAGAGGATTATATGGCATACTAGTGTGTCACAGCAAGGCAGTTGACAACCATTTACTATAGTAGCACAGTACTCATTGAGGGTTGTGAAGAAAAATCAAATTTGTACTTTGTTGCCAATTGTATTTGAACCTTGTCTCTGTTAACCCATTAGTGCCCAATATTTTTTTGAATTTTTTACCAAAGATTTTTAATTTGTTCAAGTTTATTTAATATTAAACATATAAAAAAAATCTTTGCGTTATTTTAAGAAAAAATAATGTTTTAGTTTGGTCTTTATTTTAGGACCAAACTTATAGAGCATGGTATATTTTAGCAAAGTTACTTTTTCATTTTCTTGGCATTATAGGACAGAGCATTCATATATACTATATACAAATATGAGTTGGATGTAAGTACTACTTACCAAAAAAGATTTTACTTGAATGAGAGATGCAACTGACTGTATCCTCCTCCTCCTCCTCCTCCTCCTCCTCAAGATTTTCACTCTATACTGAAAATTGAGACATGAGTGTTGCCAATATACATCAGACAATAGGTGATATATTTGAAAGACACTTCATTCTTTATGACTAACCAAAGATGTATCTAAAATCTGCAAGAATTGCTGAAATATGGTAAGTTATCCTTCTGGCCCTAAAAAAAAGGACCATGGGCACTAATGGGTCAACAAGGTTTCAACACTTGACTAGTGCATTGCTCCATGGTGGTTGAAAGAATCACTTATACACACACACACATATATATATATATATATATATATATATATATATACATTTAAACTGACCTCAAGATAATATTGGTTAAGATTCCATTAAACTAGTAGGAGAGACAGGGTAAGTAATGAGTGCAGGAATAGATGTCAGATTTTTAATGCCTTCAGGGCTAGCAGGAACAACTCAGTCAATTTACAAGTAGCACATTGGTTTACTATACAGATATAAAAAAAAATGTGGAAATAGATTATTTTCAATTTATTTACTAAAACAGTTTCTGAGTTTTGTTCAAGAGTCATCTTGAAGGTCAAGTTACCATCTGGTATGGATCAATGTCTGCACTTGAAAGGTCATTAAGCAATGTAATATCTGACCTCAAAGACAAAAACCAAATTTTTAAGGTTTTCAGAGCAGTCATTTAATCTTTTTGATAAATGGTTGGTCATTTAATTAAAATAATTATTGAAAATGTTAACAAAGTTGGGGGGGGGGGCACATGGCTCAGTGGATAAGAGTTGGTTGAAATAGTCCATTGATTTGACCCAAAGAGTTGTGAGTTCAATACCTGACCACAGCACAGGTCAACAAAAATTTGCAGATTTGAGTTACTAAAGCAAAATAACTGAAACTGAAATATCCAGAAGAGGTGTGGCTTATAGAACTAGAACAATATATATCCATTGACAAAATCAAGGATTTGATTTGAAATTCTTATCACCTGAAAAAGACAAGGGTGTACATGGCTTAGACGTTGTAAATGAGGATAAGTCAAAACAATTTAAATACTATAGATTTTCATTCTCATTCCTTGTGCAAAGCTACCTCTGGTAGTCATGAGTTATCTCCCTTTAACTTAACTCTCTAAGCAGTTTGTTCACCACTGCTGTAGCCTGGTATTGAACTCAAGATTGCTTAGAGAGTTAAAGGGAGATAAATAAATTTGTTGTTTCTTTTACATTTGCAAGATGACCTGACATTTTGGCTTCCTTCACTTTCATGTTTATACCCTCCCTGTATTTTTTCAATAAATAGTTTTATGTTAATTGTTCTGATTATTGCTTCTCTTTGGTACCTAGACTTTGATTTAAAACTGATTGGCAGCAAGATCTCATCATTTTATATTTGAAATGGCCAAATATAACTAAGTTCTAGGCTAACAGTTTCTTCTATTGGACTTTTCACTAGTGGAATTCTCTTCCAGCTTCTTGCTTTCTTGTCAACTATTGTTTTTCAAAAATTTAGATCCAGTGTCAATCGTTATCTTCTGTCTTAATTTTTTTTTTTTTTCCTATTTTTTAACACTCACTAACTCCTTGCATCTTAATGGTTTTAATGCATTCATTAGGGTGAAATGATTAAAAATACAAAAGCATTAAAACAGCCAGTGAACTATGGTCAATGTATGAATTTAATCTTAAAGGCTAAATAATGTATGAATTTAATCTTAAAGGCTAAATAATGTATGAATTTAATCTTAAAGGCTAAATAATGTATGAATTTAATCTTAAAGGCTAAATAATGTATGAATTTAATCTTAAAGGCTAAATAATGTATGAATTTAATCTTAAAGGCTAAATAATGTATGAATTTAATCTTAAAGGCTAAATAATGTATGAATTTAATCTTAAAGGCTAAATAATGTATGAATTTAATCTTAAAGGCTAAATAATGTATGAATTTAATCTTAAAGGCTAAATAATGTATGAATTTAATCTTAAAGGCTAAATAATGTATGAATTTAATCTTAAAGGCTAAATAATGTATGAATTTAATCTTAAAGGCTAAATAATGTATGAATTTAATCTTAAAGGCTAAATAATGTATGAATTTAATCTTAAAGGCTAAATAATGTATGAATTTAATCTTAAAGGCTAAATAATGTATGAATTTAATCTTAAAGGCTAAATAATGTATGAATTTAATCTTAAAGGCCTAAATAACAGAAGCAACTGGTAAAAATAAGTAGTGCTTTTGTGATGGGCAACTTAAGTGACCCTATTATTCAAAAGTAGGTCAGGAGGTTTACAAACATTTTAAACATTAAGGATGATTTCTGAGAGTCTGCATTGAATGAATTCATTTTAAATGTATCAGACTTGCAATAAGTGTCAGCAATTTTTTATGTGCATTGTAGTGCAGTGGATATCGGCTCAAAACGAGAAATCGAAAATCCGAGTTTGAATTGCACTCACTCACACACAAATACCCTTGGAAAAGATATTAATCTGTCGCTTCTCCATACAGCTATGGGTTAAATAGCAGAACAGATTGGGTTCTATAGCCTTGGTTTGCAACCAGTCTGCTGTGGAGAGTAACGGCAACCTACTGCAGGAAAATCTTCTGCTCAGTCAGCGATGTCTCTTTGGAAACATGATCGTCCAAGCATATATCACATATGGTATTTAACTGACTGAATTGTTGAAAATCTACATCTGAACCTTCATTGGGTAAAGGGGAAAAAAAGCAAAGAATTTTTGGGTTTGTCTTATAAAAATTTGTTAGAGTAAAGTTTTAACCTTTTTCTTTTCTCGCCTATAACACATGGAATATTTTCCCCAACATTGCACTGTGTTATAAAGATTTTTGTTTCTGATGTTTAGTCATCTTTTATAATTTTTTTAAGAACTGTTTAAGAAAAAGCGATAATTTCATTTCTGTGAAAATTTCAGCAGAAAAAGAAATAGACATTCAACATGGCTTACTCATATTTAATCTGGGGGGAAAAAGTGCATCAGAGTTCATGCAATTAATCACTAAATCTTATGGCAACAATGCAGTCAGTGCAAGTATATGTTGTGAATTGTTTACAAAGTTAATAAAAGGGTATTTTATGCTCAAGGGCAAGAAGTGCTGTAGAAAAAAATAATTGATGAATTAAGAGAATATTTGAAGGAAGATGTGGTACAAAGAATATGCATGATGATAAAATACAAGCTGAATCGGTCAATTAGTTTGATAAAAAACAAAAAAAAACAAATGACAAATTAATGAATAAGTAAATACCCTTTCCCTACACACAGGCACAATTTCTGTAAACTTTGTAGCACCTCCACTCAAAAGTCAGGTTTTTTTTGTCCAAAAGTGTATGCTATTAGATCTTCACCTACTAAAAGACTTTGGCAAAACATGCAACTAAACTAATAAATGTTAGTGTAATCTGCAGATGCCAAGGTTATGCTATTCAGAGTTTGTCCTCTCATTTTGAATAATGGATCAACTTTTTTTTCTTTGTCTGGAGTTGTTTCAAAGAATCCTTCTTCTCATTCTCTGTTCTTTGCCTAGCTAATAACTTTGTAAGATGTCAAAAAATCAACCTGGGAAGGTCATTTGTAGACCTTTGACACACTGTGCTCTGGGTAAAAAAAAGATGGCTAAAAATGTGATGTTTTGTCCTTCAGGACTTCATCAGATTAAATTTGTTTATGATGATGCAGCTACACATGAGCATGAATGAAGGAGGCTGGAAATTTGAAATTTTATTCTTTATAAACTGGTCGATTTCGTTTAGATTCTCTGTTTCCATCACTTCTGTTATAAGATATCTCACACTGTGATAAAAGATCTGCTAGGAATGTTGAAAGTAAATTTAAAATTCCCACGAGCTCTTGTTCATGTACCTGTGCAGCGACATAAACATAACAAATTTAGTTTGAAGAAGTCCTGAAGAATGAAACATGTCACAAGAAAACTTTTTTCCACTTTGTCATACATTTTCCCCAAATATCACATATTCAGAACTAGCAGTATAGCCCGGCGTTGCTCGGGTGTAATGAAAGCTTTAAAACTAATCCATGGTCCTGGAGCTCAGACACTTTGATAGTTTTTAGTTGTTTCCAGTTAAAGCGAAACCGTAGACTGAAAGAAAAGTGAATGGATGTTAGTCAAATTTTGATTTCCTGGTATTGATATCAAATAAGATTTTTTTTTGTCGAAAACTGAATTTTGAAGGCTAAATAAGTCCTCTGAGTAAATGGTATCATGGCTGAGACTAAGAACTACAATAGAGCCAAACCCAAAGCAAAAACTAAAATAAAAGGGCTGAAAAAAAATACAGGCAGATAAACAGACACACACACAAACATCTTGCCTTTTATATATATATATATATATATAATAGATTTTCTGCACTATTGTAAGAACTGCAACCTTGAAACTTCTGAATATCGTTTCTTATGTCTTTGTCTATGAGTGTATCAAATTTGATTAAAATCAGACCACTCCTTCTATAATCCCGATTTTTTTCGATTAGCGATTTTAAATATTTATCTGGGGTACCTTGACACAAAACCTAGCTAAGAACACCCGCAGATGCTTATAGTACAACTGTGTAAATTTTCAAGAAAATCGGTTCAGCCGTTTCGGAGTCTATAGGTAACCGACACACACACACAGACAAAGTTCCATTTAAAAATAAGTTTAGATTATAAACCAACTGATCCTACAAAATATAGTTTGAAATACACTCAAGAATTTATTGAAATATTTTCATATTTTGCAATATTTGTCTTTTTACTATTCTTCCCAATCTGCATTCTGACACCATTTATAAAAGCCTCGGGTGAAAACTGTCTCATCACTGATGGCCCGACAATGTGAATTTCATGGCACCACTATTCTTCTTTTATGTGCCGTGTCCCTTCAGGATGTGGGAAATCGTGGCCCTCCACATCTTCCTGTCCTTTGTAGCTCTTATTAAGTTTTGTCATTTTTCCCAAATTGTGTACTATCATCCATTTACTCAAGCTCATCAAGTATGTTACATGCTGCTTTTCTCTGTTCCTCTTTTTGCCAATCTACCCTGTGAGTATCAGATTTTTCAAGCCCTCCTTCCTCATTACATTCTCCAGAAATTTTAACTACCTCTACCTGATGTTAAGTATAAGTTTTCTTTTTGTGCTCATACCCTTGTAGTCACCCCAACATAAATTTAGTCCGATTTTGTCCTAAAGAACAGTGTTACAAGAAAACTTTTCCAATTTGTCATACATTTTTCCAATATTATTCCTGATATATAAAAAATTTATATATCATTATCCATCACTCTCTTATTATATATATATATATATATATATATATATATATATATAATGTGTGTGCGTGTATCTATGTATGTGAGAGAGATATTTTATATCAAATGTTCTTTTATTTGAGTAATTTCTTTGTTTATTTATAAAACTGTATATTTAGTTTTGTCTAACGACCTGGATATTTGAGATATCTTACAAAAGATAAATATGTGTTCTCTGCTAGGAATTGAGTGTGTTTCCCCCTATGCAGGAGAAACCGTTGTTTTGAATCCTGCTACAGAATTCATATTTTTCTTTAATAAGATTTCTCAAAAATGAAAATGAGATATGTATACTGTTGAATAAATAAATAGAAAGGTCACTAAAATAACATTTTAAGTGATAAAATCTTTCTGATTAATAAATATAATTTTTTTAAAAAATCCATTACTTATATCTTACACACACACACTACTCTTCAGTAATGAATTGAGTTCTCTCAGTAGCTGGCATGTGTAAACACTGCGCGCACACACACACACACACACATATATATAAAACACTAAAATTTCCGCCTCCTCTCAGCCATGCACCAATAGCTTAGGGAGTATGCACTCTGACCAACTCCAAATCGGTCAAGTTTCAATCCTGGCTGGAAGCAAGTGGATGTCTAGCCACACTGATGAGCTGTGATACAGCAAAAGTGGCTTGTATGTGGCTGACTTATATATATATATATATATATATATATATATATATATGGTGTGTCAAAACATACTTTTACAAAATTTGGGAGTGGGTCTTCACACCAAAACAAGGTGAAATGTCCTCATAAACATATGCCTAAAAAGACCATGGTTGTACCTGAACACAGCAATTCATAACAAATCTTCAAAATGTTCTCAGCTTGCTTTTACACACGCATGCACCTGTCAGATCTTTGACTGATGGACCCTTTTAAATACTCCATACACTGTTGAATAGTTTTGCAGGCCCCAATGACACATTTCTAAAGCATCTTTGCATTATTATTTTTTGCCATATAAACCAATTGTTTTAGATGACCACACAGATAAAAATACAAAAGATTGGAGGTTGAGGGACTGGGCAGGCCATGGAACCTGTCCTCCCCTATCTATCTTTCATGGTAGATGTCAGCAAGTGCATTGCAAACAATGTGTCATCAATGTGCTGGAGCTCCATCATGCATGAACCACTTGCATCTTTGTATTAGCAGATGTACATCCTCTAGCAGGTCTGGAAGTGTTTGCAACAGTTCTTGTAAGATGGGCTGGGAGAACATATGAACCTACTAGACAGTCACCTACAAATCTAGCCCACACATTAATTGCAAACTGATACTGGGGTATATCAAGGGGATACCAATTTACCCACAAATATTAGTTGTTGTATTTGTTATTCCATTTTTTTCAAAATGTTCCTTCATCTGTAAAAAAGATAGAATAGACAAACAATGGTTCGTCAGTTTATGTAATAAGTCATCGGTAAAAGTTCTTCTTCAGTAAGGGATCAGAAGATAAAAGACCTTACACATGTTGTAAATGATGTGGGTAGAGAAGCTGCTCTTGAAGTATTCTCCATGTGGTACAAGTGAATCTCAGTCTTCCTTGATCCATAATATGTGGTGCCATGGATCCTGTCTTAGCAATGTGAGGATAAATTGCAGCAAAGATTGTAACCACTCTAGGAGAAGGAAAACTCTGAAATCATGACCATTCTGAGGAGGGATAGCCTTCATCAGGTTATCTTACCCTGATGTGTCATTGCTGATATGATTGCAGTAAATGTGGTATCTGTATATAGCCCAAATGCCCAAAACAACTTATAACATGACTAATTCAGTGAATGCTTAGTGGTTGTGCTAGTGATGGCAATGACAATATAATAATAATAATAGTCAGGAAAAAAATTTGTGCTAAATTCATATCTTAGGGCATGTATAAGGGAATCACTTAAAAGTCTGATCCTGTCAGAGTAAGATAAGACTCCTTCTCTTTTCCTAATGGTCATATCCTAGTTAGAAAAATAAAAACGTGACATTGTATGAGTCAGATAAATATATTTCCTTTTTTGCCTTTACATATTTTATAAAGTTTTCTGCTACCATTCCTTCTACTACAATCCATGAACTCCTTCCTGGTGAACATAGGTAACCCTTCTTCTCTAAGGATATGCTCTGTTGCTCTTGAGTAAGGATCCTGACTGATAGTTTCTTGGAGCAGCTGTTCTATATCAGTCTTGCTTTCAGTATCACATTGTTGGACCCCAGTGTCATTCCCATCCCACCCTGGTGACAAGTAACTGCTGAAATATGTCGCTCCAAATGCAGAAGGAATTTGATGACACTGGGAGACAATTCCCAAAATGGTATGTAAAAAGAAAGAATTTGTACGGAATCTGCTAGTGACTGCCAAAAATAACCATCTTTGTTATCAAAGTTTACTGAAGATGGTATGAGCTTTTAAATTTCAATTGCCCCTCTTCAACCTATTCTTTCTTTCAAATTTACCCCTCTCTATCTATTTCAATCAACTCTTTCTTTTTATTTCTTCTTCCTCCTCCCTATTTCAATATACTCTCTCCTTTTTATTCCCATCTGATTTCCTCCCCATCTATTTCTATCTTTCCTATCCTACTCCCTATTTCAATCTACTCTCTCCCTTCTATTTTTTCTCTCCCACTCTGTATTTCAATCTACTTTTTCCTTTCTAGTTTTTCTCTATTCTCTGCTCCCTGTCTATTTCAAGCAACTCTTTTATTTCTTCTTACCCCTCACTATTTCAATCTAATTTCTCTCTTCCATTTCTTTCCCATCCCCCTCCCTATTTCAGTCTCTCTCCTTCCCATTTCCCCCCCCCACCCTATTTCAATTTCTCTCTTTTCAATTCCTCTCCCATTTCCCTACCCTCTCTATTTCAATCTGCTCCCGCCTTTCTATTTTTCACTGTTTAATTAAGCAAACTTCCTTAAGTGTTCTTTGAAGATTTTTAGATGAAACATTGAGCAATTAGAATTGTGCAGTTTCGGTTTCTCTGTAAACATATCGTTATGGTTTTTATTTAGGCGCAGTTCTATGATTAAACATTGCTCTCTTTTGATGAATATTGTCTTCATTTTGATTTTATTTCTTTTATCCTTCCCATCAGATTTTTATGGCTACCATTCTGATATACAAATTCAAACACCCTGCATTGAATATTGACCAGATTTTATTAGCACACAACGCATTCTTTAATCATATTGTAAGGATTGGTGATTAAGCACATTGTGCTGTTTCTTATTTTACTTTCCACACACACACACACGCATACAATAAAAATTAATTCACACACGTGTATCTCAAAAAAATACAATTGCGTGGGAATTCACCCCTTACCATACCCTGTGGGGTCAAAAACAAGGACGGCGCACCCAAAAGTTCGGATGTAGTGGAAAGCACACCACGTGGTCAAAAATATGATTTATTGACCAATCATAAGAAACCTATTTTTTTCAATCTCCCCGGAGCCTCACCATTCAGATATAAGGAAGGGAGAAACTCTCATCAGACCAGAGGAGGACCAGTGACAAGCTGACATCAAAGGGCATACACACAGAGAGAATCCAGCAGTTCACACAACAGGCAGAATCCATATCAGTGAACCTTCTTTCACCCTCTCTTTCTCTCATCTCGCTCACTACACATCGTCCTACCTTTCCCTCTCACATTCCCAGTTCCTTTCTTTCTCCTTTTTCTACAGCTGTACGGACAATCTCATATTTTGTACAAAAAAAAATAATTCTTTTATTTTTTTTTACGAAAATAAACAAAAGTTTACTTTATTTGTAGTGCATTTTTCTTTTTATTATTTGTTTGGGGGACTTCTTAGCCCCCTCTACAACATTTTAATT
This sequence comes from Ascarosepion bandense, assembly GCA_037127315.1. Classification (NCBI taxonomy): domain Eukaryota; kingdom Metazoa; phylum Mollusca; class Cephalopoda; order Sepiida; family Sepiidae; genus Ascarosepion; species Ascarosepion bandense. Next base: position 1,997,500 of record JBBBDQ010001474.1, read on the forward strand.
TGTTTAAACTGAAACCTAAAAATTTGCAAAATATATGCTTATTATACACTCTTCACTTCATGAAAATAATGTTATTTTCACTCTCTCGTTTTTTTTGTTTTCTTTTTGTTTTTTTTTTAATAATCATTTCACCTTAAGCAATGCAGTACTACCACTGGTGTGCAGGGGTTACAAAAAGAGGAGAGAAAAGAAAAAAGATGGTACTGGGATATCAAAGAAAGGTTGTGAGAGGTGAGAGTCAAGGAGATAGAAGGTAAATGATGTTGTACTTAAACCTTTGGGGATTGTAGCTATCAGGAAAGCAAGCATGCGGAAGAAAGTTTCACAGATAGAAAGTGAGAGAAAAGAAACTGATAGAGAAGAAGTGGCTGTTACATTTGTCTATTTTGGCCAGTAAAAGGATGGGACCTAATTGCCAAGTAAGATTTTGGAGTTTGATGTTAATATCAATTTTTGTTGAGTTTGTATTGCAAAGTTATTGTGTCAATTTACTCATCTTTGCTGCAATAGTATTTTTTTTCATTGATATTCACCCTGTACAAGGCCCAGGAACCACTCAAGCAGAGGGTTACAGAGTAAAAGACAGTTTATATGGAGAAGATAATAACACTGAACTTGAACAGATTATGAGTTAAGATCAGGAAAGCAATCTCTTGAGTCAGTTCCACTAAGCAGCGGTTTAAAGAAAGAAAGAAGCTAATTGAGTGGAACTTAAATCTACCAATGGAATACAAAGGTGGTTTACTGCAATGTGCATGACATGGCAAATCTTAACCATGATGGTTAGAAGTGGGGAAGCTAAGGAATGTGTTTGGATACTTTCCATGTAAATAGCGATAGAAAGTGGTTGTAGAATGGAAAATAATTTGTCACCCTCTGGAACACAGCGGTACTTTCAGACTCTATAGAGACTGACAAGTGTAGACTGGGCAGTTTTTACCCATTATATGGCAGCAGTACTTCATTTCAAACCAGATCTGGATCTTGTAAAGATAGAGAAATGTAGTTGGAGTTGGGTTCTTAATAGAGCAGAACAGAGAACCAACCACCTATACAGCAACATTAACAATCTGGATGTGCGTTGTGGTACAGTGGATATCGGCTCAGAACGACAAATCAGGGTGTCAAGTTGGAATTCCCATTAAATTCCTTGCATTCGCTTACACACAAATACCCTTTGGAAAGGTATTGATCTATCTCTTCCTTCCAGTTATGAGTGAAATAATAGGACAGATTGTTTTCTGCCCAGTCAGTCATGTCTTTATTGAGACATGATTGCCCAAAGCATGTATCATATTTGGCACATAACTGACTGAACAATGGATTGTATGTACAAGTTCCACTTATGGTCTGGTCTGGGTTGTGTTTGTCCCAATAAGCACTCAAGGCATAGGACTTTCCTGAAGGACTATCTGTTTATCGATTGTTCAAAGTTCTGGAAGCCATTAAAGGTAATTACCATAAATTTAATTGGAGTAGATAGACTAAACTATCGCCCGGTTCACACTCCATCCACATCTACTGAACAGGTGAAGAGGCGCATCCCTTGTTCCCTGTTTAGGATGTGGTTTCCGGCTTTCTCTTTTCCATTCTTTTTACCCTTACGTAGCCCCCTGCGCAGCAGTGGCGTTATCGCCTTGCTTGGGGTGATATGATTAAAGAAAAAAAAAAAAATTTGAAAAAAAAAAAAGCATAGCTAATAATTGCAAATTTTTTATAAAGTAATAAAATAAAAAAAATAAAAGTTTATTTTTGTCATAAATTCAATGACAGATCAACAATGTTTAAAAACATATTTCATATTTGAAAATTATTGTAGTTTCACAAATTAATCAAACGTTTCAAATGTTGTGTACTATTATCCCTTTTAAAAAATTTATCTTGTTTTCTGGATTATACTCATCTAATAGTGCCAAGGGTATTTGTGCGTAAGTGAAGGCAAGGAATTCAACTCGAGTTCAAATTCCAGTTGAATTCCTTGCATTCACTAACGCACAAATACTCTTGAGAAAGTTATTAATTCGTCTCTTCCCTCCAGTTATGGGTTAAATAATAGGACAGATTGGATTCTATAGCCTTGGCTGGAAACCAATCTACCGCAGAAAGCAATGGCAACCTACTGCGGGATTATCTTCTGCCCAGTTAGTCATGTCTCTTTTGAGACCTGATTGCCCAGAGCGTGTATCACATGTGGCACTTAACCAACTAACTGGCTGACTGAATATAATAGTTGGAAGCATGATTAAGTCTTCTACTGGTCATAAAGTGGGGGATCGGTTTTATATTGTCATGAAGTAATAAACTGATCCCCCACTAATTACTACTTAATAATATAATACATCTCTTCTCCCTCTAGCTATGAGTCAAATAACAGGAGAGATTGGGTTCTATAGCCTTGGCTGGCAACCAATCTACCATAGAAAGCAATGGCAAGCTACTGCGGGATAATCTTCTGCCCAGTCAGTCATGTCTCGAAAGAGACATGATCACCCAAAGTGTGTATCATGTATGGCACTTAACTGACTGAATAGCACCATGATTTTCTTACTTGCAGTTTTGTTTTTGATAACAGTTGTTATGTTAACTATCTTTCTGCTTTTTTGAAATAATTAAAAGTTGGTTTGCAATTAGCAACTCTTAAGAAAATATGGTAACTTCAAAAAATTACCAGAGGTATGTAATTATCCAGGGACACATTTGTCTAGGAATGAAAATGTCCTGGTATGCAATTGCTTGGGATGCAAATATTCGGTACACAACTGTCTATCCACCATCAAGAACATAGTAGCTTACTTTGCTGAATAAAAACATGTGTTATCTGTATTCTCTACTGAAACTTGTCAAATCTGGACTTTCTTTCTGTTTCAACAGGTTAAGAGGCTCATCCCTTGTTCCCTGTTTAGAATGTCTTTTCCAATCTTCTCACTTTGTCTTTTTTTTTTTCAATTGGAGTAGATAGATCTATCGCCTGGTTCACACTCCACCCATGTGTATTGAACAGGTTAAGAGGCTCATCCCTTGTTCCCTGTTTAGGATGTGGTTTCTGGCTTTCTCTTTTCCAATCTTTTCACTATTATGTAGCCCCCTGCACATCAGTGGCATTTCCGCCTTGCTCAGGGTGATATGATTAAAAAAATTAAAAAAATACAGAGCTCAGCTGCATATGTAATTTTTTCTTTCACAAATCATGAACATCGTAAGTGTATATGAACTCTTGCTTTCTCTGATCAGGAATGCTCATTTCTTTTTTTTTTTTTTTTTTTTGCTGGTGTGTAGTGCTATAGCAACTGTTAGACTTGAAAATGTCTTTCTTTTTATTACAATATAACACATTCTTGTTGTCTTCAAATGCTTTAGTTAGTAACCTGCAAATTCAAACTGAACCCTTTCTTCCATCTTTGAAGTTAGATAGTTCTCCTTCTGTTGTTAATTTTTTTCCAAGTAATGTCTTTTGTCTCTGACATTGAATCAGAATAACATTTTTTGCCTGACACAGCTTGTTTCACTCTCTATTACTCCCTCTCTCTTTCTTATATATATATATATATATATGTATATATATATATATATATATATATATATCACACATACTCTCTCTCTCTCTCTCATATGCAATTTCAAAGTCAAGTGAACAGACTTGGATTGTTGGTGTCAAGCAGCACTTTTGTTGAGTGAGCAAAACAGGATTTTTTTTAAGTAGGAAGCCTATTAAAAATAAAAAACAAGTGATTTTTTTTTTTTTTTTTTTTTTTTTTTTTTTTTTTTTTTTTTTTTTGCATGAACTGCCATCTGCCTGAGAATTGAAGAAATGGTGAAGCTGTTGTTGTTTTTTTTTTTTTTTTTTTTTTTTTTTTTTTTTTTTTTTTTTTTTTCTGAAATTCTTCTAGTTTCTAATTTTCTTGAAATGGCTGTGTGTGCACAATTCTTAAAAGTTGAATTTAAAAAAAAAACATTTCTTCAGGATAATTTGCCTTTTTTTTTCTTTTTCTTTGTATTTGTTCTCATTTAAAACCTTTTTTTGGGGTGGGTGTTTTTTGTTATTTTTACTTTATTTTTCATTTATCTTGTCTTGAAGTGAAATTTGTCATAAGTTCAATGGAATTTTGAACAAGTATTTTCATTCTAGTTGCACTGTTTGGGGTGGTTTATTCTTCCTCCTGCCACTGTTATGTTCTAAGTGGTAATCATTTTTTTTTCTCCACCACAACAAGGAAGTACCCATCATCTATCTTGTGATTGCTAAATGAATCGGTGGTATCGCTTGGACAATGTTGTTGAGATTGAGCAGCAGGCTCTCATCACAATTTTAATTTCAACAGATTTTCTGTTTTTGTATCCCTCCCCACTTTTACCTCTCTTGCTCTCTCTGCCTTCACTCGAGAGCATTCTCTCGCTCTCTCTGCCTTCACTCGGGAGCATTCTCTCGCTCTCTCTGCCTTCACTCGAGCATTCTCTCGCTCTCTCTGCCTTCACTCGGTCTCTTTCTCTCTCTCGCTCTCTGCCTTCACTCGAGCATTCTCTCTCTCTGCCTTCTCTCGAAACATTCTCTCTCTCTCTGCCTTCACTCAGCAAGCATTCTCTCTCTCTCTCTCTCTGCCGCTTCACTCGGGCGTTCTCTCTCTTTCTGCCTTCCTTGCTCGAACATTTTCTCTCTCTCTTTCTCTGCCTTCTCGAAACATTCTCTCTCTCTTTCTCTGCCTTCCTCGAAACATTCTCTCTCTCTTTCTCTGCCTTCACTCGACATTCTCTCTCTCTTTCTCTGCCTTCACTCGGCGCATTCTCTCTCTCACTCTCTGTGCCTTCACTCAAAACATTCTCTCTCTCTCTCTGTGCCTTCACTCGAAAACATTCTCTCTCTCTCTCTCTGTGCCTTCACTCGGCTTATTCTCTCTCTCTCTCTCTCTCTGTGCCTGCTCAAAACATTCTCTCTCTCTCTCTCTGTGCCTTCACTGTGGAAACATTCTCTCTCTCTCTCTCTCTGTGCCTTCACACAGAAACATTCTCTCTCTCTCTCTCTGTGCCTTCACTCGAAGCATTCTCTCTCTCTCTCTCTCTGTGCCTTCACTCCGAAACATTCTCTCTCTCTCTCTCTCTCTGTGCCTTCACTCGGAAGCATTCTCTCTCTCTCTCTCTCTCTGTGCCTTCACTCAGTATTCTCTCTCTCTCTCTCTCTGTGCCTTCACTCAGAAACATTCTCTCTCTCTCTCTCTCTGTGCCTTCCTGAAGACATTCTCTCTCTCTCTCTCTGTGCCTTCACTCGGCGCATTCTCTCTCTCTCTCTCTCTGTGCCTTCTCTGCCTGGTATTCTCTCTCTCTCTCTCTCTGTGCCTTCACTCGGAAACATTCTCTCTCTCTCTCTCTGTGCCTTCCACTCAGCGACATTCTCTCTCTCTCTCTCTCTGTGCCTTCACTCGGCGCATTCTCTCTCTCTCTCTCTCTGTGCCTTCTCGAAACATTTCTCTCTCTCTCTTTCTCTGTGCCTTCCTTCTCGAAACATTCTCTCTCTCTCTCTCTGTGCCTTCCTCTCGACATTCTCTCTCTCTGTCTGTCTTACCCGGGTGTTTCTCTCTCTCTCTGCCTTCACTCAGAAACATTCTCTCTCTATGTATGTATGTGCCTTTCTCGAGCATTCTCTCTCTCTCTCTCTCTGTGCCTTCCCTCCAAGTGTTTCTCTCTCTCTCTCTCTGTCTTTCTGAGCATTCTCTCTCTCTCTCTCTGTGCCTTCCTCGCTTATTCTCTCTCTCTCTCTCTCTCTGTGCCTTCTTTCAGAAACATTCTCTCTCTCTCTCTCTCTCTGCCTTCCTCTCGAAACATTCTCTCTCTCTCTCTGTGCCTTCACTCGGAAACATTTCTCTCTCTCTCTCTCTCTCTGTGCCTTCACTCGGAAGCATTCTCTCTCTCTCTCTCTCTGTGCCTTCACTCGACATTCTCTCTCTCTCTCTGTGCCTTCACTCGGAAGCATTCTCTCTCTCTCTCTCTCTGCCTTCAACCCAACTACAAACAAGCTTGAGCAAAAAGCATGCTGTATAATAAAAACAATTCAAAAGAAAATCTTGGCAAAAAAAAAAAAAATCTCCTGATGAAACAGCAAAACCCAAATGACTAAAATAAGGAAACTGTAAAGACATCATAAACTACAACAGTCCATTTAACCAAAACAAATGGAGATAAATGCACTAGCAAAAAAAAAAAAAAATAGCTAACTGAATGGCAACAGAATTTCAAAGAAATGCCTCAGCAAATCACTACACTCCTAAACTTCAAAAATAAAAAAAAAATATTAGGGAAGAAGAAAAACTTACCTTCACTTCAAATGATAAAGGAGAATACAATATTCTATTTCTTCATGTGTCATGTTCTTTCAGGATGTAGGCTATCATGAACTTTCACTAAGCCTTGTCACTCTCAATATTTTTTTCCCTTGGTATCTCTCCCAAACCCGGCTCTGCAATCCATTTGCTCAAGCCTATCAAATATGTCTGCTACTGCTTTCCCTTGTCTCTCTTACTTTCTATTCATCCTGTGAGTATTAAATTCTCCAGGCCCTCTTTCCTCATTACATGTCCCAGGAACCTCAGCTATCTCTTCCTCATGTTAAGTGTGAGTTTTCTTGTTTGCATTCTCTCCAACACCTCATCATTGCCCATGTGCTCATTCTATGGTGTCCTCAGCATCTTTCTGTAGAAGAACCACATTTCTGCTGCCTCGAGCCTCTCCTTCGTCCTTGAGATCGTCCAACATTCACTGCATACAGAAGAACAAATATCACATAACAGTCCAGCACTCTTTTCTTTGTTTCCAATGAGCTTTTCTGTCTCTCAGTACTCTGGTCAGCTTTTGAAATGCGTCCTTTGCTATGTGAATGCGTCTTCGGATCTCGGTGTTGCACTTTCCATCCTCTGTCAGAATGCTTCCCAGGTATTTAAATTTTTTTTTTTTTTTCTTTTTTTTTAGTTTCTCTGACTTGTACTTGGCATTTTGGGATCTTTTTACATTCACTGCCATACAAAAGGAGAGATAGTACTTCTTTCTGCTTCCAATGAGATTTTCTTGTCTCTCAGTTCTCTGGTCAGCTTTAGAAATGCGTCCTTGTCCATGCCAATGCTTCTGCGAATCTCAGTATCTTACTTTCTATCCTATGTCAGAACGCTTCACAGGTATTTAAATTTCTGCTGCTTCGAGCTTTTCCTCCATCCTTGAGCTTGTCCAACATTCACTGCCATACAGAAGGAGAGATAGCACTTTTCTTTGTTTCAAATGAGATTTTCCTGTCTCTCAGTAGTCTGGTAAACTTTTGAAATGTGTCCTTTACCATGCCAATGTGTCTTTGGATCTCCATGTCGCATATTCGATGCTCTATCAGAACACTTCCCATGTATTTTAATTTCTTTACTTGTTTTATTTTAGTTTCTCTGACTTGTACTTAGCATTTGGGGATTTTCTTTTTGCTGATGATCATACATTGTTTTCTTGAAGTTTATATTCAATCGTTTCTTCTCATTTTCTCTTGGTACCTCTTGTAAGAGGTCTGCATTTTCTTTTCCATGTCTGCTATGAGTACCACGTCATTCATGTATTCTAAATTGTTAAGATTATATTCTATTCACTATGACAAAAGTAAAAACACTGCAACTGGTCCAGATGAAATTCATTACCAATTTTTCAAACACCTACCATAAAAGTCTCTTTTAATACTTCTCCAAATCTTCAATGATATACGGTGTTCAAATTTTCAAAATTGTGTTTTAAGTGGTCATTGTTCCAATTCCTAAACTTGGCAACAAGCTACTAATCTATTTCACTAACAAGTTGTATTTGTAAGACTATAGAGAGAATGGTAAATGCTTGACCAATGTGGTACCTAGAAAGAAACAATCTCTTCTCTAGCTACCATAGTGGATTTCTGGATAATCATGAAACCAATGATTAACTTGTACAGCTAGAATCATTTATGGTGGCTTTGTTCAAGGTCATCATGTGGTATCAATATTCTTTGAGATTGAAAAAGCCTATGATGCCACATGGAAGTATGGTATTCTGAAAGAAATGCACAAGATGGGAATAAAAGAATTGCTATATTCATCCAAAAATTCCTATCAACCCGAACATTCAAAGTACAAAATGGAAACGCATCAGACACACACAAGCAGAAGGTAGGAGCACCTCAAGGTAGCATTTTATCAGTTACATTATTTATTTTCAAGATAAATAGTCATATTAATACAGGAATTAAAAAATTCCTATATGTAGATGATCTCTCAATATCATACTCATCACCAAACATGCCTTCTCTTGAAAGTTATGTACAAACATGTTTAAACAAGATAGAAGAATGGACAAGTTAAAATAGATCCTGTTTCTGCAAACCAAAAACTATTTATATGCTTTTCTGCCAGAACACAAGCCCACCACCTCAATCTAGAATTAAATTAAATGGACACTTAATTCCCATCGTCTAACAAATAAAATATCTAGGAATCATACTAGATAGCAAACTTAACATCAAGGTGCAAATTTATTACTTTAAACAGAAATGCCAAAAGGCTTTGAAGCTTCTAAAAGTAAAATCAAAACTGAATTGGAGGTTCAACCAAAAAGTAATGCTCAGAATATATGTCACTCATAAGATCAAAATTAGACTATAGATGCATCATTTACAGTGCTAAACGTCAATCCTATCTTAAAAAACTGCAAACCATACAAAATCAGGGATTAAGATTAAGACTCCGAGCCTTTCAGATCTCATCCATGCAAAGTCTCTCTATGCCAATGAACCACCTATATCTCTAAGATAGGAAAAATTATCCATCCATTATGCACTAAAACTACAATCCAACCCAAATAATTTAGCATACAAGAAAAAACATACGATCCTCAATATATCTAGTTCTATAGAAATAAACCAACAGCCATCCCTTCACTTGGACTTCGAATTAACGAAGCACTTGAACAAATAAGCAAAGATCCTGATAATATAACACCAGTCACAATAAATAAGGTAGCTCTATAGACCTAACATTTTTTTTTTTTACATCAATCAACAAAAGTATGTACGCTGAATTAAGAGATAAACGTTAAGACTCTAAACCATTCTACACAGATGGATAAAAAAATCCTTGATAGAATAGGCACAGTTGCCACAAACAGACAAATTCATAAACAAATCAGGCTATGAAATAATTCGTCCATCTATACAAGTGAACTACAAGCCATTAAAATGGCACTTAAAATGATAGAAAATTTAAAAGATGGGAAGTTTATAATATTTCCAGACTCCCTATCTGGTTTAACAGCAATTAAAGAAAAAGATCACAAATCATCTTTTTAAAAAAAACAGCAAATCATACAAAATCAAAGACTAATTATCGGAGTCTTCTGGACCTCACTTATTCAAAGTCTCTCTATCTCTGAAATGAAATATATTATCCCTTCAATATACACTAAAACTACTATTAACCCAAATAACTTAGCATACCAAAAAATATATGAACATCAGTCAGTTAAGTGCTATGCACGATACACGCTTTGGGCGACCATGTCTCGAAAGAGACATGACTGACTGGGCAGAAGGTCATCCCACAGTAGTTTGCCATTGCTTTCTGCGGTAGACTGGTTGCCGACCAAGGCTATAGAACCCAATCTGTCCTATTATTTAAGCTATAACTGGATGGAAGAGACGGATTAATACCTTTCCCAAGGGTATTTGCGCGTAAGTGAATGTAAGGAATTCAACTGGACTTCAAACTCGGTTCCCCGATTTCTCGCTCCGAGCCGATATCCACTGCACCACCACGCACATCCTCTACATCTATATGAACATTAATATATCCATATATCCAGTTTTATAGAAATAAGTCAACAAAACAAAGATCCTGAAAATTGTAACACCAGTCACAATAAATAAGATTATTCGTAGAACTATCTTGAAATCTCTCATAGACCTTACATTGACACACAAAAAGAAATAATCAAACAAAGTATGTACTGAGAATTAAGAGACAAATATCATGACTCAAAACCATTCTACACAGATGGATAAAAAATCCTTGATAGAATAGGTGCAGCAGCCACAAACAAATTCATGAACAAATTAGGTAACCAAATAATGTACTCATCTAGACAGCTTTAAAATGGCACTTAAAATGATAAGTTCAAAAGATAGGAGGTTTATAATATTCTCAGACTCCTATCTGGTTTAACAGTAATTAAAGAAAAGAACAAAAATCATCTCTATATTCAAGAAATCCTAAAAACTTGTCATTTAATAAAGCACAAAACAGTAATATTGGTTTGGATTCCTCGAGATATAGGCATCAAGGAAAATCATGAAGCCAATGCACTGACAAAAAAGGCAACAAAAATGAAAATAACGGACATCTGATTCCCATTTATAGATTACAAAAATAAAGTTATATTACACATCAAAAACAACCAAAAAAATGTCAAGGAATTTAGTACATGTTCTTAAACAACGCCAGCTATATGAATATCAGCTGACAATAAGAAAGGAAAATATAGAGCCGTTGGCTGACCATAGACAAGACATGCACACACACACACTTACACAAGACAGAGACTACAACTCAATGTACCCACTACAACCAAGCATATCTTGGTAGAATGTAAGAAGCACCAAAAAATATGTAGCAACTATTACCAAGCACAAAATCTTAAAATGCTCTTCAGAAATGCACCTCCTACCCAAATAACAGGGTATCTGAAGAAAATAAAATATGACTTCTATAGAAAATAGAGCTTACACTTTGAACTATAGAACTTATGGTTTGAAATACTCCTGGACTACACAACTTGTTGGATTTCGAAAACAAGATTAAAAACCTCGCAGTCACTTGAAATATTTTGAAACATTCTTAAGTGAAACATCCAGTTTCAGCATTAAATGACCCACGGGGGTTACTATGCTGGTAAAACAAAAAATCAATCAATCAATCAACCCCACCTCCTCATCTTTCAATTTCTCTCTCTCTCTCCACCCTCTCATCTTTCATTCTCTCTCTCTCTCTCCACCCTCTCATCTTTCATTCTCTCTCTCTCTCCACCCTCTCATCTTTCATTCTCTCTCTATCCTGTCATTCCAAGCCCAGGATTTCTGCCCTCATTTTTTCTTCTCTCCCACTCCCCTTCCCAGCAGCTTTCTTTTCTCCCTCTCAGTATTTTTGCACTCTTTTTCCTTTCTGCACACACTCTCTCTCTCTTTTCCTCCACCATATTCTTCCCTCCCTATCTGCATTAATAAAACTCACACATTATTTCTCAGATTTATAATTTGTATCAAACTAACAGATTTTATATAGATCTTGCCAAGTTTGAAATACGCCTGGACATTGAAATATGTTATCTTTTACAAACAATTCTTGAGATTAATTTGTGTAATGATTTTGCAAAACATTTAATAGATGTACAATATATTTGTTTATAGATTTGATAAATCTGTAGTTTACGTTAATAGTTGTATCTCTATTATTTACCTATATATTTAGATATATGAAATGGTGTCAAATCCTTAAAACAGGATAATACAAAAAATATATTGAATTAATATAAAATATTAAAGAGAATAGCATAGAGATCTCTCTGGATGATATGCAGAAAAGAAAACTCAACACACATCTGAAGCTATTATAAATAATATCATTTATAATCACATTATTAATAATAATATAAGTTATAATCACTTTAGATATGTTGAGTTTTTTATTTATTTATTTTTATATATATATATACACACTAACAGTATAGCTTAAAAACTAATCCATGGTCCTGGAGCTCAGATTCTTTGCACATTGGCACGAAAGACTAGTTGTTTCCAGTTAAAGTGAAACCATAGACTGAAAGAAAAATGAATGGATGTAAGTCAAATTTTGATTTCCTGGTATTGATATCAAATTTTTTGCACTATTGTAAGAACTGCAACCTTGAAACTTCTGAATATTGTTTCTTATGTCTTTGTCTATGAGTGTATCAAATTTGATTAAAATTGGAGCACTCCTTCTATAACCCATTTTTTTTTTTCAAATATCGATTTTCGATATTTATCGGCGGTACCTCGACACAAAACCTAGCTAAGAACACTCGCAGACACTTATAGTACAAATGTGTAAATTTTCAAGAAAATCGGTTCAGCTGTTTCGGAGTCTATAGGTAACGGATACACACACACACACACACACAAAAAGTTCCATTTATAAATAAATTTAGATATGTGTGTGTGTATGTATATATATATATATATATATATATATATCAAGGCAACAGATAATTTTCTAAACATATACTGTTAAATATAAGAGGTAATGAATGTCTATTATGTTTAATCATGAGTCGTTCTGAACATTGTATTTTGGCTTTAATTTCAGGTGAAAATAAAGACAAAAATTGTTCAACATTTGTGTATTTTTTGTTATGCTCATTCTTACCTGCCACCTTTCTGATCATAGTTCAATTAAACCACATTTCTAAGAAAAACATAGCCATCTCTGTAATATTAGACAGATTTTAGTCGATAACACAATAATACTCACTCATACACACACTAAAAAGAACCTTCAGATATTTGAGGCCATCTACATTAAATAAAAACGACTCACACTTAATAAAATCACATTTCAATCTGGCCACAACACATTACATTGCATTGCATTTAGACATATGGTTCTGTTAATATTTCAGTCTCTCATGCAGTGTGATATAGAACAGCATTACAAATTTATGAACTGCATCTGCTATTCGATGACTGTTATTGTTGCATAGCGATGTTTTATGTCAACACAAGATAAAATCATCTTTGATGGTGGATGCCTTTATGTTAACATCCTTGTAACCTCTCTGAAGATGGCTCATGTGAGTCGAAATTTTATAACCAGCATAATAAAAAAAAAATATCCAAATGTTGGACAGCTTTTGTCTTTATTTTCACCTGAAATAAAAGCCAAAATATAATGTTTAGAATGGTTCATGATTAAACATAATATATATTGTCTGTTATATTTAACAGTAATATATATATATATATATATCAGGTTAGCCAAACGCAGACGACAATTCTACTCCTGCAGCTTCCTCTCTCGCACTTCCCGCCTGTGGAACTCACTCCCGTATTCTTGCTTTCCTGACGGCTATGACCTCCAGAAATTTAAAAGCAAAGTTAATACTCACCTACTAACCACTGGCCTCTAGCTCTCTCCCCTCCCCTGTATAACCTTCCCTTTCTCTCCGCCCATGTACCTGTCATTGCACCTGCTTTCTCAGCTTTCTATTGTTCCTTTCTAACTAGCTTGTACTCCTCACTCTTTTGTAATTAATCTCTTTACATTTATGTAACCCCCTGCACATCAGTGGCGTTTCTGCCTTGCTCGGGGTGAAATGATTAAAAAAAAAAAATATATATATATAAACATATGGTGTAGATATAGAAGAATCCAAAGGAGTATCCTGTATATAAAGTGGTAGGATAACTCTCTAGGAGAGCTCCAAATATATATGTATATAAATACATACAGAGCAAATATATGAAAAAATTAAGACATGTTACCTCATGGTTAAGCAGAAATATAGGCCCTCATGGAATAACGTGTCTGTCTTAATTTTTACATATATATATATATATATATATATATATATATATATATATATATATATAATATAAATTTATTTATAAATGAAACTTTGTGTGTGCATCCGTTACCTATAGACTCCGAAACGGCTGAACCGATTTTCTTGAAAATTTACTCAGTTGTACTATAAGCGTCTGCGAGTGTTCTTAGCTAGGTTTTGTTTCAGGGTACCCCCGATAAATATCGATAATCGAAAAACTCGAGTTATAGAAGGAGTGGTCTGATTTTAATCAAATTTGATACACTCATAGACAACGACATAAGAAACGATATTCAGAAATTTCAAGGTTGCAGTTCTTATGATAGTGCAGAAAATAGATTATATATATATATATATATATATATATATATATATATAAGGCAAGATATTTGTGTGTGTGTCTATCTGTCTGTATATCGTTTATACAAATCCACAATTTTTATCCGATTCTCACCAAACTTCACACAAATATTCTTTAGGCAGAGTCTGAGCTCCAAGACCATGGATTAGTTTTAAAGCTTTCATTACACCTGAGCAATACTGGGCTATACTGCTAGTGTATATATATATATATATATATATATATATATATATAATGTATGTACACATAATAGAATTGCTACAAGTGTAAACAATATTGAGTCCTTGGAATCTGGGCTGTGCTATGAAAGTCAATTGCTAATAAGTCATTAAAATGAGACATTTGGTATTATCAACACCATCACTAATACCATTCTGTATGACATCATTAGTACACAACAGTGTTAGCCACTTAGCTAAGTGTGTCTAAATAGGATGCACAGTCACTAAAGTTTTCTTGTTGCATGTGTCTTTATACTTGTGTGTGTGTGTGTTTGCAATTAAATGTGTGTCATAAAATGAATGGCTATCGCAGAAAGGCACATTTGACTGCCTCTCAAAGTCAGCTTCTTCGTATATGTTTCAAAATGTATGTATTCATGTTTGAAGGTGAATCTTTATCATAACTTCTTGTGAAAAAGAAACAGATGGTACATTAAGACAAACACACTTCGTCTGTATCTGGTGTTGTACACAATTTGAGGAAATTTGAAAAGTGTAAAAACTAAATATAATACAATCTTCTTTATTACTCTTAGTGAAACTACTTCGGAAGAGAGAATGTCTTATGTGTATGTGCATACACACACCAAATTTACTAACATTTAAATGACCAAAATTTAATCAAAATATGCTCATTAATGATTAATTTATTATAAAAATACAAGCATACTGAAGAACAACTGTAGAAACCTGAGTTTTTTGTGTTTGACCTTCATACCCAAAAGTATTCAAAATGATCGTTATTCCTTTGACACCACTATTGCTGCATACACTTTTGACTCTCACTGCAATGTGCTTTTTAAAAAGTGATGATCAAAATTTTTATAAAATGCAAACATATGAAAGTGGATTTATTCATTTTCTTTATTTTTGAGAATTGATAAAAGACATTGTATGCATTAGATGGTTTATTTGCAAGAATAATTTTATATTTACAAAATTATAAAAATGTGACCAAACTCTAATGAATGTTTTCATATTTATTTATAAAATGGTAAATAATAAATATCACAATCTACTTGATTCATATATTTTTATAATTTTAATATTTTTCTTTTTTTAATTTTTGAATAAAAAGATCTTTTCAAATTTATTTCTTTTATAAAAGCTATAAAAAACAAATCTAAAAGGTCAATAGCACATTCTACTTGGTTCATGTTTTATAATCTTGTAAATAAAAATTGTTGGGTGAGTCAAAAGTCTATACTGTAATAGCAGTGTCAAGAGAATAACTGTGTTTTTTTATACACTATTTTTATTTTTCTGGACACAAAATTGGCTCTTTTTTTTCTTTTTTTTTTTTTTTTTTTTTTTCTAAGGTGACATATTGGTCTTGAAGAAGGTTTAATTTGGTGCTGATGTGCCAATCTCTGATAGCAAAGAAAATTAAAAATTATTTCATCTGGACTGAGTTTACAATTCCCTGAAGAAGGAACTAAAACTTCCCTGCATGGAATCAATTACAGTATCTTCTTCATCTGTGTTGCTATAGTAGAGCAGCCAACAGAAAGCCACTTTAGAGACAATTAGTGAAAATAGCGGGTAGTTGAGTTGGTGGACAATATGCAGTCTTTATTAATTTTAACCAAGAGATGAATATGGTTTTCAGGATTGCCAGGCCCAGATCTTTGATTTGATTGTAGGCCTTAATTATGCATGACAGATTTTAAGTTACAAAGAGGGATTCTAGAGTCCATGGGAAAATATTTAATCCGATTGTACTGTTGCCATATCTGGTCAGGTGCTCCTATTCATCTCAGGGTACTCGAAAAATCCAAAAGAGGATCTGCAATGTAATAAGTTCAATTTAGCAGCTTGACTTCAGTCACTTTCTCACTGATGAGATGTGGCTTCCCTCTGTCTTTTCTACAAATATTTTCATGGCTTCTACTGTTGACAAACTTCTTTCCCTGGTGCTCCAACCACATGAATTTACTTGTGGTGTTAGATTGGCATTTAGGTCCCACCCTTTTACCATCAAAATAGTCAAATGTAACTGCCAATTCTACTCTAGTAGTTTCATTTCTTACCTATAGAACTCACTTCTGTGTACTTGCTTGCCTGATAGCTACAGTCTCCAAAAATTTTAGATGCAATGTTAATTATCATCTTCTACCTCCTTGATTCCCTTTTTTCTTTTATACTTTCTTCAGAAGCTGAGTAAAGTATTAAGATACAAGAAAATTTTACTAGAAACGAAGAAGAGTGTGCTGGATTGCTATGTGATGTCAGTTCTTCAATGTGGCAGTCATTGTTGGACAATATCAACAAAGATGAAGGGAAAACTTGAAGCAACTGAAATGTGGTTCTACAGAAGGATGATGCGAATATCATGGCTCGAGCATGTGAGTAATGACGAGGTGCTGGAAAGAATGGAAACGAAAAGGAAATTAATATTGAGATAACTGAAGTTCCTGGGACATGCAATGAGGAAGGAGGGCTTGAAGAACATGATACTAACAGGCCAGATAGAGGGAAAAAGAGACAGTGGAAAGCAGCAGATAACATATTTAAAAGGCCCGAGCAGGATGACAGAACGGGGGCTGAGAGAGGTTACAGGAGAAAGCATGCTAAAAGCCACCAGGGATAGGGAGACATGGAAGGCCATGATTGCCTACGTCCTGAAGGGACAAGGTGCATAAAAGAAGAAAGAAGACCTCCTTGATTTCCTTCTTTCTCTTATCCTTTCTTCAACATCCTCTGTGAAATTATTATTTTAAAAAAGAAAAAAGATTAGCATATATTCTTATATTTTGTTAGAAAAGCCACAATTGTATAAATCTAAATGTCATACAGTCAACACTATTTACATTATTCAGACTATTGTCTTCATCTTTGTTGCCATTTGTTTGATGTTTTGGTTGTTGTATGCTCTGGCCTTCTTCAGGTGCTAGGAATTTCAAACCAAACCCTTTATTATGATCACTGGAGTATATCATTCCCATTCCTTGTGTCAAGCCTCTTTTTGAGTAGTCATTAGTTATCTCCCTCTAACCCAACTTTGTTACTTGCTGACCACTGCTGTAGCCTGGTATTGAACTCACAACTCTTTGGATCAAGTCACTGGAACTAATCAACATCTATATCCATTGAGCCATGTGTACTGAAGAAAAAAAGTTGTGAGTTCAATACCAGGCTACAGCAGTGGTGAACAAGTAACTTAGAGTTGGGTTAGAGGGAGTTAGTTCCTAGCACCTGAAGAAGGCTGGAGTGTACAATGGCTGAAATGTCATAAATATGGCAATAAACTGACTATAAACCCATAAGAAATGCAAGTTGGTTTAGGAAATATCTCCTGTGTCATTCCCTTTAGATGCTCTTGGTTTCTTTTCACACCCACTCATCCAGCCACATTCACTCAAATTCTAAACCCCTCACTGTTAATCATTTTAGAAAATCCTTTTGTTCTTTAATCAGAATGGTTGAAACTACCCACCGAGAGAAAGACTCATTTTACCTTGATACGAGGAATTAAAAATTCATGTGTAAAAATAAAAATGTAACAACGAGAGAATTTCTTGGGATAAAAGTGTTTTGTGGAAATAATTTTGATTGACAGTTGTTGAAAATATATACACTAGCAGTATGACTCCGCATTGCTTGGATGTAATGAAAGCTTTAAAACTCATCCACGGTCCTGGAGCTCAGACTCTTTGGACGTTGGCACAAAAGACTAAAAAGCAATAGTTGTTTCCAGTCAAAGCAAAAACGTAGATTGAAAGAAAAATGTATGGATGTAAGTCAAATTTTTATTTCCAGCATTGATGTCAAATAAGTTTTCCGTTGCAAACTGAAATTTGAAGGCTAAATTACTCCTCTAAGAAAATGGTATCATGGCTGAGATTAAGAACTACAATTATTCCTACTTAGAGCAAAACTCGAAGCAAAAACCAAAATAAAAGGGCTGAAAACCTGATTTTGATGAGACCCGATAGGTTATCGGGGTATTGATTTCCAATATCGGAGTCAAATAAGTCATCCAATGATAAACTAAGCTAAGTAAGTCTATGAAAACTTATCATACCCATCGGCTTAGCATATCCTTTGACAATTACTTTATTTATATTAACCCATTTCTTTTCAATCTCCAGCAATATTCCCACATGTTATATTTACTATAGTCTTCTTTCTGGAATATTTTTCAGATTTTTTTATACCAGCAGTATAGCCCGGCGTTGCTCGGGTGTAATGAAAGCTTTAAAACTAATCCATGGTCCTGGAGTTCAGACTCAGCCTAAAGAATATTTGTGTGAAGTTTGGTGAGAATCGGATAGAAATTGTGGATTTGTATAAATGATATACAGACAGATAAACAGACACACACACAAACATCTTGCCGTTTATATATATATATATATTATAGATTTTCTGCACTATTATAAGAACTGCAACTTTGAAACTTCTGAATATCTTTTCTTGTGTCTTTGTCTAAGAGTATCAAATTTGATTAAAATCGGACCACTCCTTCTATAACCCGATTTTTTTCGATTATCGATTTTCAATATTTATCGGTGGGTACCTTGACACAAAACCTAGCTAAGAACACTCACAGATGCTTATAGTACAACTGTGTAAATTTTTAAGAAAATCGGTTCAGCCGTTTTGGAGTCTATAGGTAACGGACACACACAAAGACACACACACACACACACACAGTTCCATTTGTAAATTTTTTTATATTGTCTTTACCAGTCTGACTGCAAATGGAAGCAAAAAGATACTTATATTTAACACCAAGAAGGGACAGTTGAAATTTCTAGGAAAAAATTAGGAAAATAGCCTTGGAAAATCTGATATTCACGGGACAAATTGAAAGCAAGAGGGACATAGGAAGACAACACATAATATACATAGTGAGCTTGAGTGGGGAACAGGGTTTAGGAGAAATAACAAAAAGACAAAATTTATTAAGGGCTACAAGAGACAGGAAACTGTGGAGAGTCATTATCATCTACATCCTGCGGGGAACATGGCACATAAAAAAAGTCTGACTAAAATTCTTTCTTGAATTGTAAGATCCAAATATAAAACACTTGATGTTCATCCTTGTATGAATCACCATAATTAGACTTTTTCCTGTTTCAGGAGATTGTTTTCCAATGTCTGTGACATCAGGTCTATTTGAGTTTGGGTAAAGATTAAAACTGCCCGGTCTTTCCCTATTTCATTCCTACAATAAGATACTGATTAGGAGTTAGACTGTCTCCTCCATCCCAGGATTGCTTCACGTGATAGGCTGGGCTCCATAGCTTTGATAGGACAATCCTTCTAGGTAAGTGGTTTTTAACCTTTTTTGAGTTATAGACCTCTATAAAAATCAGCCCTTCATAGACAGACAGACAAGCAGATACTCAGTCTGATTGGTTTTACATAAGCCTCATGCACACACATCACTTTTCAGCCAGCCATACAAAGAAAATTGTGGTCAGTTAATCCTCACCAGTATATAAAAAGATACTTAATAGTAGTAGTAGGTCTCTGTTGGTCAGGGTTTACTTAATTATGATAAACCACGGAAAATAAAAATTATCACTTGTTTATATGGAGTGGCAAAAAATGATGGTAGTTCGGAGAATGATAGCACACATTTAAATAGTAAACATGAATCCAACAGCCTGTCAGGATGCCAAGTAGTTGGCACTGTAAGTAGTGACTAGGTGTGTTTTCTTTCAATAGGAAACCATTGATTGGCTGTGTAGCGAATATGAATGTTAATTTTTATCTAATCCTCATGGAGACCAGGTTAAGAAGCCCTGTTCTAGGACAATTTTGAAATCAAAACCAAAGATTGGCTACATCAAGTTCTTTTTCTCTGGACATGCCCATAGCAGTACACATGAGGGTCCTATGACCTGCATGGTTTACAGGACTAGTGATTGTCATATAATGAAAAATCAAATTTTTATTTCAATAGTTTACATTTTTGCCTGTAATTAAACTCAAACATTACTACTTCTGCATATTAATCTTAAAAGTAACAAAACAATCTTTGGTTTTCTTTTTATAAATATTATTTGGTTTTTAGTCTATCACAAGTCTAAAGTAGTGAGCACTGAACCCATGACCTTTCTGTTAGAAACAAAGAAAAGAGTGCTCATCTGCTATGTAATATTAATCTTACTATATGACAGTGAATACAAGGCAGAATATGTAAGCATTTCTTAGACACATGAGGAAAGAAGTGCTAGGAAGATAAGACATTTACAGGATATACTGAAAGCAAGAGAGACAGAAGGAAACTGAGTAACCTACTGTTACGGGGATGCATTTATATATAAAAATAATAATAATAATAATAATGATGTCTAAAAAGTGGTAGTAAGGGACTCTATTGAGTCCTACCTGTTATTACAAAAAAAAAGTTTTAATTCATGAAGTAGTCGTAAAAATAGAGAAATTAGGAATAGAACATTTTGGGAGATTGTAGAAAATTCCAGTAGAATCGAGAGAATTCAAAAGGTTCTGGAAATATGCAAATTAGGAGTTAGTCGCTATAAAAATAGTTTTTGAGCAGTGAGGAGTTGTTACCAGGGTTTGCTGATGTTTTCAACTCCGATTATGATTCAAGGATTTATATCCAGCCGAAAGAATCTATAAGAAGTTGCCAACCAACTAAAACCTGAAAGAGAACCTTATGGAACTGTATGGGTAAATACATATTTTTGACTCTTTCATTGACCATACTTAAAATTATTCTTTATATACTCTTTGAGGATTTCTAAAAAGTATAGCACTTAACTTCCTCACCAACTTAACTGGGTAAAGATACTGACCTTATTTTCCTCTTCTTTCCTCATAACACTTGCCAGCAGTAAACTCTGTTACCTAACAAGCTTGTGTAAATGTATTGCAGAACAGTGTGAGAAAGATGGAGAAAAGACAGCTCTTACTGAGAGCTACAAAGGATAAGAAGTTGTGTAGAGTTATGTTCACCTAGATTCTGAAGGGACACAACACATAAAATGACCTTATCAATATGAGAGCAAAAAATGACATGCTAACAGCTGTATCATATGGTCTTCAGCCTGGTGAGAAAACACCAGATCAAGTGTCGGACTTCCTGTGAGAATTGTACTCGTGTCACTGTCTTGATTGCTATACAACCCATATTCCATGGCAAGAGTCTCATATGGTATATTCTCTTTTGGATTATTCCGCATTTTGTTAATTTTTGTTCAACACCATATTTTTTTAGCTGATGTCTGTAAGCGAAGAAGAGAATGATAGTTTCTCTATAGACTAGTAATACTGAAAAACAGTTAATAGTTACCTCTAATGTGCGGAGGCTAAAATGTGGACAATGAGTGAATTTCCTAGAGAGGAACATTGTTTAATTAACATCATTTGTCACTTAACAATTATCTCGAATGTTAACCCATTAATGTCCACAGTAAAATCTGGTATTAATTATAAAATTTAAAATAGGTTTAATCAGTGATCATCATCAGTCTTTTGACTGCTTTAGTCATCAGGGTAGGGGGACATAAGGATAGAAGAGACAGAACCTTTTCCTGAATGATCTGTTGGCAGTGGCTATCAGGAATTCTGGCATTGTCACATTGGTTCACTTTTTGATGTTGTTGACCAGTTTTTGCACTACCATCACTACTTGTACTCTATTTCAATGATGCTTTGCATGATCGTCTTGCTGAGGCTGTTATACTGTATGATCATGACCTCTTCTGACACTTAATAATGGTGAGAAGATTTTTCTGTTAGCCCATGAGTGAGTTGGGGGGGGTGGTGAGAGAGAGTCGGGGGGGATGGGGGGGTGGTGAGAGAGAGTCGGGGGGGGAGATGGTGAGAGAGAGTCGGGGGGGAGATGGTGAGAGAGAGTCGGGGGGGGAGATGGTGAGAGAGAGTCCGGGGGAGATGGTGAGAGAGTGTCGGGGGTGATGGTTTGAGAGAGCAGGAGAAAGGGAAATAGTCATTTGGTTTGTATTCCAAATAGAAGGTGCAGAGGGGCTTTCTCAGGTATTTGTTCTTTAATGTTGGATTCTTTTTCTTGCCTCATCCAGGAGTGTCCAAGAGGAGAATGGATGCAACCAAACTTGGTTTGGAAGCTGATGTTGCTTTTCCATATCTTTTCCAGTCTGGCCATTGCTGTTGTGGCAGTGGCAATCCATGTGGATTTCTGCATTGCAGGATTATCAATCAGTATTATTGATTAAAAAAAATGGTATTATAAATTTCAAGTAAAGAAAATTAAATATGTTGATTATAGCTTTTTTTTATTTTTTATTTTTTATTTTTTATTTTTTTTTTTTTTGCACGGTAGTGAAATGGTCTTGATTATAGGAAAAAT
>JBBBDQ010001474.1:2025000-2230000 GCA_037127315.1 Ascarosepion bandense
AATGTACAATTTTTATTTATATTTTATTTGGACTGTCATTATTGTTATGTTTAGACCATCATTTCTTCTGGACTTCATTAGTTGCTTGTTGATCCATGTAACCTACCAGGAATTTCAAGCTGAACCCTTTTATTTAATCTGTAAGGGTAGATTGTTCTCATTTCTCTATCCATCTAGGGATATCTCATTTTGTTCTTATTTACGGCCAATCAGGTAATGCTCGCTCTTTTTCTGCTGAAGATAAGTTTGTACATGGTACAGAGATCAAACTCAAAATTACCATGTTACCAAATTTCTGACTGACTTTAATCGATTAAACTAAAAGGGTTCATTTTAAAATTTTTTGAAATTTACTTGGGTTAAAAATATCCTGATGAAGTCTGAAGAGCACAACAGCCAAAATGTGATAACAAAGATTAGGACAATAGTCTTAGCGTAAATACGGTAATAATTCCTTATCCCCAAAATTCAGTTTTTGTCCTTGTCGTTAATGCATCTGATATGGTAGTCACTTTGTTCTACCTTAAACACAATTTATGTACAATGTCCTCTTTTCTCATGTTGACTGACTTGTTTAATTCTATTCCATTGAGCCTTCTCTATGTGATCTACACACTTGATGATAGCTGAATATTTATTCATGACATCGTTTTTAGAAAGTAAGCAAAATCTGTGTATATAGGGAAGTGATTAGAATGTTTGCTGTCTGACCATGAGATCAATGTTTGAATCTTACGATGGTTGATTTGTCAGAAAGATCACTACTTCTTATCAGCCTTGGTAGGTGATCCCTTCATGCAGTTCTGATGGGAAGTGACTGAAAACTATGCCATAGATTGATCTAGGCTTTGTAAATGAAATTGAGTAACTTTACGGCTAATACCCACCATACCACTTACAGTGTAGCAAACCACCCTCATTCCACAGGCATGAAATAAGTTTCACTGGAATAGTTTCTTCCTGCGAGCAACTTCTCTGTGGAACACACCCAAGAGGATATTTCCCTGATCACTACAATCTTAACCTGTTTGAGTCTAGAGCTAACCATTATTTTCCTCTCCTATAAACTACCTCTTAATATAACCCTCTTCCATAAGTGGCTCTCAGGTCTTGTACAGGATGAACCTTACTATAAAAAATAAGACTGTTCAGAGATTGTCAATAGTAGTGCTAGCACAAAGTTGTTGTAAGTTTGAGCTTATTGGCCTCCTTCAATTTGTTGATCATACCAAATTATATATTCTCTTTCAGAAACTATAAATAAGGTTCACACAGCATAGATCAGCGGTTGGCAACACCTGGCTTGTGGACTACATCTGGCCCTTGAGTGAATCTTGTCCTGCCCACTACCCTACTCAAAATACAAAACTAGAATACATTTTCAGTTTTCTAAAATAAGAGAATAAAAACAAATTTTCATTAAAATCTGACTAAATTAACCTTCTCACTATAACCAAACATTAAAAAAAAGTACTTAAATACTCCACCTTTTTGGCATTAAATGACCCACAGAGGTTTATATGCCATTAAACAAAACTCACTCACTCACTTGTTTTTTATTGCCTTCTCTCCTTAATAAATTATTCTCACATTCTCTAAATATATGTCTTAGTGGTTTAATTGTCTTGCTTGGGGCGAAATGATTAAAAAATTTGCCTCTGATTAAATGTGTATGTTAATGCCTATTATGATGTTGATTGTGTAAAAATAGAATGTTCCTCAATTTATCAAAAAAAAAAAAATTACTATATATTGACAACATCATTAATAAAGATTCAAATGATTTATCTTTTGACTGATTTCGAAATTTATATTTAACCCTTATGAACAAGGTTGTCATAGAATTTTGAAGTTGGTTGAAAGTCATTTTATTGACTACTAGCAGTATAGCCCGGCGTTACTCGGGTGTAATGAAAGCTTTAAAACTAATCCATGGTCCTGGAGCTCAGACTCTTTGGACGTTGACACGAAAGACTAAAAGGCAATAGTTGTTTCCAGTTAAAGCGAAACCATAGACTGAAAGAAAAATGAATGGGTGTAAGTCAAATTTTGATTTCCTGGTATCAATATCAAATTTTCTGCACTATTGTAAGAACTGCAACCTTGTAACTTCTGAATATCATTTCTTATATCTTTGTCTATGAGTGTATCAAATTTGATTAAAATCAGACCACTCCTTCTATAACCCAATTTTTTTCAATTATCGATTTTTGGTATTTATCAAGGGTACCTCAACACAAAACCTAGCTAAGAACACTCGCAGACGCTTATAGTACAATGGTGTAAATTTTCAAGAAAATTGGTTCAGCCATTTCAAAGTCTATAGGTAACGGACACACACACAGTTCCATTTATAAATAAGTTTAGATTAGATTAGATTGTCACTATTTCTCTATTGAGCACTTCCTTGATAAAAATAAATATTGCTTGTTTTGAAATGATCTAAACTCTTATAATTTTATGCATTTTGATAAGCATTGTTGATTTGAATTATTTACAACATAAGTAGGTATTCATTTTAATCTATGTGAATATTGTTTCATGAAATTGAATTCAGTTAATCTTGGTTGAGCAGTTAACAGAGAAGGGCCAAAGAGAAAGTTCTATTTTGGAGGACTATACTTTAAGTATCATTGGCCTTAATCCAGCTCTGCTAGTTTGTGACTCAAATAATTTGTCATATATTGAAGGCAATTCTTTAATTAGAATTGCATTCATCTGAATTGCAGCTGGTTTGTATATTCAATTTACAAACAGTAGAAGAAAGGACCAATTGTTTTGAAGTAGAGATTCTGCAATAACTAATTTCTGGGTTAGTCTTGTTTTCTTTATATGATTAATGGAAAAGTATTGGTTTAACATGTTTTCCTCACTACATATAGCAGCATATATATATCCAAGATGATATTGAAAAAACTTGGATCTGCTTAAAGACTAACTGATTACAATCATGTAAGAGAATTGTTTGGCAATCATCATCATGGGTGAGTTAGTTTTCGTTTTCTGTATTTTCTGTCATTTTGCTGGTGATCGAGTTAATTGCTATACATGATACTTGCTTTGGTAATCATGTCTTTTTTTGCAGAAATTTTCCCACTGTAGGTTGTCATTACTTTCTGCAGTAGACAGGTTGCCAACCAAGGCTATATATAACCCATTCTGTCCTGCTATTTAATACTTTTATCCATATCAGTCAGTTAATTGCCTTATGTGATACATGCTTGGGTGATCATGTCTCTTTTGAGACATGACTAATTGGGCAGAAAATATTCCTGCAGTAGGTTGCCATTACTTTCTGTGGTAGACAGGTTACTAACCAAGGCTATAAAACCCACTGTCTTGTTATTTAACCCATATCTGGAGGGGAAAAGACGGATTCGTACCTTTCCCAAGAGTATTTGCAAAGTGAATGCAACAAATTCAACTGGAATTCGAATTCAGCTCTCTGATTTCTCATCCCAAGCTGATATCAACTGTACAACTGAATGCTTATCATTTAGACGATATATGCAACATACCAAAATGATTGTTGTGGCATGGGCATCTTCCGAGGAAATATCTAAATCATCAAAAAATATTTTCTATAAAAATACAAAATAAAAGCAAATATGCTACAGATAAAAATTTTCTGAAATGTTTATTTCATGAAATAACAATAGGATAAATGAAATCTGGCTGGGGAAAAAAACATATGCCTTTCATTAACAACAAACTCAGGGTACAAAAGTTTTCTGGACAAAGAAAAGTATCCCTTACTGACCGACTGGAGAGTTTTATTGATTCATTCATTTTTGACTGGCTTATCAACCTTTTACACCCACATATATACTGATAGCTCCAAAGTCAATAACAAAGTAGGATGTGCTGCTATCCGTAAAAGTACCGTTCTACAAAAAAGATTACCTGACAATTCATCAATATTTAGTGCAAAACTTATTGCCATTGACTTAGCCTTGGATCTCATCCCTAAACTTACCGCAAACAAAATTATTATATTCTTGAATTCTTTAGCAGTGCTTGAAGCAATAAAGAACCAAAAATTAAACAATCCTTTGATCATCAAACTTTTATATAGACTACATGTGATTTCACAAAACAAAACTATCATTTTCTGTTGGATTCCCAGTCACTCTGGATTTCATGGAAATGATAAAGCTGATGTGGCTGCATAAAACTCCCTAAAATGTGACATAAGTAACATAAAGGTTCCATACACTGACTATAAACCCTTAATCAAGAAACCTGGAACAACTGTCAAACTAACACATTATTTAAAATCAAACTCATCCTAAAGAAACAACTATCAGAACCCAGTAAATCACGCAAGGAAGAAGTGATTATATCCCGTATTTGAATAGGACATACACACCTAACCCACTCTTATCTCCTAAAAAATGAAGAACCTCCTGAATGCATTGCATGTCAAGAACCCTATACAGTAAAACATGTTCAACTTGACTGCAGTGACTTTACATATATCCGGCAATCCCTCTATAATGTTAACAACCTGAAAGATCTTTTGAAAAAAATAAACTCTAATACTATTTTAACCTTCCTCAAAAAGATCAAACTATACAACAAAATATAATCTAAGTAAAGATCCAAAAAGATCAAAAACAAATCTGACCCTCACCAGGGGGAAAAATTTAAAAAGTAATGCAACTTGAAAGCAATGGAAAAGTTTCAAAAGCAAAACATCTTCCAAAATTCTGTAAAAAATAATATAACCTTACCCAAAATCATTTGTTATGACCTTAAATGATCCCATAAGGATTGATAGGTCGTTAAACCTCCAAACAAACAAACAAACAAACCTTTTGCAGGTTATTATTTAAAGCTGGAAATTTTTTTTTTAGATTGTAAGAATTTTGGGAGATAACATTTTACTGATACATCCTACTAATTAACCCATAGTTATGAGGATAAGAGATGAATTCATGCCACTCTCAAGTGTATTTGTGCTTCCGTGAGTATAACAAACTCAACTGAGATGGAAATTCAGCTCTCCAATTTCCAGTTCTAAGTCGTTATCCATTATACCACCTGCATATACCATATATCCATTATGTCACCTGCATACGCCATGTCCCCGTTTATGCCGCCTGCATACGCCATGTCCCCGTTTATGCCGCCTGCATACGCCATGTCCCCGTTTATGCCGCCTGCATACGCCATGTCCCCGTTTATGCAGCCTGCATATCCAAGCTTACAGTACCCCCTTGTGCAAATTAGTTGAAACAACTACTTTAGTTTCCTTTCTTTCAACATGCAGTCAGTTTTAGACCCACTGGATTTACAGTGTATAATCGATTTCTATTATAATATAAATAAAATATTGAAAAATATTGCATCATCCATGATTGCATCAGATTTTTATCACACCCAGACACTATTGTCTTGACTATCAATTAGTTGTCCTACAGCCATTGCCTGTGATGGATGTAACTCAAAGAAAGTGTATGAAAATTGTAATGCTGTGCAAGCAAGCCTTACAGAGAGATCATGGATATTGTTGGTGTCAGCCTTTCAACTGTCAGTCGTGTCATCAAGGTGAAGAAACAAACTGGATCCATCAGTCCAAAACGTAAAGGAAAATGCCACTGGAAGAGAAAAACAATGCCAAGAGACAACGTGATCAGAGAAAGTGTGAAAGATCCTAGGAAGACCTTCATTTTTTTTTTTTTTTTTTTTTCAATTAATTTGCACAAGAGTGTAATTTTTATTCCCAAATAGTCACCCATCTAGGTATTGACTTGGTTCAATATTGCTTAGCTTTGGTGATTGTATGAGGATCAGTGTTTCAACATGATGTGGATGTAAGCCCAACTGACTGGAGAGGAGTAATTACTTTGGA
Organism: Ascarosepion bandense; assembly: GCA_037127315.1. Taxonomy (NCBI): domain Eukaryota; kingdom Metazoa; phylum Mollusca; class Cephalopoda; order Sepiida; family Sepiidae; genus Ascarosepion; species Ascarosepion bandense. The sequence continues at coordinate 2,030,855 of JBBBDQ010001474.1, forward strand.
ATTGTGACCCTAATCGAAGATAAAAGAAGTTTGTTTTTGTCAGCATGGGTTTTTAAAGGGTCTTGCTGGCCACTACTGCATATGTTCTCTACAGCCAGTCATCTGTATTTTGGCCTAAACTCCCTAAACATTCTGTATCAGAAGCTGAATGAAGCATTTCAAGGGTCTCTATAACAACTTTGTTACTTGAATTTGTCAGCCATTATAATGATTGCATAGTTGTTTCAAAATGACATTATCAGAGTTTTTATAATAATTTAATAGAAATGGGTAGCCAAAAGCTTATTAGCAGATTGACTTGTTATGCTGGGTACCAATGAATGGCAAATACATTGACAACCCATTGAATGGTACAATCAAAGCATGTGCAATCCGTGGAGTTTCTGGTACCACATTGTGTTTCACTATTCCTAAAATAAATTCCGATATGTAGTTTTGATTATTAGGTTTAACATGATGACTAACCTTTACTGCTGTTCTGAATGATTTAATAGAATATGAAAGAATAAGATTTGCTTTGACTGTGAATTGCTTTTATACTGTCACGAATTTGAGTTTGTCAAAGCACGTGTCTGATCTGGAGGATAAGATTAGCTGACAAAGATTGATGACAAAGTTTGTAAATAACTTCAGCCCAATCAGCACCAAGTTGGGTTTTCTGTAAACATCAAAAACTCAGCTGATGTCAGTCAGTGACTCACTTTATGAACTTGTTTATTGTGAGCAGTTTATGTGACATCTGATATCATAGGTAGGTTTTATAAGAGAAAAAAAAGCTAGAGGAGATAATGGCTTCAATTATTATTATTAACAAGAGTATATAATGTTTTTCAGACCTTATAGGAACAATTGATTCTATCAAAGCCCAAATGAATTAGATTATGTGCTTGATTACCATGAAAATATTAATGGCTATTACATGCTGTCTTCCTCGTACTGTGAAGGGCTACCAGGTGCCGCCTTCCTCGTACTGTGAAGGGCTACCAGGTGCCGCCTTCCTCGTACTGTGAAGGGCTACCAGGTGCCGCCTTCCTCGTACTGTGAAGGGCTACCAGGTGCCGCCTTCCACGTACTGTGAAGGGCTACCAGGTGCCGCCTTCCTCGTACTGTGAAGGGCTACCAGGTGCCGCCTTCCTCGTACTGTGAAGGGCTACCAGGTGCCGCCTTCCTCGTACTGTGAAGGGCTACCAGGTGCCGCCTTCCACGTACTGTGAAGGGCTACCAGGTGCCGCCTTCCACGTACTGTGAAGGGCTACCAGGTGCCGCCTTCCTCGTACTGTGAAGGGCTACCAGGTGCCGCCTTCCTCGTACTGTGAAGGGCTACCAGGTGCCGCCTTCCTCGTACTGTGAAGGGCTACCAGGTGCCGCCTTCCCCTCGTAAGGGCACCAGGTCCGCCTTCGGAAGGGCTACCAGGTGCCGCCTTCCTCGTACTGTGAAGGGCTACCAGGTGCCGCCTTCCACGTACTGTGAAGGGCTACCAGGTGCCGCCTTCCACGTACTGTGAAGGGCTACCAGGTGCCGCCTTCCTCGTACTGTGAAGGGCTACCAGGTGCCGCCTTCCTCGTACTGTGAAGGGCTACCAGGTGCCGCCTTCCTCGTACTGTGAAGGGCTACCAGGTGCCGCCTTCCTCGTACTGTGAAGGGCTACCAGGTGCCGCCTTCCTCGTACTGTGAAGGGCTACCAGGTGCCGCCTTCCTCGTACTGTGAAGGGCTACCAGCTGTCATCTTTTGCTGGGATACTCATGCAAAAGCTGAACTCATAAGTTTAATAATAGGAAGCGTACATCATAAAAACATCTCCCACCCCCAAGAAGAATTTGCAATTATTTACTTGAGACAATATTGTTCTCCATCTAAGGTCAAAAAGCTATTCTCAAAACCATGAGGGAATGCAAATCAGTGCTCAAAACTTCAAGACTTAATGCTTGATAGAATAGGGGAAGTCTGATATGTAAGTTATAAAAAAATGTTTGTGTTTTTGGGTTTTTTTTTTATAGCTCTATCTCTTTCATATCAGTATTAATATCTATCAAAAACAAAAAGCTAGAAAACCCTTTGACCGCTAGATTATTGGAGAAGAATCCATGCCATCTCTACTTAAAAACAATTTTGTTCATCTGGATTCCTAGCCATGTAGGAATTAAGTGCAATGATAGAACAGACAAATGTTCTAAACAGGCATTAAGATTAGTTTCTGAAAATTACCAATTCCCATATAATGATCTAAAACCATTAAGAAATATGCAAAATCAATGACAAGAACAATGGAACAGGAAAACACAAAATAAACTAAATACAATCTTACCAACTTTCAGATAAAGAAACCTTTCTAATATAGAAAATCCTGAAGGGAAGAATTGGTAACACAGCTATGAATAGGCCATACTAAAATTACGAATTCCTTCTTTCTGAAACAAGAACCACCACCATGGTGTCCTCCATGTCAAACCCAATATATGGTAAAACATTTTTTAATTGAATGCATTGATCTCAAAGACAATTTATTCAAGGCAAACAGCCTAAAAGAACTATTTGAAAATATTAAAATAGATTTATAACATTCCTTAAATCTGTTGGATTATATCTGAAAAAAACAAAGATTCTCTATTTTCCTTAAATATAAACCAAAATAAATAAGTTTAGTCACAAAATGACTAAGAAATGTTTATATGCTGTTAAAAATCTAGTTAAACTCCTCCCCCCTCCCCCATTATATTCATCCCACTTGCGATACTTTAATTTAAATTTGGGGATTTTACAATTTAACTAATCTGAAAATGTGATTTGCATTGATGTTGTTTTGTTTTGTTTTTTGTTTTTTTTTTGTCATCAAATATCAATGAACCTTCAGTTTATAAATAACATCATCTTGTTTCTTATTTATTTTCTGTGCCTTGGCTCATCCGAGCTGACTGTAACTGCTACTTATTTCCTGAGAAGAGTATCATGTTACGTTGTTGGCCATTTCTGGCCTCCTCGAACAAATCACATTTGTCGCTGCTGCTGTTCTGTTCGTCTTTGTCCTTGATTTATTAGTTTTTATTTCAGCTTTGTTAGCCAGTCTCCTGCCCAACCAGCCTGATCATTAAACTGGCATTCTGGGGCTTTATATTTATTGACTTGTTGAGGAAGATTGGCTTCATTTTGATGTCGAAACTCAGATTTTGAATGATGAATGATATCTGATCTATGGTTTATCTCTGTTTGACACATGCAAGGATACCCAATATTGCCTAGCCTCCAGTAATTGCTCAGATAATCTGCACACTCAATCTGCAAATTTTCTTACATCAAAGACATATTGCTTTAAGATGATCTTTTGAAGCCTTGGAGCAATTTTAAAAAGAAACCTATTTGAAAAACAAATTAATCTGGCACAAGATCATAGGGATGATTGACTTTCTCCAATATCAAATTGATTTGATACAGAAGTTGATTTTAATGACTGCAACATGTTAGGCACTATCATTGCATTAGTCAAAAGAATACCCTGATGCCTGTTATTTGATCAACACTTCCTTTTTTACCCTCTTTCTTGCATCTACCATTAAGTGAGGATGTAGAATCATAAGGTTGCTGGGTGTCATCTATCAGGACTGCACCAGACCGCATTTATTGTTGTAAACCCAGCAGAAATTGGTACCACCTTACTGGATGTTGTATGACAACCTGATCTTGGACAATTAGACTACCAATTCTCTTTCAATGAAGCCTGTAAAAATCAATTAGAGCAGTTGATCGTCCAGAAAGATTCTGAGTTCTAGAAGGATGGAAGCTACCTTAAACATAGCAAAGGTACTGGAACAAAGTAGCACACAAGTGATTGAATAAATCTATATAAAAATTTATAAATATTATCTTTGAAATTCACTTAAGGCTATGAAATTTTGTTTGAATGCAATATAGTATGTAACATATGTATAGTTGGGCATTTGTCTCTATGTAATCTGCACATAGACAGACATTTGTCTATATTGTGACATGGCCCTCAATGTTGAATGTGAAATCAGACATGATTTATTAAAGGACACACTATCTTTGTGTTTCCTTTTATCTTTGTTCTTTCCTTTTATTTCTTCGTCTAGACCATGTCCTGTCTCAAGTAAGAAATGTGGGAAAGAATCTGTGTCACTTAATAACTAGACATGATTGACCTCCTAAGGGAGCAAGTAAAAGTTGGTCACCACCAAGTGAGATTTTTGTATTGTAATTTCAGTTTCCTGATGAGCATGACAGGTCGTCAGTAAATTGACTCTCATTGTTCACTCAGGAGAAATGTGCCTATGAATTTATTTATTATTTGTTGTGTAAGGAATAAAATATCATTCAGTAGAATTCTATATTTATTCAACTACTTTATGTGTAGTGAATGAAAAAGATTATTCCTGAAGACAGTGGATTTATTCAACTACAGTGGAACCTCTACTTATGAAATTAATTCATTCTGGAAGTCATTTTGTAATGTGAAAATTTCGTAAGTAGACGCTTTTTACCCTATAAATGCCCTAACTGGTTCCAAGCCTCCACCTCGAACCCCTCAAAATTCTCCAAGCCGCATTAAGGGTACGTCTGGTCACTTCCTGCCAAGCTATGTCAATTATCTTGAGGTAAACAATATCGAAGTGCTGCTTCCAAAACTCACAGAGAGTTAAGCTGGGTGTTTTCAGTGATGTTGAAGCACCTCTTGAACTGGTTTTGTGTAGAGTTTCTTGAAGTTCGAAATTACTTGTTGTTCCATGAGCTGGAAGATAGAGGTGATGTTAGGTGGGAGGTACAGCACCTTAATAAATGAGAACGCTTCCAGGATATCATCTTCGAGGCCAGGCAGGTGGGCAGAGGCATTATCGAGAATGTGGAGGCAATGAGGTGGACTCTGGGAACTGCAACTAGCAATGCATATTTTGAAATTTTTACCTTTCATATCCTGAAATTTCTTTCATAACAAGAGGCAATATTTTTCTGAAGAGGCATTTCGTAAGCTGAAAATTTGGTATGTATAGCCTTTTGTAAATAGAGGTTCCACTGTACTAGATGTTTAGAAAATTAAAAATTATTGTGCCCGATGATATCCCAATTTCATTGTGGATGTAATTCAATTACTAGAAGGGAAATAAGATACATGTATATGTGTTGTGGTGCATTGGATATCGGCTCAGAACAAGGAATCGGGTAGCCAAGTTCGAATTCCAGCTGAATTCATTGCATTCACTTATGCGCAAATACCCTTGAGAAAGGTACTAATCCGTATATTCCTTCCAGTTATGGGTTAAATAACGGGACAGATAGGGTTCTATAACCTTGGTCGGCAACCAGTCTACCACAGAAAGCAATGACAACCTAGTGCAGGATAATCTTCTGCCTAGTCAGTCATGTCTCTTTCGAGACATGATCGCTCAAGCGTGTTTCACGTATGGCACTTGACTAACTGACCATTCTAGATTTGTCAAGTTTGCATTGCAAAAAGAAGTACTGACTTTTTATTTGGATGTTTTAAAGACTCTATTTGCTGTTATGAACATTTGAACTTAGAAATTCATAAAACACAAATTTTTGTCTAACACCAAGTATCAGAGAAGTCTTTTATTGATTTTATGTCTATTATCCCATTCTCTTCCCTATTCTTTTGTTTTTGTTAACCTGGAGTTCATATCTCTATATGATATTGCAAATTTGTATCAATACATAACACAGGGATAGGTAGGAATTTATCTATATGTAAAATGTATAGGTGCATATTGGTTGATGGACATACAACATGTCTCAATCACATGCATGGCCATATCTGACTACCGGGCACAGGTCCGGGCTGATCCGTGCAATCATAGTGAAAATCCTGGCAAGGAAAAATGTCTTTGTCAGGAAGAGAGCTTGAGAGAATGGATGTGAGTTAGTGTGATAAGATGTGTCTATTGACCTTAACAGGTTAAGAGGCTCATCCCTTGTTCCCTGTTTAGGATGTGGTTTCCGGCTTTCTCTTTTCCAATCTTCTCACTTTGCTTCTTTTTTTTTTTTTTGTCAATTGGAGTAGATAGATCTATCTATCGCCCGGTTCACACTCCACCCACGTCTATTGAACAGGTTAAGAGGCTTGTTCCCTGTTTAGGATGTGGTTTCCGGCTTTCTCTTTTCCAATCTTTTCACTCTTACATAGCCCCCTGCTCATCAGTGGCGTTACCGCTTTGCTTGGGGTGATATGATTTTAAAAAAAAAAATTAAAATTTGCTTATTGGAAATTTTAAATTTAATCTGTAAGCTTGTAATTAAAACTAAAATAAAAGCTTCAAAATAGATTTTACATTTTTTAAAATTTGTTTTTAAACCTTCAGTATCTTTTCTTTTTTTTTTTTGTTTTTTGTGGAGGTCTCTATACAAATGCAAGTGACATATTATTTACATATGTATATCACCGCACTTGTTCTGAAAGTACTTCTTAGATAAACTATTATGACTGGCCCCATCACTGTCCTGAAAAAAGAGAGAGAGAGAGAGACTTTGGTCTATTTAAGTTTGAAATAGTTTTGATGACCTTGAGAAACAGGATTGAACTATTTAAGGACATAAAGGAAATGGAGCAGTCAGTCAGCCCATTTCATTGTTTGCTTAGAAAGGTTAGCAAGGTAGGTCAGAATATCAGTTTGCTTGTAGTAAACATTGCAAGTATGGTCTTTATGTTGACTACCAAATACTGCAAACATTGTAATAGAACTGTTTTATTAGCTTCTTGTTAGTATAAAAAGAAAATGTTACTTAAAGCTAGATGACCCATGCAGGTGTTCATTAGTCAAATTCATATGACCCAGAATTTCATTCATTTATATATTTTTTTTCTCTCAAATGCACCTGGTGTGGCATGTTTTCCTTTTCTTAAAAGTACTTCAAGTTTTTGTATAAATTCATGTCAATTTTCACTTACACGCTTATAGACGTTTACAGTTGTTATAAATATAACAAGCCTGTTCTTTCAATAATTCTTGCATTAATTTTTTATCTTTTTATTATAGAAATAAATTCATATTTTTAGTGGATTTTTATAATAAAAAATCATTAGTAATGCTTGTATTAATTCCTGACCACAAACAATCCCTTTATTTCATATTTTTGCTTCTCAAGTAAAATAAGGCACTTATATTCCTGTGATTGGATTATGAAATTTATCCTTAGATGTGAGAGACCTATCAATGGTATAATGAGCCAGTTGCATCCCTGGTAGAATGAATAATGAGCCAGCCGCTTCCCCGGTAGAATAATAAAATGTGAGTGGCTTATTATTCTGCCTGTGATACAACTGGTTTCTTATTCTACTGAGCAATATTATTTTAATTAAGCCTGTCTATTAATATTATAACTCTTATGTAGCAATGGATACTAGACAGTCTCCTCACAGATGAAGAAGAGACTTGAAGAGAAATGTGGTTCTACAGAAAGATACTAAAAATATGATGGACTGAACATGTGAGCAATGATGAAGTTCTAGATACAATGGTAACAAAAACAACACTAACATTTAACATCAGGAAAAAATAGTTGAAATTTCTAGAGCAAATAATGAGGAAAGAGAACTTGGAAAATTTAATAATCACAAGATCTATCTCTCGCCCGGTTCACACTCCACCCACATCTATTGAACAGGTTAAGAGGCTCATCCCTTGTTCCCTGTTTAGGATGTGGTTTCCGGCTTTCTCTTTTCCAATCTTTTCACTATTACATAGCCCCCTGCACATCAGTGGCGTTACCGCCTTGCTCGGGGTGATACATATGAAAGGCAACAGATCAAAAGCAAGCAAACCACAACCTACTTGGTGAACTTGAGTGAATGAATGGCAGAATAATTTTTGGGTGTGTTAGCAAAAAGACAAAATTTATTGAGTACTATATAGCAAAGGAAGTTGTAGAAAGCCATGATTACCAGTGTTTTGAAAGGACTTGGTACCTAGAATATCTTGGTTGCTGAATGTAACTTTGACCCACTTACCAAAATTTTGCAAAGGCTTCTTTCAGGATTACTGTCAACATTCTCAAGTTTTCTCATTAATTTATTACCTTTGGAAAACCCCAGAATTTGTGACGCACTAAATCTGGAGAGGTCGGTGTCATGTACCTGTTGGATGCAATGTGTTGCAACCCCCTCCTGATAGTCACTGATTATTGTTTCACTGCTTACTTTGTAACTATATGGGAGAATATTTGTTCATGCATCTACAATAAGTTGCTTTCTGCTTGCTTGTCATGGATGTGCAACTTGAGATATTCAAAATAGATGTTTTCTTAATCTTGTGTATACATTTGTCTTTTCTTTTGTGGCTATTTTTAGTTTTTGCCTTAACTGTGGCATATATTGGGTGAATCTTAACACCTCCATTGGGACAGTTGACAGATCTGTGCTTCAGAATTAATATATATACATCCACACACACACACACACACTACCACTGATAGATCAGGTGATTATTGGTTACTATATAAGGAAGAATACAAGGTGGAAGATCAGACAAATACTGTATTGAATTCAGAGGAGCCAGCTCCTATGCTGTATTGAATCTGTGGAGGTGAGCCAGCCCATGCTGTATTGAATTCAGAGGTGAGCCAGCTCCTATGCTGTATTGAATTCAGAGGTGAGCCAGTTCTATGCTGTATTGAATTCAGAGGTGAGCCAGCTCCTTGGTGCTAATGAATTCAGAGGTGGAGCCAGCTCCTATGCTGTATTGAATTCAGAGGTGAGCCAGCTCCTATGCTGTATTGAATTCAGAGGTGAGCCAGCTCCTATGCTGTATTGAATTCAGAGGTGAGCCAGCTCCTATGCTGTATTGAATTCAGAGGTGAGCCAGCTCCAGGTTGTATTGAATTCAGAGGTGAGCCAGCTCCTATGCTGTATTGAATTCAGAGGTGAGCCAGCTCCTATGCTGTATTGAATTCAGAGGTGAGCCAGCTCCTATGCTGTATTGAATTCAGAGGTGAGCCAGCTCCTATGCTGTATTGAATTCAGAGAGGTGAGCCAGCTCCTATGCTGTATTGAATTCAGAGGTGAGCCAGCTCCTATGCTGTATTGAATTCAGAGGTGAGCCAGCTCCTATGCTGTATTGAATTCAGAGGTGAGCCAGCTCCTATGCTGTATTGAATTCAGAGGTGAGCCAGCTCCTATGCTGTATTGAATTCAGAGAGCCAGCTCCTATGCTGTATTGAATCTCAGAGGTGAGCCAGCTCCTATGCTGTATTGAATTCAGAGGTGAGCCAGCTCCTATGCTGTATTGAATTCAGAGGTGAGCCAGCTCCTATGCTGTATTGAATTCAGAGGTGAGCCAGCTCCTATGCTGTATTGAATTCAGAGGTGAGCCAGCTCCTATGCTGTATTGAATTCAGAGGTGAGCCAGCTCCTATGCTGTATTGAATTCAGAGGTGAGCCAGCTCCTATGCTGTATTGAATTCAGAGGTGAGCCAGCTCCTATGCTGTATTGAATTCAGAGGTGAGCCAGCTCCTATGCTGTATTGAATTCAGAGGTGAGCCAGCTCCTATGCTGTATTGAATTCAGAGGTGAGCCAGCTCCTATGCTGTATTGAATTCAGAGGTGAGCCAGTTCTATGCGGTGGAGCTGAATTCAGAGGTGAGCCAGCTCCTATGCTGTATTGAATTCAGAGGAGCCAGCTCCTATGCTACTGAATTCAGAGGTGAGCCAGCTCCCATGCTGTATTACTCAGAGGTGAGCCAGCTCCCATGCTGTATTGAATTCAGAGGTGAGCCAGCTCCTATGCTGTATTGAATTCAGAGGAGTCAGCTCCTATGCTGTATTGAATTCAGAGGTGAGTCAGCTCCTATGCTGTATTGAATTCAGAGGTGAGCCAGGCTCCTATGCTGTATTGAATTCAGAGGTGAGCCAGCTCCTATGCTGTATTGAATTCAGAGGTGAGCCAGCTCCTATGCTGTATTGAATTCAGAGGTGAGCCAGCTCCTATGCTGTATTGAATTCAGAGGTGAGCCAGCTCCTATGCTGTATTGAATTCAATCTTGACTGGAATTTGAACTTTGGTTGCAGGTTTCTTGTTCCAAATTTCTAAACGTTGCACCACCTGCGCACCAGCTGAGGCAACTGCTGAGAAATATCAGGATATATTGACCCTAATGTGAGAGAAAAAGAAAAAAAAATCAGCAAATATAGATATACTCATCTAAATGCTCACCAGAATAATGTGGACTTTAAAAAAAAAAAAAAAAAAGTCAGATTTGGTGTCCACATTTTTTTTTTTATTTATTTAGGTTTATTGTATTGTTTAAACAAACTGCTTTTCCTAGTTAGACAAATTAAAAATATTCAATTTTATTTGCTCATTAACAGTTTAATTCTGTTTGAAAGTACTTTGTCTTTTTATGAAGAGCAAGGAGGTCAAGTGTGATTCACTTCGGACATTACATCAATTGGTTAGAACAATAATCACTCAGAACAGCTGGAGTTATCCTCATCATGACTCCAAATTATCAATTTAAGTCTGTTTTTTTTTCTTCTCTTTTATTAATACCAACTTTTAAGCTCAAGTCACAGATTTCTTTTTGATTCTGCCATCCTGCAACAAAGGAAATTTTTATCTCAAGTGGGCACTTGTATAACCCCCCCCCCCATCCCTCTTTCTGTCTCTATCTCTCTTTCAGGATATGGGTCAAAAGATATTCATCAGATAAGAGGCAACAAAAGGATATTTGAAATTGTGTAAATGAACTACATTATGCTATCTATGTCAATTCTTGCTTACTATTTCTAGCAAAATCTGGTGCTGATTGATATTATGCTGGCAATTTGTTTCCAGAGAATTATTCAGTTTATTTAAGTTAATTCCACTTTTTATTTACCATATTTGATGGTATATAACAGTGATTCTCAACCGCTGTGCCGCACAATTCTCTTAAATGTTCCACAAAATACTGTCACGGCATACATATATGTGTATGGAAATAACGGCACAGTTTATTTCCAGTATTTGAATAAATAAGCATAACTTCTTTTTTTTTTTTTTTTTTTACATTGAAGAAAATGCCAAAAAGAAAAAACACCAAGCACAGGTTTCAAATTACATATGATGCACATTGAAATAAAGTATACCCTTTAAAAATTTTGCAAAGTGTGCTGTGATATTTTCATTTTCTCCTAGGTATGCCATTGCTTAAAATGGTTGAGACAACTGGTATAAAAGATACATGTTCCTACTGGATGTAACTCTATTTCAGCTGAGTATTGTCAATAAAAATGTATTTATCATGTACTTCGTTAGTAAATTGATTAGTACATAAAAAAAGACATCACAAAATCACTTTAGGCACTACTTAAGTTAACTGATTTATTTGTCAAAAAAAAAGAAAAATCAGAAAAAAATCGAGGGTAATATTTTTAGACTTTAATTTATTAGAACTTCTTTTACTTAAATACATTTGTCAGAATCAAAAATTATTTATTTTAGAAGAGGGGGTCCTGTTCATTATATCAAAGTGTCAAATCAATCACTGACTCCATAAACTGAAACTACAATACTGATAATGTCCTTTTTTCCTAATTCATTATAGTACACTGTTATCAATGATGTTTCAAATTTAACATTTGTAAATAAAATCCAAGTGGAGATAACTCTTTAAAAATTTGATACTATTTAAATTGTAAACAGGAACCACTCATTCCAAAATGATAAAAAAATAAATATTTTTCAGTTCTGATAAATGTTGTGGCCTAAGTAAGACCTAATAAATGCTAATCTATAAAAATTATTCCCCCCACCCCAATATTTTGTTTATATATATATATATATATATATTTATTTTTTTTTTTTTTTTTTTTTTTTTTTTTTGCCTGAGTTTTAAGTAGTGCTATATTTTACCTTTCCTGCTGCTTTGGTTTATTATTCTCTATTTCTCTAGACCAAAATATAGTCACAAACATACCAACTAACTCGGTTCATTCTATCAAGAGAGACCTAGACAATAGAATTCAGAAACGTGCCTATAATTCTGCTGATTTTAATTTATACACATCAGCGTTCTTCATAACCCTCATCTTTCAAATAAAGAAAACCCTACTATGCTGCAATCTACATTGGGTTGACTTACACACCTAACCAATATAGGCCACCACCTTAATTTTACTCATTCTCTGAGGATTCTATGATTTAGACCTCATCCCAGAAAGGCTAATGTATAACCATTTTCCTCTTGATAAGGTCTGGTTTACCAGATTTGACTATATCCTTTTTTATATGTTTTTTTTTTTTTCTCTCACATAGTCTTTGAGTTTGGCTTAATGGTAATTTTAGCCATTTCCTTATAAGGAAAAATTCAGCATTCATTGACCAAGCAGCTAGTGCTGCTTTTAGTTTAAATTTGTAAAAATTTTCCCTTTAAAACAATATTTTTTTATTTATTTAGTTCAGGAGCTGTAATTGCTATTTTCAGTATTAATGGAGGAGTGGTTTTCTTTGCATTTTGTTGAAGTAGTGTAGAATATCAGCATCTTGATTTCTCTTCAAGTCGGATATAATAGCCATTTTAGTTGTTGTTTTTTAAGCCCTCAGGTGATGTAATTTCTGTTATTTGTTACAGTTTGTGATTCTTTAATGCCAGTTCATCAGATTCAAATGCAAATGACCATCACTAAGACTTAAAAAAATAAACTGTCATCTTCATTGCCATATTCCTGATATTTAGGCCATTGTGTGCTCTGGCCTTCTTGTGATATATTGTAGCTGATAAGAAATTAATTGAAATCAACTTTCTTCTTCACTTTTACAAAAATTCACAATGATGTGTGAAATCCTGTTTTTTCCCAAAGAGAAAAAGGATTGACAATGTGCTTAAAGAAAAAGTCAACCCAGAATTTGCAAGTAGGTATTAAAATGATTTCAAGAAGAAAAAGGACTTTGCAAGTAAGTGCGAAAAACATCTAGATTACAATATAAGGACTTCATCAGTGTCAGTCAGTGAGAGTCACAGATGAGATGAAGATCTAAAATGTAGCTTCAACTTGGAAATAAGGTCAGATCGAACCTTGTTCTCATTCTCCTTATTTCTTTCAACAATTACTACTACAAACATTTTGACACTTTAACTTTCTCAGTGAACATTAATTTTTACAAATTCTTGTTATTTCTATTTTAAAATGCAAAATGTATATTTTATTCTTAAACTATTCCACACTATTCCATCCTGCCGACAACCAACCTTCTGATAATAATTCTGATGATGATAATTCTGCATAATTCCTGTAAGCTGTAGGGAGTTCGGTTAAGTATGACACAAGGCCAAACCAAGAAAATTTAACCATCTCCCTATGCTACAATATGATGTAATTTTAAACTGAACCCTTTTAGTCCATTGTAATTGATTGTTCTAGTTCCACATGACATGCCTTTTCTGGATATATCAGTTTCAGGTATTTCCTTTTTGTAACTCAACACTCAGTTTTTGTTCACTTCTGCTGCGGCTGGTTATTGAATTCGCAACTCTTTGGGTAAAGTCACAGGATTACTTCAACAGGATTATTACTTCAGGATTATTCAACAGGATTACTTCAACCAATATTTTTATCCACTGGGCTGAAATGTTGTGAATATGGCAGTGTTTGTACTGTTGTCCTCATCTATGCAAACAGTGTTGTTAAGTGTAACAAAAGAAAAAAAAATGATTGATCAAAACTCGGAGTTAAATCACAGACAAATATTTAATTTATGATAAACACAAAATAAGATATATACAAAATTTACAATTTTTTGCATTCAAAACAGAAACATAGTTTACTACTGGCAAATGTTACGGGGTAAGTGTTACAAAGGGGAAGGAAGGTGAGTCAAGTATTTTTACCCAGTTAAGAAAGCAAAGTAGTTTAAGTGCTATACATTTTAGAAATCCTCAAATGTGTATATAAAGAATTTCCAGTATGGTCAATGAAAGAGTCAAAAATATCTATTTACCTATTTAGTACCATGAGGTTCTCTCTCAGGTTTTAGTTGGTAGGCAACTTTTCTTAGAGATTCTCTCGGCTGGATGCACAGATCCACGAATCAGGCTGGAGTTGATAATGTCAGCAAATCCTGTTAACAACTAACTACTCTCTTCCCCAAACCTATTTTTATAGGGGCTAACACCTAATTTGCATATTTCTAGAATCATTTAGAATTCTCTCGATTTTACTCGAATATTCTACAATCTTCCAAATCATTCTATTTCTGATTTCTTTATTTAACAAGTACTTCATGAATTCAAACTTTTTTGTAATAACAAGTAGAACTCAATAGAATCTCTTACTATAACTTTATACATTATTAATATTATTTTTATATATAAATGCATCCTTGTAACAGTGTAAGTAGTTACAATGCTTCAACTCAGAAATCTAGACAGATGTTGAAAGAGAATCATGTTTTTAATTTTTTTTTTCTCTGTGTGTGTGTGTGTGTAAAGATTTGTTATATTTATGGTTTGAAATGCTCATCAGAGATAGCATATATAATTATAAAAGTGGGCATTGAAGTCAACACTCAGTGGCAACAGTCTTTCATACTTAATTACAATCTTCAGACTGGAAGATTTTTAAGCATAAAACAGGTGCTGCTGGGTGTTGACCTCAAAATGTTTTTATTTATATTGTTTGTCCTTGAATTATATTATAATGTAATTAATATCTTTGAAAATGGCTTATGTAAGCCGAAAGCTTAGATTGGATTATATAAAATTATGTATCGATATTGTGATTTTCTTCCTTTAATTATAATGCTTATTAGACAATATGAAAAAAATTTACATAAAATAGACAAAACTTGTCTATATTCTTTAATGAAACATGCATTAATATATATATATATATATATATATATATATATATATATATAGCTTTTTGACATCTTACATTTGATTTTTCAGGTCTATCCTCTCTGATCTCTGGCAGAAGGGAGTTTACAGACATTAGTATATGGATCCTCACCGACGGGGTGCTGAGAGGTTCTAGGCATGCCCATGGATCCAAGATCAGTTCATTATCACCAGGTAAGTGACAGATAAACAGCTTCATGAATAAACTTTTTTTATCTCCTTTCTGAAAAATTTGTGTATAATAAAATGGAGTAATTTTCTGCAGGATTTTTTTTTTTTTTTTTTTTTCAAATAAATTCAACATTAAAGGATGTTCAGCTAAAATAGTTTCATCATTGTTTTGATTGGCAAATTCTCATCATAAAAGTTATATAAACTGAAATAATATCTGCTTAGTACAAAATCAAGCAGAAAGATTAAAGCTATAAAGAAAAACAAATACTCAATGTCAGTTTTCATGTAACAATAAAATAACATATTAAAAAGTCAGTGTTTCATTCTACCACAACTGTTTCATAGTTGTGCAAAGATCAGGTAATTTTTCACCTGATGATTGTAAGAGCATGAAGCACAGTCATAGTAAGTTGAAGTACTTTACCCTTTGAAATATATATACATACACACACACACACACACACACATATATATATATATATATATATATATATATATATATGAGAGAGAGATAATACTAGTAAAAGGTTTGTCACTTAGCTGATTGACATTACCTTCAGCATCCTGACTCCAAAGTTCTGTAGATGCACCCTCTGTCAGGGTCAATCCACTCATCAGGGGGTATCAACAATTGACTATTTATATTTCTTGATTTTTTTTTATATATAGTTTTAATTGGGTGTAAATTTTTTTTTTCATAATGTATGTATGTAGGCACTCATTTGCATGTATGTACATATGTGTAGAACATTGTGGTTGACCTTTTTCTCGCTTGTTGATTTTTTTAATCTTCTCTCTCTCTCTCTATATATATATATATATATATATATAATTTCCAAAAATATTGGCAAAACCAACAAGCTTACAGAGGACCAAATAAAAACTAAAATAAAAGCTAATAAAAGAGCAAAAGGACAGACAGCTACCTAAACAGTACTAAGCAGTGCTCTATGTCTAAGACAGAGCAAATATATATGATTAGGCCCTTTTAAACTACTTAGAATTCTGTTTTCATTCCTTTTCTTACTTATTTGAAACTGTAGTGTACTTCTGTGTTTTATTTTTTTTTTAAATTATTAAATTTTCACTTTGCTTGTGAGTTTGTGTGCAGCTGTATAGTAAATATCTAAAACAATTTGAAAAATTTCCACTTTGAGATGTTTCACTGATCATTTGAACTTAATTTCACAAGAGCAAAATCTCTCTTAACAAGATGAAATGTGATTTGCATTAAACATCACTTGTTGATTTTTACTTTTAATTGCAACATTTGTGTAAAAAAAGAAAAAAAAAATACTTTTGATTTTAACTAATTTCACCTCAGTTTCTTCTCCTCACAGTTCTTGCATAATTCAAGTTTAGGCTTGTTGTTACCTTGTACAGGTCTCTGATTTACATATTTTTCTTTCATCTCTCCTCACAATCAAAATAAAATGGTCTATTATTTATCTGATATAATGGCAGTGTATAACACATGTGCTAACTTACTAATTATATCAACCAGCCATTTCCCTATCTTGCCCCCTTTCTATTTATATCCCTCGTAATTAGAGTAAATTTTGCAACATTTTTTTCTTCATATGATGTAAAATTCAACTGTTTTGTATTTGATTTTTCACATGAATAAACCACTCTTAAAAATACTTAAACTTGTCTGCACCTTGTATTAGTTCATTTTTTTTTCTCTCTTCACATGTATTGAATTTTATGATTGTTACTTAGAAAATTTCCATGATTCTTTTCTGATTTTGTTTCCAATACTCAGATGATATTAATATCCAGCTTTTTTCATTTTCTGTTTTACATATTGTGACTTTCTGCACCAATGCAGACAGTTTTAACATTTCATGTTCCAATTCTGACCTTTTATTTGAGAGAGTTGCAGAATGATGGGTCAGGTGACACCTATTGCATGTGTCTATAGTACCAGGCAAAAATCAGTTTCAACTGAGATGATAGGGCTTACAGACATATCATGTTGAAACAGCAGTTCTCCTATGATCACCCAAGTCATGCAACATCAAACCTGGCCAGTATATAGATTGGTGACTGATTGGAAATACCAGGAGCTGTAATCTTAGATGTGGGGATGGTGTAATTAAATGTTATGTTGCATGTAAGAATTATTGTGAAATAAATACAAACAACATAATTGTATAAAGTAGGTGTATTACCAGGAAGAGAAGTATTTACAAAAGAGGTCGTTAGTAGAATACAAAACAAGGGTTTGGTAGAACGGATTGTTGTGAGACGTAAGAGTCTGACCAATAAAACACTTCCGGTCCAATACCGGAAATACTCAACTGACTTGTTCACTTGGCGGACTTCCGAGGTCTTCCTCGAGGTATCGTCACCACTCCTTTATGTAGACAAAGGTGGAGAGTGCCCCAACATTAAAAAACAAAGCTCTAATTCCTGTTGGGTTCATTATCTTCACTTACATGCAAATACCCTTGGGAAAAGTATGAATCTTCCCCCTCTCACCCATCTGTGGATTAATTAGTAAGACTTGTCTCACTAAATCATTATCTTAAAAAAAAAAAAAAATTCTTACCATCTAAAAATATTTTCTGGCTTTAAATAACCTGCAAAGGGTTAAACTGTAGAAAACTAATCAATCCATCAACTGAGATGATGCCTTCCATTCCATTATCTGATATTTTTCAGTTAATGATTACTACAGTTGGTTTGGGATAGTCAAGTGGTTTCTCATTTCCTTCTCTGCAAATGTTATTACAACACCCTTGTAGTTAGTTGGTTGATGATGCGGGGCATTTATCCACCTTTTGAGAGGTCTTATTTTTTTTCTGATGGTTTATTAAACAAATTAAAAAAAGACAAAATAAGTGATCCAATTTTGTTGCAAATAATCTAAACAAACAAAAAATATTACTATACTTCAACTTGATTTTGCACAAGAAGAGTTTGAAATTTTCACATTTATACTATGAATGTTTTAAGTCCTTTCACATAAGAGATACATGGATTAGTCCATAAACCAGTTCTTGGGTGCAGTGTAGTGTTGGCTTGACTAACTTCAACATTTTGGGTTAGATATTTTCGTGTTTTGGCCCAGTAAGACAAGACATTTCAGTCTCAAGGATGGGGGTAGTGATGCGTGGATCTTCCTTTGCTCAAATAGTTGAATTCAAAGAAGTATTTTGACAGTATGGCTGACATACATCGATCAGCATTCAGTGTCTTGGCTTGCTTGGAAGAATTTGTAGACTTATTTTGTAAAAGTTTCTGTTGCCTCTTTCTGGTTTCTCTTTTATTTTCTTTCAATGACTTTCCACACTAGTATTTGATGTGTATTGTTTTTCACTCAATCAAAAAGTTTAATCTACTAATAATTTAATGAATGACTGATGCTGACCTCTATCTTTTAATGGAAAACTTTTAATTTTGTTGCATAAATAGCCATAAAAGTTTTGGGCCAAGGAGAAAAAAAAAAAAAGTTCAGTCTAAAGAAAAACTAAACAGAAATAAGAAACAGTTTTTGACTGCAAAATGGACATAGGTTTTTATTCAAAATTTAGGAATTGTTCTCTGAATAAAAAAAGTTCTATAAAAAAAAACATACTATCTTAAAATCAACATTGTGATTTGCAAGGTCATTCTCTTCATAGGTTGGTTAAATCAACAAATACATATTTGATGTCTATTGTTTGTGTTGATCCAAAATGTTTCATGCTAGCTATTTTGAGAATGGCAACTATTGGACAAGAGCTGTTTTTCTATTTTCATAACAATAAGGTTTGCTGTTACACAAGACTTGGGCTACTCAAGCTAGAGGGGTAGTTAAGGGGTGGCTTTACAGATAAGAGGGGAAGATAACAGTTAATTCTAGACTTAAACAGGTTAAGATTGTTGTGACTGGATACATCATTTGAGAGTCTGTTCCACAGACCAACAGCTAACGGGAAGAATCTGTTCAAGTGGAACTTACTTTTCACCGATGGAACATGGGTGGTTTGCTACAATGTAAATGGTATGGTGGGTTCTAGCTGTGAAGGTTAGACCTGGCAGAACCAAGGAATGTAGTTTTTCCAAGCACTTTCCATGGAAGTAGTGATAGAACAGTGAAAGGCTCGCTACTTCTTGCCTGTGAGAGAGAGATTAGAATGTGTCTTATCAATTGAAAAGGAAAGGTTCAAGTCTTCACATTTCCACTACTGAATTGTTTTCAGAGCATATATCTTCATGGATAAGCAAATTACATCATAGTTTTGAGTTCAGTCACAGCATTGGGTATTATGAAATATCTAGTC
The DNA here is from genome assembly GCA_037127315.1 of Ascarosepion bandense. Taxonomy (NCBI): domain Eukaryota; kingdom Metazoa; phylum Mollusca; class Cephalopoda; order Sepiida; family Sepiidae; genus Ascarosepion; species Ascarosepion bandense. The sequence continues at coordinate 2,050,138 of JBBBDQ010001474.1, forward strand.
TGTACCAGTAAAAAAAGACTAACAACATTGACTGATATATGATATTCAATTGAATAGGACAACAGAATTAAAAACAATTTATCCCAAGTGTTCAGTTCTTTTGTAGAAGAGAACTAGAGTGACATAAAAAATGACCTTGAGTCTTGTGCAGGGAAGAGTTAGGTTCTCTTGAAGAACAAACTCTTTGGAGAAGATGCTCTCTCAGTATAACACATCACTCAATAAATCCTGGGCCTAGGTAATAAAACAACTTTTAGGCAAAATTTTACTTAATTTATCAACAGTCTCCTATGGTGATACACTGATTCCAACACTTCACTAACAATTTGACGTCTCTTTTTTTTTTTTTTTTTTTTTTTTAGAAAGATTTGTCTTGGCCTCAAAATATGCCTCAGTTTTCAAGATCACTTCTTCATTGGAGCCAAATTTCTTTTTCTGGAAGATTCTTTTGAGGTCTGCAAACAGCCAGTAGTCGCTGTGACCAGATCTGGAAAAAGAGGGTGGATGCGGAAACAATTCGAAGTGCAATTCATGTAGTTTTGCCATCAACTTGGGACACTGTGCATTGTCTTGGTGAAAAATCACTTTTTTTTTCTTCATTGATTTTTGACAATTTCTTCCTTCAAATGCCCCAATAATAATGCTATATAATATTTGCTATTGATGGTTCTTCCTTTCTCAAGGTAACTGAGGAACAAAATACCTTACATATCCCGAAATATGGAGGCTGAAACATTGCCTGCTGATGTTTGCGTCTTTGGTCGCTTTGGACAGCTTTCACCTGCTGCTGTCCACTCAGCTGACTGCAGATTTGACTCCGGAGTGAAGTGGTGAATCCATGTTTCATCCATTGTCACATATTTACACAAAAAACTCCTTGTCGCATTAAAACAGTTGTAAACAACCCCCTGAATCATCAAGACATTGTTTTTGATCGACTGTGAGCAGATGTAGCACTTACTTTGAACACAACTTTCTCATTGGCAAACGTTCATACAAAATGCTGAATACACAGCCTTCAACTCCTCTGCTATCTCACACAACTTCAATTTACTATCAGCTAAAATGAGTTTGTGAATTATTTTGGTTTCTTTCTGAGACAACTACTGTGTCTGTATGACCATGTTTAAAGTCATCATACCACCTCTTAACCACTGTTTCCAACTGAGCAGTCTCTAAATAACACTTATTGACCAATTGCTTTGCTTGAACAGTATTTTTTCTCATCAGAAAGCAATGCTTTATCAACACACAAAATTCAGATTTTACCATTGTTTTGAAAATTTACAACAGTAGCTTCACTTAAATAATTTGTAAACTAATAATCCAATTGGGCCCAGATTTTGTCACATGCCGTTTAAAGGTTAGTACTTTATAAAAATGATGTGGATTTATTTTTGATTAGTGGCACCAACTGTATGGCAGGCCTGAGACTTATTGAGTGATATGTTAGATGGCATCATTGTGCTAATTTGCATAAGAATGATGATGCTTGATGAACAATGAATGACAGCCAACCGCTGGCTTCTTCTTTATGTGCTGTGTCCACACATGAGATAAGTGATCATGACTCTCAACATTTTCCTGTTCTTTGTAGCTTTCTGTTATTTCTTCTAAGCTCTATTTTACCATCCATTTATGCAAGCTCCTTAAGTATGTTAGGCACTCTTTTCATCTTTCTTGCCCTATGTCTGTTCCGGGAATATCGGATTTTCCAAGCCCTCCTTCCTAATTATATGCCCCAGAAACCTTAACTGTCTTTTCCTGGTGTTGAGTATTAGTTTCCTTTTTGTTTCCATTTTCTCTAAAACTTTATTGTTGCACACATGTTTGATCAATGGTATTCTCAACATTCTTCTGTAGAACCACATTTTTGTTGCTTCAAGTGTCTGCTTTATCTCTGAGATTGTCTAGTACTCACTGCCAAGATATATAAGACTGATGTTTCTTTATTCAGTGTCTGGCGGCGAGTTGCAGTTGATTCAGAGAGCACCATTCAGACTTGTGACTATTTTCCTTTAAGATTCTCAAAATGATACCAACTGCAGAGCACCCCTTAATATGGATACAGGGTGCAACCACCAGAATGTTGTGGCAGTAACAAATCAGTTTATACTAATTCTCCACTTGAAAAAAAAAAAACATGGAAAGAATTTATGCTATTTTCTTGGACTTAAAACTTCAAAGAATTTTATTGCAATATTTTTTTTTCTTAGCCACGGGAATTCTTAATGTATAGCATTAAATTTCCACACTTGATTTATTTATAAGATGATTTTTTTTCTAAAATAATGTTGTGATGTAATAAGAAAAACTGATAAAAACCAAATGTCTTGCAAAACTTTTAGGAATGCAATCACGAGGTTGCCAACTAATTTTGAACTGTCCCACATTTTAATATTAACCAGCACTCTTTCCAGCCATCATCATCTGACTTAAGTTTTGAAAATAAGCAAAAAAGTAAGTCAGTTAATCTTTACCACACTGTATGTTTCTTTATTTCCTATACACTGATCCCTGAGCAATAGTATGTTTGAATTTCATAATCATGTTGTCATATCCTGCTATGGCAATAAAAAAACAACTTTAAGGGAAATTACCAATAAGAATACTGCAACTGAGAGGCCTTAAAAAAAAAAGAATGCAGCGGAAAGGGAAATAATACAGCATGTTAAAGGTTAATGATGCAGTATGATGCTACAAGATATATATATATATATATATATATATATATGAAATTGTTTGAACATTATTTTTTATCAATACTCGTATTTAAGTAGATATTGTTTTTTAATTAAACAGTATTATATATTTATATCTACTGGCCTGATTATTTACAATAAATTTTTATTACGAAAATGTGTCATTCAGCAGGATTCGAACCTGCGACCCCTATCTACATAGGGGAAGGTACCATTTGATCTGGCAACGTCATTTCAAATTGTTGGTTGTTTATAACCAAGTTTCGTTAAAATTCGTTAATTTCCGTAACATGTTTACATTTGTTGACATTACGATACATTTCAGAGCAGATATGGTTGTTACGATGAATCGAAAATTGTGTTATATGTAGCTTGATTAAAACCTTGTTTAGACTGGAGGTCATTCGTGGTCGAGCGGTCTAAGATGTTGCCATAAATTCTTTTTTTAGCAGTTTGTAGACTTCAACAATCATCTTATAATAGACAAATAATGTATTACATTGGAACAAAAGTTTTGTAGAATTTTTTTTTTTTAAGTGAATTTTAAAGATATCTAGATACTCATATATATAGACTTATTCAACTACTTATTTCCCATCTTGTTTCAGTGTCTTTCTATCCTTGAAGCAACTTCAGGATTTCATCCTCTCACAACTTGGCATTTTTCTGTGTGAGGAACTGGTTTAAGTGGTTTCTATAGACTTCTTGAGAATTGATGTCTTTACCATTTAACATAAATTTGTAGAAATCAAAATCAGTGGTAATCCAAAAGTGCAAGGTTAGATGTAATAGAATATTCTGCATATGATTTTGTTTGCTGTACAAAGTTTGTCCTGCCACTGAAGATGACTGATCTCTGAACAATAGTGCTTAAATTTCATGGATGTGTTGTCATATCCTGCTATGGCAACAGTTAACAACTTTGAGTTAAATTAACAAATATACTGCTATTGAAAGGCCTTGAAAAAGAATGCAGTGTAAAGGAAAGTAATATTAATAATGCAGAATGCTAATGTAATATAACGGTCTGGCCCCACCCAAGAAGGCTGAGGAAGCGTGGGTGTTCCCAGTTGATGAAAAGTAGCGGATGTCACTTTGACCCTATTTCCGACAGCGGCGGAAATGCCTACGCAGGCAAACAAACAGGTGACTCTGAGAATCGCGTGGGCGTCGCGGATCGAGGCAAAAACCGGAAGAAACAATTTCCGCTTTTGGAAGATATATAAAGACTGCGAAAACACAGATAAGTCAGTCTCAAGAAGTCGAAGAAGAAGCTAGACGAGCTAAGCAGAGAGGCCAGCTCCCGTCGAACCCCATTAGAAGCGCGCTCTCAATTCTCTGCCCTTGTGCCACACGGTCCATCGTTCATCAATAAAAATATGTCATATATTTTTATATACACCCGTGTTTGTTATTTGTCGCTATATAACACTAATGATTAAGTTGATTTTGTAAATATAAGAATAAAGAATGATTAACTAAATTTTGTTTTCTTTCTCTAAATAAATAAAACAAAAAAACAAAAAGATGACTAACACCTGTCTGTACAGGAAATATTTTTTCATGTTGCTGGGGGAAGTAGTATACTCATTCAATGGTGGATGATCTAATATATTTTATGGGGTATCCTACAGAATTTATTTACATCTGGACTATTGACATAATCTTTTTTATCACAATGTTTCAGTATTTGCACTCTTCGTCTCATGTCAGGTGTATGCCAATCCAGATGATTAACAAGGAATTCTAAATTGAATCCTTTAATCTGCAAGGAATAATAGCAAAGATGAGGACAATAGTCTGTAGGTAAATAGTGTAAATGACTTCACATTCCAGAAATTTTTACAGAATTTGTTTGGTTATTTCAGTCGTTACTGCAGACATTAGTATATGCTCCTATTCCTCTTATCTCCAAAAATGCTCATAAACAGAGATTTGATATTTTGTTCTTGTGATTTGTAAAATGACAGATTTTCTATTGGCTTTTTGGTTGTGGTCAGATTCTGTTGAAAAATAGTTCTCGTTTGATCACTGGAGATAAGTAGTGTTAAGCCTGCTTAATACTTTGAGTCAGTTAAGTGCCATACGTGATGCACGCTTGGGTGATCAGGTCTTGAAAGAGACATGATTGACTGGGCAGAAGATTATCCCATGGTAGGTTGCCATTGCTTTCTGGGATAGACTGGTTGCCAACCAAGGCTATAGAACCCAATCTGTCCTGTTATTTAACCCATAACTGGAAGGAAGAGACCTTTCCCAAGGGTATTTGCACGTAAGTGAATGCAATGAATTCAGCTGGAATTCGAACTCAGCTCCCTGATTTCTCGTTCCGAGCTGATATCCACTGCACCACAATGCACATGTAGTGCTTGAAAATGCTGGGTACTGTAAGTGATTTCCTACAATCCAAAATGTGTTTCTGCTTTAGTTTTTGACATCACATTTTCAACTGATTTCAAGTGGAGTGACAACTTCAAATCAATAACTGCATCTACTGCAAGGAAAGTTAGAACGCTCTGTCATGCCAGAAAATTTTTATTGCCAGTGTCTATCTTGCACATTTACAAATTTACCATTCATTTGTGCATTGTCATATCTGGCCAGATGCTCTTGCTATTCATCTCAAGATTCTTAACAAAATCCAAAACAGGATCTGTGATATAATCGATCTTGACCAGGCATTTGAATTCAGTTACTTTTTCACCAGCAATTGGCTTTCCTCTGCCTTTTGTATTTCTTTTTGATTTTGTCGAGTACACAATATATTAGCATCAGTTGGGTACTGTCTGTGAGAAAAAGAGCACCATGTTGCTGTTTACTCTGCCAGAAATTTGAAAACAGCATATACTGGTGTTTATGCTGGAATCTCCAATACATACATTTCAGTATATTTGGCTGTCCTTTTGAGGTCAGTGCAAAAGATTCAGAAAGTGTTGGATGATATATCCAGTCAGCATCATGGTGCTTGGAGTGGTCACTAGTGATTGCGATATTATACCTCCATTCATCTTCCCACAGAGTTTCAGATTTCACATGAAGGCCTACATCAATTGCTTTGGGGAGGTAGTGATGCTCTGGGTCAAGAGGGTGGCTGCTGGAAGATCCTATGTCTAGCAACAAGATCCTGCACCATGCCATACATGCAGGAGAATCCAGTCATGGCTTTCAGACAATTTCTGCAACCACGTCACTGTTTACATCTGGCCACCTAACTCCCCAGACTGCAACCCCTTTGATTATGATGTGTGGGGCTCCTGAAGATGAACTGAAGGCAAGAATTATAGCAGCATTCAAAAAGTTAAACACAAAGACCATCCAGAAGAGTTGGGGATTTCAGAGTTGTTTAGAGGCCATGATTAAAGCCAATGGCAATTGAATAAATTTACACTTTAGTATTTCAATATATTTTTTGTGTAATTTTGCTAAATATATCTGTTAAAATGAGTTGTTAGTGTTGTTTTAATTTTTACATAATTTAGGTGTCAATTTAACCATTGCACTCTGACATTTCATTTTGACATATATGCACAAACACAGTTTATAAATTCAATCTATGACAAGAGTGATATTTGCTAAAAGAACAACTAAATTACGTGTATGCTCAATACAATTTTCAAATAAGAAAATGTAGGGCAATTTAAGATATAAAATATTTGAAACATACATTTATGCTACAATGGTTTCTATCTGTGTGGTTTCATCCACTATCCCTTATATATATATATATATATATATATAAACACACCACTCTATAAACATACATTCTGTTACACATTTAAAAAAATGCAACCTCAATAATGGCTAAAAGCACAGGCAAAAGCGCTCGGACAAAACAAAACATGACCACACGCACACATATCTATCTATCTATATATATATATATATATATATATATATATTGATTGTTTAATTACTTAGTTTCTGGCCATAATAGGGTTAGACCAGTGCACATTTGTATTAAAGTGTTCAATACAATTATTTTGTAGAACTTTTGAATATTTTCCAATTGTAAATGAGTTATTACGCATAACTCATTTACAAATGGAAATATATATATATATATATATATATATATATATATATATATATATATAATATGAAACAACTTTTAAGTATATATTGTAACATTTGGATTCAAAGTAAATATATAAAATTTATTTCTAACGTTTGTATTTTATCTAAGATAGGACCATAGATTCTTTGAATATAATCTGCTAGGGTAAAACCTCTGAGCTGTTCCTACAGGTGTAAATGAAATGGCATTTAAAGGTGCAGTCGAAATATATAGGAAGTACGAAAGTTCTTTGATGCTGATGGCTTGTGATAGTGGTATGCAGCAGTTCCTGCTAGCTTGCTTCAAAATGCAATCAGTTGTGCCATTTTCTGCGTGGGTTTATGTTGAAATATTTCCAAGCAACATAGAATACCTGTGGATTGGCACTTTTTCAAACTCTTGGGTTTCTTTACTTTTTTTTTTTTTTTTTCTCACTCTTCCTGATTGTGTATTTGGGCTTTACTAGTCCTTGATATTTTTTCTTTATTTAAAAAAAACAAACTATAAGCTGAAGGACAACAGAATAAGGAGGGTCAACAGAGAAATTCGGTAGTGGTATTTAAGTTTAGTCTGGCATAAGGCCATGAAGAGAAAAGCTTTCTAAATTATTTTCACTCTTTGTTTAACTGACTAAAATTTTCACCACTGACTGGCATGGTAACAAAACTTTTGTAGCATAAATTTCATTATACCATCCTCAAGTCAATGTGGATGTGTGGGTGGTGTAATAGATAACAGCTCGTAATGAGAAATCAAAGGGCAAATTTCAAATTCCAGCCTAGTTTATTACATTCATCTATGTGCAAATACTATTGAGAAAGGTTTGATATTTTAAATAGTAAGATCTGTATCTAGAAAAATTGTTATTGAAAAAATTGATAATGCACTATTCACTTGCAAAAAATGAATTATTCTTACAATTCAAAAAATGGTTTGGTTTTAAATGATTTGTGGGTTATTCGCAAAGGGTTGATAATCTATAAATTCTGTCAATTCAGGTACATCAAAGAGAAGCTGTAAAAAGGGGCACAAGAAAAGCAATAGAAATCTATATGCTAAGGTTGTTAAAATCAAAAAGAAACCAGTTTCTTATTGATCACATAAATTTTATTAAAGTGTATTGCTTTATTTTTTGCTTATTATTGTTGATATTGTTAGTGAAATGCTACGGACATGTCATGAGAACTAACAATTTTTTTTAATTATCCTAGAAGGGTCCACCTTAGTTGAAAGAAGAAGTGGCAGACAGAAAAAAATAGCCTAACAATATCACTGAGTAAATTGGAAAATCCCAAATTGGCAAGCAACAGACACATATGGAGAGAGCTGGTCAGATACTCAGTGGCACAGCAGCTCAACAACCACACCTAGTCATTGGTCTTATGATGATTATTGTTAATCGTATTGTACATGTATAATGTAAAAAAATATTTTTCATTGGTGTGTGTGTGTGTATATATATATATATATATATATGTGTGTGTGTGTGTGTGTGTATAAGAAAAATTAAGGCAGACACGTTATTTCATGGTAAATCAGAAGTATAGGCCTATTTCAGGTGAACCATAATCAGCTTTCGACTTTATTTATAAAGGATTTTACACGATTCTTCTATACCCACACTGCATGCTGAGATATATATATATATATATATGGCCAGTAACCTTTCTTTTGAACATCTTTCGTTAAATATAACTGACAAGGAATTTTTTCTTTTTCTTTTTTTCTTTTTCCAGCGTTTTACAGTCTTTTATTTCATGGGTGTAAGGGAGTACAAAATTATCCAGATTTTATTACTTATCACTTTTGAATACTTCTTTATGTGTATTACTTAAAAATTATTTTTAGTGGATACCAATATTTGAGTAGGCTCTCTGTTTATTTATCAAACATATATTTATTTTCATCTACTGATCTGAACAGGAGTACTCACGTTTGAATCCTGCCAGAGAGTGCATATTTTTCTTTTAATAAAATTTCTTGAATATTCAGAAAGGTAGACAAAAATAATAAATTAATTGTATCTACTCAAATATCCATATCCACTAAAAATAATGTTAAAGTAATATGTATTATAAAGAAGTATTTGAAAGTGATAAGTAATAAAATCAGTTGGATTAATAAATAAAAAAATCCATTTCTTTCTGGATGAGTAGTTAGAACGATCCCTTTCAGACAACAAAACTTCCATTTGAATCTTACCATGGTCAATTTCAGCTGGAGGAAGTAATCTTAGCACAATTGAAAAGTGCCCAAAAGCCATACCGTGGGTTAACACAAGCAATATCAGTGAAAATGAATAGATAGAACTATTTAGAAGCTGTTGATGTACTAATATAAATTTGCAAGCCATTCTGATCACATGTCTGAGCATACTGGATGTGTTCAATCTGTTGTTGCCACCAGATTATTCTCTCTCTCTCATTCACTCTCTCTCACACACACACACACACACACACACGGAGAAACTGTCTGTTGAACAGCTACAGTATGAGCCATATATAGGCTCTGTGTTTGTTGAACAAAAAAAAATGTATATGAGCAAGCATTTGCAACAGGGATTGGCTAGCTCCCCAAGCATATGAGTGTGATCAGAAATGAGTCAGTTAAGTGCTACGTGTGATACATGCTTGGGCAATCATGTCACTTTCATTACATGACTAAGATTTTTTCGCAGTAGGTTGCTATTTCGTTCTGCTATTTAACCCATAGCTGGAGGGAGAAGAAATGGATTAATACCTTTCCCAAGGGTATTTGCGCATAAATGAATGCAACAAATTTAACTGAAATTCAAACTCTGCTGTCAGATTTCTCATTCTGAGCTGATATTCATTAGACCAAAATGCACATCCCCAAAAATGAGTAACCAGCTATTTTCTCAGGAGAATCAATAAAATCTGTCAAATCTTTTACATCCCTGGGAAGTAAAATAGATTCACATATCTGAAATGTGGGCTGCCTTGAATAAAATGGATGTATTATGGAAATCTGATATAGAAGGCAACCTCAAATGGGGATTCGTTCAAGCCACTGTAGAGGTAATGGTAATGTATGGTGCCACTGCTTGGACATTAACTAAAACTCCTGAAACTAAGCTTGAATGAAACTACTTGAATGAAACTCCTGAAACTACTTGAATGAAACTATACTTAACATCTTTTTAAAGGATACTTGCAAGTTGTTGTTTTGCTTGGCAAAACAACAACAACAACTTGCGAGTGATCTACTGCTCTGGATATCTAGTCATGATGCAGAACAGGCTGGCCACCAAGCAACCAACTATATTGACCAACTATATTATGATACAGGATACCAGCCCAATGACATTTCGACCTTGATGTAGACAGTGATGCTTGTCATGATAGACTCATGAATGTCCCAGCTAGCTCAACTAAATAAAATATATATAACTCTGGCTTGTAACTATCTATCTATAGTTTCAAGCATCTGAGTTTCATGAAACACTAGCAGTATAGCCCATCGTTGCTTGGGTGTAATGAAAGCTTTAAAACTAATCCATGGTCCTGGGGCTCAGACTCTTTGGACGTTGGCACAAAAGACTAAAAAGTTTCCAGTTAAAGCGAAACTGTAGACTGAAAGAAAAATGAATGGATGTAAGTCAAATTTTGATTTCCTGGTATCGATTTATACATATATATATATTATCAATTTTCTGCACTATTGTAAGAACTGCAACCTTGAAACTTCTGAATATTGTTTCTTATGTCTTTGTCTTTGAGCATATCAAATTTGATCAAAATCGGACTACTCTTTATATAACCCGATTTTTTTTTCGATAATCGATTTTCGATATTTGTCGGGGGTACCTCGGCACAAAACCTAGCTAAGAACACTCGCAGACGCTTATAGTACAACTGTGTAAATTTTCAAGAAAATTGGTTCAGCCGTTTCGGAGTCTATAGGTAACAGATACACACACACACACACAAAGTTCCATTTATAAATAAGTTTAGATATTCCTTGCAGATAAGAAGGGAGTACTATACAGTGAAAATTTCATATCAATAATCAAGCTATAATTTTATCAATGCATTTTTGTAAAAAAAAAAAATTCAAAAGTGCTTGGTGCTAAATATTATGAAAATTGTATAGCTGTATATGATGTGTGTTGTGGTGCAGTGGATATTGGCTTAGAATGAAAAAGCAAGTTCAAATTCCAGTTGAATTTGTTTCATTCACTTATATGCAAATGCCCTTGGGAAAGGTATTAATCCATCTCTTCTTCCTCCAACTATGGGTTAGATAGCAGGATAGATTGGATCCTATAGCCTTGGTTGGCAACTAGTCTACTGCAGAAAATAATGACTGCCTACTACAGAGAAATCTTTTGCTCAGTCAATCTCTTTTGAGACATAATCACTGAAGCGTGTATCACATATGGCACTTAACCATCTGATAGTTGTTGGTATGTCAGAATTTGATTCAGTTAACAAGTTGATGTAATAGAGTTGTTCAAATTTGTCTCAAGTTTTCATACATTTTAAAGAATCAATTTTGGTATTTTTCCAGGGGAATGGTAATGGTTTCATTGTTTAAAATCAATTTCCTACATTTATTTTAACTGAAGCTCAACACTGCATTTGTCTGCCGATGAGCCAATAGAAAGTTGCGTAAAAGTCAACCTCTTCCATCATTTTAAGTATTTCCTTTTCCTTATGAATATTGTTATCATAATAATTTTGAAAAGTAAATTCTCGTAACCACTTCTTTTCTTTCTTCAACAGTTAGACTGCATTGAAAAAACATGGCTGCTTTGCATTTGGCTTCTTTTTTTTACAAGCCATTTAGCATCTTGATTTAAGACACAAAAGAATTTTGAAGAGGTGTGATTAAAGAGAAATGGTTATTGATTGGGTAATAATTTCTTGGATTTTTGGGTTTCAAAATTACAATTTATTTTTTTTTAACTGGGCTTTCTAGTCGAATTTTTATCATTGTTGGGCAGGAAGCATGACGTGTTTTTGTGAGGAGAAATGCTTGTTATTGTCTTATGTTAAAAACTTATTTTTAAAATATAATTTTTTTAATACATAGATTTAGGGATTTAGTTTTCAATTTTCCTTTTATGCATTTTAGATTTAAATTCTACTGTACATTTTTTTTTAATGACCAAAGCTTACATCAGAAACAATTCATGTGCTGGTATGTTTAGTTTGTGATTTCTCATGAAGATTTCTGTGATTATGGCTCTCCATAGCTTCTTTTTTATAAGTATCTATAAACTTTGCATTGATTAGGAAAGATCTTGTCTGTGATCTTAAAATCTAATTTATTCAACTAAAGCTAAAGTCTGCCTTGCTATTAAAAGACATGATTGGCCAGGTGGAGAGAAGAGATGACTTTATTCCTTCCTAATGAGAATTAAGAGTGAAGTGAACATAAATTACCTCGGTTGGAATTTCAACTCTGCTTGTCAATCCCATTTGGCACACTTTTAACCATTGTTATAATTGCACAGGATTTGGTACAGGTTATGGTTTGTGATTATGTAGCACCAATTCACAAATTCCTCTCACAGGTTCTCAAATAATGATTGTATGATTTGCATGCTGTCAAGTTTAGCAATGGGTGTTGCAGCATTTGACTGGTAATACTGTCTGTGCTGGTATGGTAGAGTAGTCATTCAGCAACTTTCTCTGGGAACCTTTTGGGTATGTTGACTTTCAAAATATCTGATAATGGTAGAGAGCACAGGGAAGAGTGGATTTATACCTTTCTCAAAATTATTACGACTACTAAGTAAACATAAGCAGCTCCAAGTGAATTTCAAATTCAATGATTGATTCTATTTGAGGGTTACTGTTGCACTCACCTGCTCTTTTGATATTTTTGTTCCTCCTTTGTTGGATAAAGAAGGAATTACCTGCCTTTAGTAAATGTTGGACCTTATAATAAAAGATGGTGAATCAAGTGTTGAATGAATTCTAACGCCAGTCTTAGATATATGCCCATTTTGAAATATTACCAGTATTGATATCCTACATTGTACAAAATAGGTTCTTGTATTTTACATATTTGTATGTTATTAGCAATATTCTTATAATTAAATCATTTTTCATTGATTTAAATATATTTCATGTATGGTTTAATATATTATAATTTATAAAATTTGTTCAATTTTCAATAATATACATTTAAAATGTGTCGGCATGTGATTCCTCCTCTTTCTCTGAAGCTGTGATCTAAATGCTAAGGTCATTACAACTTTCAACATTAAAAATGGCTTTATTTGAATAATTAAACAAATTAAAAGGATATGTGGAAAATGTGATGGATATCAATATAGAAAATGAAATGACCGAGCAGTCTAAATCCTAGGCTAGTCTGTTACGTTTGCTTTTGCATAAATGACTTGGTGAAAAGCAAGGATTTGTCTATTTTCTCCTAGTTATAAGTTAAACATCAGGATAAATTAGGTTCTCTAGCCTTGGCTGGCAGCCAGTCTAAGAAAAAGACAATTCTGCATTTAAAACTGTAGGGGAGATAAGAAAATTATTCTAATATCTTTTCCAATAAGTTATGACAATTCACGGTTAAAGAAAAGGAAGCTATAGAGAATCATGATTTTTTTTTTTTTTACATTCTGAAAGGAGTTGACAGTAAAAAAAAAAAACAAAAAAAAACAGCATTTCTCTCCCCCCCCCTTTTTTTAATCAGATCACTCCAATCAAGGCAATAATGCCATTAAGACAAAAGGGCCTACCTACTAGGAGTGAAAAATGAAGAGGTGCAGACTTTAGAAGGAACTGGAAACTCAATTCTAAACAGGAAACAAGGGATTTATCTCTGTACCTATTAAAAAAAAAAAAAAAAAACTTTAAAAGTGTGTGAACTTATTGGGGAAAAATAAATAGTAAATAAAATATCTGAGTTCAGGTAGAGGTGCTGGAAGTATAGAATTGAAGTAGACTTTAGAAGGGACAAGAAACCAAATCCTAAACAGGGAACAAGGCATAAACCTATGCTCCTGTTCAAAAACCAAAATTTAACTATAAAATCCATCAACTAGACTATTACAAATTTATTTTCTTGTATAATAAAGTATTATTGTCACTTACTCAAGTAATCTCAGCTGCACTGTTGATTACTACCAGACTGTTTTTTCATCATTACATAAAAAAAACCAGAGTCATGCAAATGCAACCTTTACCCAACCAAATTTCCTTTTTTGTTGGTGACCATGTTTTATCAGGTATGCTGAGGCTGAGTTTCAATTAAACCTTGGCATTTCACTTTTATTGTAAATATAATGGTTCTCTTGCTTTTTTTTTTTTATGCATTGCTCAGATAATGTAAATAATTGTATATTGTTTGTTTTTCTATTGTTGTAATTATTAATCATATTATTACAATTATGAATTATTTCCTATTAAGATTATAATTATTTAAGAATTAATATAAATTAGTTATTTATTCCATTGTTATTATCAATTGTTCATATTTATGATAGTCATGGAATTTGATTGTAACTTTTGTAATGCTATCCATTCTATACTATTAATGTTATTATAATTAATATCATTGTTCTTTATGTAATTACATTTATACTGCAACTATCATTGACATTTGTTCACATTATTCAAATCACTAGCCACAACAACACTGTCAAAACTGAGTTCAATTTTTTTTTTCTTTCTTTTTGCTCTGTTATTAAATACTAATTTCTAAACTACTATCAACAAGTTTTTAGCATTGCTTTTTACTTATTTTCTCCTACCAACCTTCCTAACAGGGTTTCCATTTTTGTTTTTGTTGCAAAACATTGTGAAAAGCTTTCTACCTGTCAGCCATATTTGTGCAACTGCTGCTGCTGCTCTTTTTCCTTTTAATTTTTTTTTTTTTACTATTTGTTCCACTCATTTTTTTTTCTCTTTTTCATTTCTTTATAAGAGTGAATTATTTTATAAGAATTTTTTGTCTATTTATCAGAGCATAATGTGTATGTGTACAGTGAAAGCAATATGTCTGCTGGTATTGTTGCATCTCCCTGCCATTTTGAAGCACTTTTCAACTGCTATCTACCAGATATTCTCTTTCATTTCCTTCCTTTAACTTTTTACCTTTTATTTCTCTTCTCAGATACATTATCTTTCTTTCACTTTCCACTCACAATTTCTTGAATTATTTGAATTTTTAAATATTTAAAAAAAAATACTTTGCAACATTATCCCTGTACTGAATGAAATTTTAATTGTAAAATCTTTCAGAATTCAATTTTTTTTTTTTAAGTTTTGCATTTGTTTGTAAAAAAATGCTTATTTTAAATTTAAAAAACATGCAACAACCAAAACCAATAATGGATATATCTATATATTTTTTTCATTTTCTATTATTTATATATATATATATATATATATATATATACACACACACATTTTTTAAAGAAAATATTTAGTGTTTTATTCATGCTTCTCGTCTTAGCTCAAATGCAACCATTGATTCTTATGGGGTGGGGGGATACTGTCAAAGTATATTTTATTCATAGAGAATGATTTTTAGTTAAGTGTCATATGATACATGCTTGCCGTAGGTTGCCATTACTTTCTGTGGTAGACGGGTTGTCAACCAAGGCTATAGAACCAAATTTGTCCTGCTATTTAACACATAGCTAGAGGGAGAAGAGACAGATTAATACTTTTCCCAAGGGTATTTGCATGTAAGTGAATGCAGTAAGTTTAAGTGAAATTCAAACTTGGCGCTCTGATTTCTTATTCCAAGCTGATATCTACTGTACCATTTGATGCACATTTGCAAAAAAAAAAAATATTCATGTTCACATACTGGGAATCAAACCCAAGTTGCCTAGGTGAAAGCCAGGAATCCTAACCACTAGACCAGGTGGAAATAATCAGTTTTATTGTTTGTGCAACACATTCTTCCAACATTAAAACAATTTTAGAAGCCAATGCAAATTTCTAAATTGGATATTTTTTCTAGCTTAAGATTTTTTTAATAATCATTTCACCTCAAGCAAGACAGGAATACCACTGGTGCGCAGGGGTTTACAGTAAGAGAATTAAAAAAAAGGTACTGGGATGTTGAAGAAAAGATAAGAGATGAATGGGAATCAAGTAGATAAAAGATGGCAATTGACACTGCATTTAAACTTTTCAAATGGAAGTGAGTTCCACAAAGAGGAAATGCAAGAAAAGAAACTATTAGAGTAGAAGAGGTAGTTACATTTAACCATTTTGACGGTAAAAGAGTGGGACCTTAGTACCAATCTAGTAGCATGAGTAAATACATGTTGTTTGTAGTACTGGGTGGGGGTGGGGGATTGTCAGAGCAGTTGCCATGAAAATACTTGTAGAAAAGACTGAAAAAGTGACTGAAAACTGGCTGCCAAGTCAGGATCAATTATATTACAGATCCTCCTTTGGATTATTTTTAATAATCTCAAGATGAAAATCAAGAGAACCTGACGAGAGATGGCAATAGTATTCAATGCACAGATGAATGGTAGATTTATAAATGCGCAAAATGAATTCTGACAAGAAAAACTTCCTGGCCCAACACAGTGACCCAACTTTCCTAGTAGTAGATGCAGCTATAGATTCAATGTAGTCATTCCAGTTGAGGTCATTTGAGAGAGTGAGGCTAAAGAGGCTCAGTGTGTTGTTCTCTAGGAGACTAGCTTCATCCATTCTAATGGTAGGCAGGGGTGTTTCTCTCCGTTTCATTTTGGAGGCATTAAAATATCAAAGATATTGGGATCTGCAAGCATGTAATTATTCAGACAAACTAAATTAATATTGCAGATCATTTTAACCAAGCTGTATAAAGGCAGGTTGGCCATTGAGGAAAAAGAGCTGTTTTAGTGTGTAATCGCTTACGGCATATCATGTTGAATACACCGGTTCTCGTTCGATCATTGAAGTTAAGCAACGTGAGCCTGGTCAGAACTTGGATGGGTGACCGCTTGGGAAGTCCAGGTGCTGTAAGCGTTCAGTGACAGATGTGCATCACTTCCCTCCAGTTATGGGTTAAGTAATGGGATGGGACCTGGAGGCAACCCATCCAGTGTTGGTGTTACAATAAAAACACCCTTGGTAGTCCTGGCAAAACATCAAGTATTCAGCTATTTGACAAGATTATGAATTTCACTATAAACTGTACCAGAATTCCAAATGCACAGGGAATACTGGAGGGGTGTAGTGAGTTCTATCTCGGCCAATCACTGAAGTTAAGCAACGTGAACCTGGTCAGTACTTAGACGGGTGACTGCTTGGGAAGTCCAGGCGCTGTAAGCGTTCAGTGACGGGTGTGCGTCATTTCATCATTGTCTGTAGTAGGTAGCAAAATATATATTAGAGATAATCTGCATCTGTATAGCTGTTTAGTCTCTAGGGTGTGACCTGACATTATCTCCCACCAGTTATGTTATGGGTAGGAGATGACCCCTGGGAGCAGTTGGTGTGACTAACTAGACTTCTTCTAATGTTGATAATGGATTAATTGTTCATTCTACTAAACTGAAGCAGGATATGACAATATCTCTCCTCGACAGATGTGGGTGTTATTGTTGCTTGTTGTTAGATCTATATAAGCATATATATAGACATTGATGCATTGATGAATCTAAGGGGGAGCAAAAAGTTCTCAGCCTGACTATTATTATACTCATGTTTACCCAATACAAAGATCCAACTCAAGGTAGAGGGTGTTGTATGAGAGTAAGAAATGGGGCTAAGAAATGAAGTTCTTAGGTGAGCTATACAGGAAAGATAATGGCTAACTCTAGACTTGAAGAAATTGAAATTTTAATTGGTGGATAACATTTCAGATTTCAGTCAAAGGCATTAAAAGTATAGAGTTTTGAGTTTGAGTTTTGTTTAACAGCATATCACCCACTGTGGGTTATTTAATGCCAAAAAGGTAGGGTTTAAACATATTTTTTTAATGTTCAGTTATAGTGAAAAGGTTTAATCAGATTTTAATGAGAAATTTTATTTTTATATATTTTAGAAAACTGTTGATTTCTTCTAGCTTTGTATTCAAAAATGTATATTTTGATATGAAAGTCTATTTTTATGTAGATATTTCTGTAAAAGTCTATTTTTATGTAGATATTTCTGTAAAAGTCTATTTTTATGTAGATATTTCTGTAAAAGTTTCTATTTTTATGTAAAAGATATTTCTGTAAAAGTCTATTTTTATGTAGATATTTCTGTAAAAGTCTATTTTTATGTAGATATTTCTGTAAAAGTCTATTTTTATGTAGATATTTCTGTAAAAGTCTATTTTTATGTAGATATTTCTGTAAAAGTCTATTTTTATGTAGATATTTCTGTAAAAGTCTATTTTTATGTAGATATTTCTGTAAAAGTCTATTTTTATGTAGATATTTCTGTAAAAGTCTATTTTTATGTAGATATTTCTGTAAAAGTCTATTTTTATGTAGATATTTCTGTAAAAGTCTATTTTTATACTGTCATAGTGTTTTGACCCCAATTTGGGGGTTAACTATTTACCTGTAGCTGGGACCCTAACAGGTTCTACCACTCTGCGTCAGAGGACCTGGGAACAACAGCAATTAAGAGGTGGTTCCATGCTCCTTGCTGCTGGATATAGTTTACCATCATACCCAGGACCATTAAAAGTATAGAGTGGAAGTAGATTTTAGACTGTTGTAATGTAAACAAAGTTTTAAGATTGGGGGGAAAACACCTAATCAGTTGCTCTTCCACCAACTATGGGACAAATAGGCAGTGAGTCGAAAGAGACAGGAGATAACAAAAATGACACTAGCTTGGAAGCCACAGCAACTTTGGGAACAAACCATACCAACTTCACAAGATATCTTACAAAGACCCAGGTCTTGACAAGTTGCAGTGAGACCCATATCTAGACATGCCAAACTGGCCAATTCTAACAGGGAAAATCAGGATGTAACTGTTGTTGACAAACATGACCGCACATGATTCAAGACCTCTTTTGTGTCTGTACTGATGCGCATTCACTACAAGTGGAAGTAGACTTTAGAATGAACCAGAAACCCAATTGTAAACAGGAAACAAGGGATAGATCTCTACTTGTGTTCCAAAAGACCAGGATAAAGTGTAAACTAGACTCACTCTTCAAATTTTTTTTTTTTTTTTTTAGACTTCTCAATTAGATATGCCAGTCAATCAGTTAAGTGCCATATATGAAACACGCTTGGGCGATCATGTCTCTATAGAAACATGACTGGCTGGGCAGAAGATTATCCCACAGTAGGTTGCCATTACTATCTGTGGTAAACTGGTTGCCAGCCAAGGCTATAGAACCCAATCTGTCCTGTTATTTAACCCATAGCTGGAGGGAAGAGATGGATTAATACCTTTCCCAAGGGTATTTACATGTAAGTGAATGCAAGAAATTCAACTGGAATTGAACTTGGCTCCTCGATTTCTCATTCCAAGCCGATATCCACTGCACCACAACGCACATGATATATATGGGCATGACAGTAAACTACTTTCAGCAGCAGTAAGGCCCCTGATTGAGAGGTTTTGAGGGGTGTAGAACCACCTCTTAATTGCTGTTGTTCTCAGGTTCGCCCTGACTTGGGGTAATAGCACCTGTTAAGATCTAAGATATGGGCAAATAGTGAACTTTCCAAACTGAGGTCAAAACATGAGAATATAAAAAAAAAATTAGAAAAAATTAAAAGCAAATCATTTTCATCGTAAGAAAAAACATTTTTTTTAAAATTACCAACTATGGTTTTTGAGGAAAAAGAATTACCAAAGCAAACAAAAGAATAAAATTTTGGCATTAAATGACACATAAGGAGTTGATATGCCATTAAACAAATGAAACCCATACATACATGTTATTCACATATATGAACTGATGTATATTTTTTATGCTTTGTTCATTTAGTACATAACGGATCATGAGTCACCAAAGATTTTTTTTTTTTTCTGAATTATGAATTGCCAAGACTACTTGAGAAAGTAAGAGGTGTGTTTTCTTCATTGCCTCCTTGATAATATGAATACAAAGTTTTTCTCTATATTTCTGAGATGTGATAGTATTTACACTATTTACATTATTTGGACTATTGTCCTCATCTTTGTTGCCATTTGTACGACGTTTAATAATAGATAATTCTATTTGTCTATATTTCTGAGATGAGGTAGTATTTACAGTATTTACATTATTCGGACCATTGTCCTCATCTTTGCCAATGTTGCCATTTGTATGACGTTTTGACTACTGTAAAAGGCCAGAGTGTACAATGGCTGAAATGTCGTACAAATGGCAACAAAGATGAGGACAATAGTCTGAATAATGTGAATAATGTAAAGTTTTTCTCATCTTAAACTGGTTGCTACCCAAAGCTTTTCTCATCTTAAACGGGTTGCTACCCAAAGCTTTTCTCATCTTAAACTGGTTGCTACCCAAAGCTTTTCTCATCTTAAACTGGTTGCTACCCAAAGCTTTTCTCATCTTAAACTGGTTGCTACCCAAAGCTTTTCTCATCTTAAACTGGTTGCTACCCAAAGCTTTTCTCATCTTAAACTGGTTGCTACCCAAAGCTTTTCTCATCTTAAACTGGTTGCTACCCAAAGCTTTTCTCATCTTAAACTGGTTGCTACCCAAAGCTTTTCTCATCTTAAACTGGTTGCTACCCAAAGCTTTTCTCATCTTAAACTGGTTGCTACCCAAAGCTTTTCTCATCTTAAACTGGTTGCTACCCAAAGCTTTTCTCATCTTAAACTGGTTGCTACCCAAAGCTTTTCTCATCTTAAACTGGTTGCTACCCAAAGCTTTTCTCATCTTAAACTGGTTGCTACCCAAAGCTTTTCTCATCTTAAACTGGTTGCTACCCAAAGCTTTTCTCATCTTAAACTGGTTGCTACCCAAAGCTTTTCTCATCTTAAACTGGTTGCTACCCAAAGCTTTTCTCATCTTAAACTGGTTGCTACCCAAAGCTTTTCTCATCTTAAACTGGTTGCTACCCAAAGCTTTTCTCATCTTAAACTGGTTGCTACCCAAAGCTTTTCTCATCTTAAACTGGTTGCTACCCAAAGCTACAGATCCAAGTCTATCTTAGTCAGCTGAAAAACTGAAGTGCTAAAACATTATGAATAGTTACCTAATGGTATAATAATGATATCAATCAGACTTGGCTATAATGGAATAGTTTTAATTTGACATTTTGCATTGTGGTGCAGTGGATATCGACTTGGAACAACAAATCGGGGAGCCGAGTTCAAATTCCTGTTGAATTCCTTAAATTCACTTACGCACAAATACCTTTAGAAAAGTATTAATCCATCTTTTCCCTCCAGGTATGGGTTAAATAATAGGTCAGATTGGGTTCTATAGCCTTGATTGGCAACCAGTCTACCGCAGAAAGCAATGGCAACCTACTGCAGGATAATCTACTGCCCAGTCAGTTTTGTCTCTTTCGAGACATGTCACCCAAAGCGTGTATCACATATGCCACTTAACTGACTAACATGACAGATATTTATTTTTCAACATAATATCCTTCATTGTTAATGCACTTAATTATGTGGTGAATATTTTTCACTTTGATCAAACAGTAGAAACATCAAATCAGCATTCAACTCATAGCAGATTATGCTTTGTGTGTGTGTACTTATTTATACATGTGAAAAAGAGACAGTCTATCTCAGTATGAGGCCATATGTTGGCATCCTCCTTTTTTTTTTTTTCTTTTTTTTTTTTGTTGGGTGTGGTGTCCTGTTAATCAACTGGTCTCTCAGGAGCCGGAATTTTCCTTCCCTTGGGTGCTTATCACTTTGTCTGATTGTTTCTTATCCCTAAACAAGCATGACCAATTAACCACCCAAATGATTGGGTTGCCCATCTTGTTTTAACACCCACTTTATATTAAAAAAACATGGAACATTTTCTATGGCAAGTTTGGGCATTGCTCTTACATCTGCCCATTACATTGTGCTAGAAAGGGAGACTAAAACTTTCTATATAGGACTAGCAGTATAGCCGGCGTTGCTTGGGTGTAATGAAAGCTTTAAAACTAATCCATGGTCCTGGAGCTCAGACTCAGCCTAAAAAATATTTGTGTGAAGTTTGGTGAGAATCAGATAAAAATTGTGGATTTGTATAAAGGACATACAGACAGATAAACATATATATATATATATATATACACACACACACACACACACACACAAACATCTTGCCTTTTTATATATATATATATATATATATATATATTTAGTATATCGAGGCAGCAAGTAATTTTCTAAACATATTCTATTAAATATAAGAGACAATGAATGTCTATTATGTTTAATCATGAGCCGTTCTAAACGTCGTATTTTTGCTTTAATTTCAGTTGAAAATAAAGACAAAAATTCTCCAACATTTGGATAATTATTTACTGGTTTTCTTCTAAGCTTTCGGCTCACATGAGCCATCTTCAGAGAGGTAGTTTAAACTGAAATATATATATAATCATCGATTTTCTGCACTATTGTAAGAACTGCAACTTTGAAACTTCCGAATATTGTTTCTTATGTCTTTGTCTATAAGTATCAAATTTGATTAAAATCGGACCACTCCTTCTATAACCTTATTTTTTTCGATTATTGATTTTCAATATTTATCAGGGGTACCTCGACACAAAACCTAGCTAAGAATACTCGCAGACGCTTATAGTACAACTGTGTAAATTTTCAAGAAAATCGGTTCAGCCGTTTCAGAGTCTATAGGTAACGGACGCGAACACACACACACATACACACAGACAAAGTTCCATTTATAAATAAGTTTAGATAGATTAGATTATTGTGGTTGCTGCTTTTTGATATATTCTTAATGTTGTTTATATCTTTATTCATTCGGGTTTCATATTCATGCAGTCTTCAGTCATATAATTTCTACTAGACAGTCTTTTTTGTTTGCGTTGACGTTATTTCTTGCTGCCTTTGCTAGAAATACAAAGAAAGTATTTATAGATATCTTATGTTTGTTCAATATGTCAATGTTTTATTCAGTTTTAGCTTATAGCTTAAATTCTGTTAATATTCAGCATTAATTATATTGACTGAGGTAAATAATTTTTAGCACTGTTGTCATTTCAATTAAGTTTTCAGATAACTCCTTATATTTAATGTTTAGCCACTATATGATCTCACTTTAATTTTTTGCAGTCCTTACAAGATTTTTTTTTTTTTTTTTTTTTTTTTAAATCTCAGATGCAGTATAACCCTTGCCATGTGTTTGGGTTTATTTACATTCTTGGTTTCAGAACTGGAGAACTTAGTGATTCAATTGTAACCATTTGGCTTGAACTTTTTTTTTTTGTCTGCATGTTCATATTTTTTTCTTTTATCAACTATCTCGTTAATATCTTCATTCTATAATGAGATCCAATGTTTTCATCTCTCAACAGTTAAATTTATTAATAATTAGGATTTGTTTCACATCATCATCTAGAATATGGAATTCTATCCCCAGTCAGGGTGCATGTTGTGGTACAGTGGATATTGGCTCGGAATGACAAATCAGGGAGTTGAGTTCAACTTCCAGTTTAATTTGTTGCATTCACTTAAACACAAATACCCTTGGGAAAGGTATTAATCTGTCTCTTCTTTCCAGTAATGGGTTAAATAACAGGACAGATTGGGTTCTTTAGTCTTAGTTGGCAACCAGTCTACCACAGAAAGTAATGGCAACCTACTGTGGGAAAATCTTTTGCCCAGTCAGTCATGTTTCGAAAGGGACATGATCGTCTAAGCATGTATCATATCATGTATGACTGACTGTTAACTTCAACAATAAATCTCCAGTCAAAGTATGTGTACTTTTTTGGTTGATAAAAGGTGGAATATAGAAAGGGGTTGGGGTTGAACAATGCTTTCAAATTATGAAATTTAAGACAAGTTTAAAAGAAAGTTATCATAATAGAAAATCCTTAAAGCATCTACAAATTTCCATTCTAAACAGTTTCTGATTTTTATTTTATAAATTTGCATGAGGCTAAATTTTGTGTGTGTGTGTCTTTGTCTTCTATCAGTAGAACAAAACTGCTTGCATTAACATATAATAAATGCTTCCCAGCCGTTAATATATATATTACTAACAAATTGCATTTACAGTACTTGTAATAATATTGAATTTTCTTAACAATTATTAAAAGAATATCTTAATAGATATTTTTTATTAAACTTTAAAAATTGTCATATATAAGCAATAGTTTTTAATAATTCATGTTTCTAAAAGTTAAAATTCAGTCATAAGTTAGACCAACATACGCATTAAGCATTGTTGCCATCTGATGTTTCACATTTCGACAGATTAGTTGATTGAACTCCCCCCCCCCCCCCAAAAAAAAAGAATTATCTAAAGTAAAAATAATTGGTTTCATTAGATTTTCCTAAAACTGTAAATAATTCTAAAAAAAAAAAAAAAAATTAGCAAGTTTACTGTTCACTTTATGGGTCTCAAAGTTCCGTCAGTTTCAGATAATTAGGTAGGACCATTGGATGTGTGTTGTCATGCAGTGGATATCGGCTCAGAACAAGAAATTGGCAAGGCGAGTTCAAATTCCAGTTGTATTCCTTTCATTCACTTACATGCAAATACCCTTGGAATGGTTATTAATCCATCTCTTCCCTCCAGTTATGGGTTAAATAACAGGACAGATTGGGTTCTATAGCCTTGTCTAGCAACCAGTCTACCACATAAAGTAATGGCAACCTACTGTGGGATGATCTTCTGCCAGTCAGTCATGTCTTTTTCAAGACCTGATCACCCAAGCGTGTATCATGTATGGCATTTAACTGACTGACTGGGTAGGGACGAGAACTTTTTTGCATCCCCCTCATACGTATATATATATATATATATATATATACACACACACACACACACACAAACTAAATCTAAAAGTGAGTGAAACATCAACCATGGTTTCCCTCACCGGATCGTCAGGACAAGGCTAACATGGCTTATGCTTTGTTTGCGTCTTTTTTTATTCCCCTTTACCCATTTGGTAGTACCTTTTGGGTTTGACGACTTACGTTAATAATTTGTTAGCAGTAGCTTTTTCTGATTTCGGTCGTGATTGGTGCTACTGTTTTGTTGGTATGTTTTGCAATATGCTATATATATATATATATACACACACACACACACACAAAAGAGAAAATGATATATAAATTTTTCTGTTGTTCAGAGTAGGAAATTCAAATTGACTTAGCATAATGACAAAGAGAAATTTATAAAATAGATGTCTTGCTGTAAATGTTTATACAGATTAATTAACTAATTAATTAACTAATTAATTAACTAATGTGTTTTGCAGAATACCAACTCTTTGTAAGTTATTTAATGCCAAAATATGTTAAAAATTTGGATTTCATTTCAGTTAAAAACTTTGCTTTTGCATAAAAATATTAACATTAAGATTGTTTTATTTTTTATTTAAAGTTAAAAATTTTAAGATTTAATTACTTTTTTATAGATAAAATTTTCTAATGTTTTTATTTTAAATATTTGGCAAATATTTTTTTAATGTATATTTGAATTATATGATATAAATTTCAGTTATTCACTTTTTTATTTATTTATTTATTTTTCAAAGTTCCACTTTTAAAAATGGTAAAATTCTACTTTTTGACATGAACTAAAAGCTCTTAGTTTAGGTGTCTTGTAATATTTTTCACAGACTTGTTTGAATTCAACACAGTTTGTCAGTATGTTTATACTGAAATTTTATAGAGATAAGAAAACCTCTGACAACATATCTCTCTTTATAGGAAGGGTATTTTGCTGCTACTAACAAATGCAGAATTAAGTTATAATTCAGACAAATTTCTCTTTTTAGTCATTACTTTAATAGCTTTCTTTCAGAAAATGTTTATACAAAAATTTTAGTGAGGTAAGAGAACTTCCATAACAACTTTCTCTCTTCATATCTAGTAAAAAAAATTGTCTGAATTATATAATTCTGTATTTGTTAGTACCAGCTGAATACCTGTCTTATGAAGATAGAAAAGTTGTCATGGGAGTTCTTTTACCTCTATGAATTTTTATAAACAATGTTTTCAGCAAGAAATCATTTATTTTAAACTTCTTTTTGTCTCTTGAATTTTCTACTTTAGCTACATAAAGCTGACCATGGAAAACAGTCACATAATTTTTTAATTTTCATGTTATTATGTAGATGATTTTTTTCTATTTAAATCATTACAATATTTCATGTCAATCTTAAATGTTTACAACTTGTCTATCTGTGTATAAAACACACAAGGTTGCTATAAGATAATTAAAGTAAGTTTATCATATATATATATATATATATATATATATATATATACAGAAATTATAACATAAATATGTTATAATATAACTACAAAAGTAGCTATTTTATTTCGACACTACTTGTCTTATCAAGTGATGAGATTTATTTCAAGTTGAAGGGGTTTTAAAAGGTTAAAAACAAACCAAACCCCTTAATCAGGGAGGCGTCGTTGCATAGACAGTGTGGACCAGTCAGAACAAAGTAATTTACTTTATTCTGATTGGCTTATTTTTAACCTTTTAAAAACCTTCAGCTTGAAATAAACCTCATCACAAGTATTATCAAAACAAAATAAGTACTTTTGTTGTGATATTATAACATATTCATGTTGTAATTTCTGAATAAATATTATTAGCTCTACTTTGTATTGAGCACTTTATTAAGAATAGTGTTTCTCTGGATATGGAATATTATTCCATCCATACCTACCCTATACTTATAAAAAACAAAACACCAATCAAAATGCTAACCTAAGTATCTAGTTTACCCCATTTCTTCAAAGTAGTCTTTTTTTGGTGTGTATACTGTCATCTAACAGTTTAAGTTTCCTACTAAATTGGCAACTAGGTCTCACCATCTTACTGTTGAACGAGGTGTAACTATATGTTCTACTTGAATAATTTTTTTTTTTTTTTGTTTTTTTGTCTGTGGAATTATCTTCTGATTTCTTACTTCCCTACTAACTACAATCTTGAAAAGTTTAAAAGAAATGCCACTTGCGATCTTCTGTCTTCCTGAATCTTGTTTTTTATCTTTCAATCCCTGTGTGTTCTGGTGGCATTATCACCTTGCTTGGGGATGAAATGATTAAAATCAAAAAAGTATGCACTATAGTTGGTTTGTGCATTGTTTTGTTTCTCCCCCACCCCCAAGATTTTGGGGTAGTCCCTCTCCTCCTGCAGAAGTGGGTGTGCACAGATCTACATACATTTGCTTAAATTTATATATCATGGCATTTCAAGGGACTGAAATAGTTGGTCATTTTTAGTTTAATTACATTTTATTCAACCTGAATTCATATTAAATGCCACACTTATTCCAAATTTGTAGTTTTTCAAATGATACTGGATTGTCTTGCTTGGGTTGTTGAAAAATAGATGGGCATTTTAGAACTGCCTACTCTGACTATATCTTTGGGATGTGAAGTTGTGATTGTTTACATTCAGACGACCATATACACTTGAGAATAGGTCACCCCTTTTTTACTAAAATTTTAATAAAAGTCGGGGTGACATCATATAGAATCTGAAGTAGACTGTGGTGTATCAGTAGTCCAGGAAGTTACCCTGGGCTCAAACAAATACAAGTAAAGGAACTTTTTGCCTCTTCGCTCAGTACTGCATCACACATCAAATAAAAGCACTCAATCTGCACTATTTATATTTAACAATTTATGATCTGATTTATGGTGAAAAACTTATTTTAAAGTGATTTTAGTTCTGAACTGATTATCTAAATGAATAATGATTGCCAACATCCTGAAGGGCCATGGCACATAGAAGAATATTTTTAATTGTTGTAGAATAATATTTTGAGTTTTTGTGGTAGAAAAGAACTGAAATTAAGATTACGACACATCAAAAGTTTACTAATTGACAAAACTTTGTCCTAGTTTTGAATATGACAATAAAATACATCTGGCAGTAAAGCCTTTGATCAAGAGATTGAAACTTTTGAAGAGTGTTGAACCACCTCTTAATTGCTGTTGTTTACAAGTCCACCTGAACCTGGAGTGGTAACACATTAGGGTCACACACACACACACACACACACACACACACACATAATTTTTTTTTTTTTTAATTGTATCACCCCAAGCAAGCCACTGATGTGCGGGGGGGCTACGTAATAGTGAAAAGATTGGAAAAGATAAAGCCAGAAACCACATCCTAAACAGGGAACAAGGGATGAGCCTCTTAACCTGTTCAATAGATGTGGGTGGAGTGTGAACTGGGCGATAGATAGATCTATCTACTCCAATTGAAAAAAAAAACAAGATTGGAAAAGAGA
The DNA here is from genome assembly GCA_037127315.1 of Ascarosepion bandense. Lineage (NCBI taxonomy): Eukaryota > Metazoa > Mollusca > Cephalopoda > Sepiida > Sepiidae > Ascarosepion > Ascarosepion bandense. The sequence continues at coordinate 2,078,213 of JBBBDQ010001474.1, forward strand.
AAGCCGGAAACCACATCCTAAACAGGGAACAAGGGATGAGCCTCTTAACCTGTTCAATAGCCGTGGGTGGAGTGTGAACTGGGTGATATAGTGTATTGAGGTAGCAAATAATTTCCTAAACATATACTGTTAAATATAAGAGACAATGAATGTCTATTATGTTTAATCATGAGCCATTCTAAACATTGTATTTTGGCTTTAATTTCAGTTGAAAATAAAGACAAAAATTCTCCAACATTTGGATAATTTTTTTATTAAGTTGGTTCTAAGCTTTCGGCTTACATGAGCCATCTTCAGAGAGGTTATAAGGATGGTAACACAATAACATCCACTATCAGTGATGATTTTATCTTGTGTTGACATAAAACTCCGCTAAGCAACGAGTTTAACAACTGAAATTAAATCCAAAATATGACGTTTAGAATGGCTCATGATTAAACATAAGACATTCATTGTCTGTTATATTTAACAATATATGTTTAGAAAATATATATATATTCTTATTTTATATATATATATATATATATATATATATAAGGAAAACTCTGCACATCATTTGGATCAGTTATAAATTACAATTCATTTCTATGAGCTAAATTAGCTCATTTTATCAGACCATGCTATATTCGTTCCATTCAGTACAAATATTTTCCCGGAATAAGCATTTCTTTAAAATGAAAAAGGACCACTAGTAAAAGGGTTTAAAAACAGAGGCATTGGCATTATTTCAGTTGGGGATCTAGACCAGTCACAAAGAGGTCATCCTTCTTGGATAGTGACCATAAAGTCATTACACGCCTATTCACAAGCTCATGGATACGACATGTTAACCTACATATTAACACATTCAGATATTCTTATTTATATCCACATGATGAAATCAGCTAATTTAGCTCATAGAAATTAATTATAATTTATAACCAATCTAAATGATGTTTTGAGTTTTTCTTTATAAATATCATATTGCTCTGGATAACATCCATTGCGCTCTCTATACAGATATAACACTTAATACTTTATATTTTTTTTATTTTTTATTTTTTAATCATCTCACCCCAAGCAAGGCATTCCACTGCCACTATTGCGCATGGGGCTACATAGGGGAAGGTAAAGAGAAGGAGTGGATAGACAGGGAATGTCAGGAGAAAGGTGACAGATGAGTAAGGATAGCGAGGATGAGGGTCGGGCAGATGGGAAGAGTGCTTGATAGAATGGGAGCAGGTTAGTGTGTTAGGAGGTGTGTATTGACCTTACATTTAAACTCCTGGAGATTGTAGCCGTCGGGGAAGCAATCGTTTGGAAGAGAATTCCACAGTCGGGAAGTGCGAGGAAAGAAACTGTTGGAGTAGAAGTTACGGCTGCATTTTATCGGTATTAAGTTGATCTTGTTGGATTATCCTCACCATTTATGGACTTGACATACATATTTGTTAGGGTCTTAGCTATGAACAAAGAGTGAACCACTAAACAAAAACAAAACACTATCGAAGTATAAAAATACATTTTTATAGTGATTCATTTTTACATAAAAAATTATCAACAATACATTTTTATCTGCAGTTGGAGCCATAAAATTGTTCAAAGTATTTTAGGTTTCAGCATTAAATAACCCATAGAAGTTGGTATGCTACCAAACAAAATCAACCAACCAGCCAAATCTTTATCCCATAGTAAAATACAATATTATTGCTAACAATACTACAAGCATTTCTAGTTTTTCTTTTTTCTTGTGATGGAGTGGATAATAATTGAGACCTTTCCAATGCTAAAGTGTTTGGTAAGAAATTTCAAATTTTGATTACTGACTTTTATTTAATACAAGTTTATTTTTAAATGAATGAAATAATAAATTCAAAGTTATTCAGTTTCTATGTCTATTGGAGTTGACTTAAATCCAAGCTCCCATATTTGGCAATATCAAGAAGAAAAAGTATTGCTTTCCTGTTTATTATTACTCAATCTTGTTTCAAAAAGTATTTGGTCACCAAAAAACACCTTCTCCATTTCAGGTGGAAAAAAGATTGGATAATATATCGAATATTACTAGAACTACAATCTAAGTTCCTTACTTGGCCTACTTTAAAACTTGTTTATTTTTGTATATTTAAAATATATTTATGAAATTCTTCTATTTGGAAAAGTAAAATGAGTTTTACATATGAAATACAGTATTTTGTGATTTTTTTTTTTTTTACACGAACTCTTCCTTTACTCTGGTATGATTTCTTACACATCTTACTACTTGATCTCTCTCATATCTTTCTCATTGATCTCCCCCCTCTGTCTTTATTCTCATCCTTCTTTTCTGTCTTAATCTAGTCTGATGTCTCTTTCCTTTTTTGTACAAAATAGACTTATTGCCAGTCCAGTATAAACATTGATTTTATGAACATGTCATTTTGATATGGAATAGTTTACTTCCATTTCAAAATTGTAAACATGCTTTTTGACTTTGCCCTTTCTGTTGCATTCAGTATTTTCTGTTCTTGTAAAATCTGTGATGTTGACAGGATTAAATCTTTACACTTATGCATAAAGTGCCTACACTCCCTTATATGTCCATTTTTAACTGTATCTATGCAAGAGTAAATTAAATTTTTCAGTTATATCCAAGATAAGGACAGTTGCTTGCACTTTTCTTTCAATGTTGAAAGGAGGGAAGACAGGTCTTTATAGACTTATTCTGTCATGTTATGAGCAAGCATCGAATAATTGGGTGAAGGTGAATCACCAAAACTTGCAATGCTTCATGCTAGTGCAAAAGTATCACCCCCCCCCCCCCAAGAGATGTTAGTTTCTCTGAAAATGGCGCTTGATATCAGAATTTCTTTCTCAAAGAAGAAAAGATAAATAATCTTTGCACAAATGTTCAGGGTGATGTGTGTGAACCTTAAAATATTAATATAATTAATCATACATTCTCGTTGAGCAAATATTATTTGTGTATATATATATATATATATATATATATATATATATATATATATATATGGTACATTATAATTTCCACTGGCCTTAATCATTTAAAAAATTCTTGGGAAAATATGTATCTTCCAGCAGGAACCGAACCTGTAGATGTGTCTTACCAATTGACTACGAAAAATTTCATGGTAGACAAACTTCAATCTAACCTTTATTTCTTGTCTGCCATAAAATCTTTCATGGTCGATTGGTAAGACACATCTGATCTAAAGACGGCATCTCCCCAGTGTTGGGAGTATACATGCTTGATTCTGGCCGGAATATAGATATTTTCCAAATGATTAAAGCCAGTGGAAATTATAATGTACTACTTATATATATATATATATATATATAACTTTCCACTTAAATACAAGTATCCATTAAAAAATGTTAAATAAAAATCCAAATATGTCAGCTAATGCCAGTTTTATAATTTTTCATATAATTCCATGTATATATATATATATATATATATATATATATATATATATATATATATAATGTGAAATTAATACAAAACTTGCCACTTAGCTAATTGACATTACTTTCAGCATTGGGACTAGAATTTTGTAGATGGAATCTCCAGCCATTGCTCTATTCACTCATCAGAAGATACTGTTATATAATTGCTTTAATTGTTATTTTAGTGGATATCTACATTTGAGTAGAGGCTCTGTTTGTTGATTTTTGTCTACTGTCCTTGATATTCAAGAAATCTAACGTACTCCATACCTATTCATCCATGGAGTGTGTAACCAAACAAGTAAAGCTGAATAGTACCTTATTAAAGCAAATCCTTCTCAGGTTCTTGAACGTTTGTATTTGCTCAGTTTCCTATCTGAATATAAAAAAAAGCAATTTCTAAAGAATTAATGGATTTTTTATTCATTAATCTGACAAGTTCTAATCTTTGAATGAAGACAGAAGAAAAACAGAACTGAGCCGATTAGTTTTGTTCTCTCATGGACTTTACATAGGCAAATGTGAATGAATCATATAAGCTATGATGTTTTCTCTTTGTCTTCATTCATAGTCCTTTTACAGATATAGTTATATCTGAAATTTTATACGCACACATACTAGTTTTAAGTATGTATATAAAAATGTGGTACAGTGGATATTGGCTCGGAATGAGAAATCGGAGAGCCGAGTTGGAGATCCAGTTGAATTTGTTGCATTCACTTATATGCTAATACTCTTGGGATAGGTATTAATCTGTCTCTTTCTTTCAGCTATAGATTAAATAACAGAACAGATTGGGTTCTATAGCCTTGGTTGGTAACCAGTCTATTGGAAAAAGTAATGGCAACTTACTATGAAAAAGTGTGCTTCCCGGTCAGTCATGTCTCTTTTGAGACATGATCGCCCAAGCAGGTATCATGTATGGCACTTAACTGACTGACTGGCTGATATAAAAATGTAGATATAAAATGTTATATTTTTATAAAACTGCTCAATATGAGACTGTGTATGTGTAAGCATGTAAATGACTTGAAGATTATGATCAAGCATGAAATGTATTGTGCCACTAGTGTTAACTTCAGAATTCACTTTGAGAAATATGTGTGAGAATAGGATCTAAACTTCTAAAGACTTCATCTCACTAAAGTTTTTTTTTATGGAATTTATTTTTATGTGTGTGTGTGTATAAATATATATAAAAAAAAAGGAAAAGTAGACTAATTTTTCTCCAGTTTCTGAAAGGTTTTTTCTGTTGCTGAGGTGATGTGTCGTCCCCCATGGGGATCTTCATATCGAAATGGCCATTCAACATCTTTGAATTAATCCTTTTTTAATATAAATATATATATATATATATATATATACTCTAGAAAAAATTTCAGATATTCTACAACTTTATGGGTAATATGTATTTCGCAGCAAGAAGAAAAAGTTACTCGTCAGACCCAAAAGATACAACCTTTGTATTTTTGGGGTTTGACAAGCAGTTTTTTTTTTCTTCTTGCTGTGAAATACGTATTACCCATGAAATTGTAGAATATCTAAAAAAAAATTTTTTATATTATATTACTCTGTTAAATTAAATAAATTTAACATTAAGTTCATCTCTACCGGAATTTACCTGACTTAAATACCAAATATTCTACGTTTTTATATATATATATATATTGGCTTGTCCGGAAAGTTAATACTGATTTTTAGTTGTTCATGTTGGAACATGTCAAATTTATTAACAGATATATGCTTACTTTTCCAACTAAAGCACACTTCAAACTATTTCTTGAGAAAAAAGTAAAATTATTCATAACAATTTTGCATCCCTATGAAAAAGGAAGATATTAAGGTGCATTTTAGACACTTGTTGCTTTTGTATTACTGTAAAGGAAACTGGATTTTATCAAGCAAACAACAAAAACTATGTGCTGTGTATGGGGAAGGTGCTTTAACTGATTTAACTTGCGGAAATGGTTCATTAAATTTAGAATTGGTGATTGTAGCCTTATTGATAAAGAACACTCAGGCAAATCCCCTACTACAGATGAAGACCAAATCAAGATATTGATTGAGAATTACATAATGCAGGAATTGGTAGAAACAAACAGTTTATCAAAATTCACCATCCATGAGCACTTAGTGTAGTTTGGGTACTCAAATCGCATACAATGTTTTGGTACCATATGATCAGGGTGTAAAGAATCTCTTGGATTGCATTTTTGTATGAATTTCTGTATAAATGCAATGAAAATGCACCCTTTTTTTTTAAGCAAATTGTGACTGGTGATGAGAAATGGCTTGTTTACAACAATGTTCAGTGAAAAAGATCTCAGTAAGTAACATGTACCAAATTTAGCCACTCCAAAAGCAGGTTTTCATCCTCAGAAAGTCCTTCTGTGCATCTGGTAGGATTAGAAAGGAACCCTGTACTATGAGTTTCAAGTAACCAGTCAATTGATTCTGAAAAGTACTGCTTGCAACTGGACAAATTAGAGGCAGCAATTGGCAAGCAGGAAATATGTTGCTTTCTATCAGTATAATGCCAGAATTGTTGCAGCTTGACTGGGATGTGTTAACCCCACCCACCATATTTGCCAGACATTGTTCCTTTGGATTTTCATTTATTCAGGTTCTTGCAAAATAATCTCAATGATAAAAATTTCAATTCTTCAGATGACATGGGTCCTGGGCATGATGATAAACTGCACCCGGCAGCAAGGCCTCTAATTGGGAGGTTGTGAGAAGCATGGAACCACCTTTCAATTTCTGTTGTTCCAAGGTCCACTCTAACCCGGAGTGGTAGCACCTGTTAGGGTCCCAGCTATGGGTAAATAGTTAACCCCCAAACTGGGGTCAAAACATAAAGTATAAAAATGAAAGTATAAAAATACTCTTTTATAAACATATATTCATAAAAATACTTTTATAGAAAAATATACATTTTTGAAGGAAAAATATTACCAACAATACATTTTTGAAGGAAAAATATTAGCAACAATACATTTTTGAAGGAAAAATATTAGCAACAATACATTTTTGAAGGAAAAATATTAGCAACAATACATTCTTGAAGGAAAAATATTAGCAACAATACATTTTTGAAGGAAAAATATTAGCAACAATACATTTTTGAAGGAAAAATATTAGCAACAATACATTTTTGAAGGAAAAATATTAGCAACAATACATTTTTGAAGGAAAAATATTAGCAACAATACATTTTTGAAGGAAAAATATTAGCAACAATACATTTTTGAAGGAAAAATATTAGCAACAATACATTTTTGAAGGAAAAATATTAGCAACAATACATTTTTGAAGGAAAAATATTAGCAACAATACATTTTTGAAGGAAAAATATTAGCAACAATACATTTTTGAAGGAAAAATATTAGCAACAATACATTTTTGAAGGAAAAATATTAGCAACAATACATTTTTGAAGGAAAAATATTAGCAACAATACATTTTTGAAGGAAAAATATTAGCAACAATACATTTTTGAAGGAAAAATATTAGCAACAATACATTTTTGAAGGAAAAATATTAGCAACAATACATTTTTGAAGGAAAAATATTAGCAACAATACATTTTTGAAGGAAAAATATTAGCAACAATACATTTTTGAAGGAAAAATATTAGCAACAATACATTTTTGAAGGAAAAATATTAGCAACAATACATTTTTGAAGGAAAAATATTAGCAACAATACATTTTTGAAGGAAAAATATTAGCAACAATACATTTTTGAAGGAAAAATATTAGCAACAATACATTTTTGAAGGAAAAATATTACCAACAATACATTTTTGAAGAAAAAAATTACCATAACACATTTTTTTGTAGGAAAAAATTCTCGACAAAACATTTTTGAATACAAAACTAGAAAACATTTTCAGTTTTTAAAATAAAAAAGAATAGCAACAAAAAATTTTCATTGAAATCTGACTAAATCAACCTTCTCACTATAACCGAACATTAAAAAAATACCTTAAAACCCCACCTTTTTGGCATTAAATAACCCACAGAGGTTGATATGTCGTTTTTTTTTATAACAGCTAACTTATATCGTTGGGGACATTCACTATTATAATTAAGAAGACACAAATTTATGCTAGTTGGTTTCCTATATAGAGAAGTAGTAAATTTATGTAGTAAATTGATTCTAGCACACATAAAGTTAGCTGTTATAAAAAATTTACTTCAACGCACACAAATGATATCTTCTTCCAAATCTATATTTTATAAAGAATTACACAACATTAAGCAAACACTAGTCAATAATGGATTTCCTAACTCCGTTATTGATCAACAAATTAAAATGTATCTCATCAAACTTAACAATAGCTCTAACAATAATGATAATATTAATAATAATGGTTTACATCAAAATAAACATAACACTATTAACTTATACTATTGCAACCAAATACATAATAATTATAAGCAAGATGAAAAAAACTCTCAAAAACATAATACGTAGAAATGTTAAACCAGTCGAAAGTGATAATCAAATTAAACTCAATATATATTATAAAAAGTTTAAAACAATTGACCTCATAGTCTATAATAATCCAACAGGCACTAAACTAAATTCTTTACAAAAAACCAATGTAGTGTACCAATTTACATGCCCATTCAGAGATTGCATCTCTGATACTACTCAAAAACCTAGTACATATATTGGTTTTACCACAACCACACTCTCCCGTAGACTTACATGTCATCTTTCTGATCAGAGTACTATTAAACAACATTTCTCTGAAAAACATAAACATGTAGGTAATATCAGACAGATTTTGGTCAACAATACGGTGATCCTTACTCATACACACAGTAAGAGGAACCTGCAGATATTGGAGGCCATGTACATCAAATCAAAACAACCAACACTCAATAAAATCAACTTTAAAACAGGAAATAACATATTACATTGCATTTGACTAGATGGTTTTGTTGTCATTTCGCGCTATCCCGCGGTGTGACGTCATAAAACCACATCGCAAACTTAAGAACTGCGTTTATTATTTTTGGTAACTATTGCCGTTGCCAAGCGGAGTTTTATGTCAACACAAAATAAAATCGTCGGTGATGGTGGATTTTATAATATTTCAGTTTAAACTACCTCTCTGAAGATGGCTCATGTGAGCCGAAAGCTTAGAAGAAAACCAATAAATAATTATCCAAATGTTGGAGAATTTTTGTCTTTATTTTCAACTGAAATTAAAGCAAAAATACGACGTTTAGAACGGCTCATGATTAAACATAATAGACATTCATTGTCTCTTATATTTAATAGCATATGTCTAGAAAATTACTTGCTGCCTCGATATACTAAATATATATATATATATATATATATATATTGATATTTGGTCTGAGATAAGACCAATAAACCAGTTTAGCTGTTTTTAATTCTTATATTTTGGTGTTACCATTTCACAGTAATAAATATTGTTACCCCCTTTCATTTGTGAATTTTTCTGTTTTGGGTGGTAATGCGTTTTAATATATCTACTTTTATGGCTATGATAAAATTTTGTACCTCTGTGAAAAAAAAAATGTTTCAGTATTACCATTTTGCAGTTATATATATATATATATATATATATAGGCTGTCTACCTCAAAAGAAATGTTATGCTCTGAAAGTGTTGTATTGTGTTGATTTTATTTCTGTCTTGTCATTCCTGGTTTCTCTCCCAATCTGTCCCTGAAGACAAATTTAGATAAGAACAAAAAACAAAATTCTTCAGCCACCTCTTTTTATAAGCACTTCAGAGATATTTTGCAAGTGTTTTTGTCCTGGTTCTTTGTTGTGTTATGGTTAATGAGATTTTAAGTGAATGTTTCTTGGCCTTTACTCTGCTCAGAAATTGAGTACTGAACAAAGAAAATGTCTCGACAATGAATAAGTAAGTAAAAACAATGATTATTGGCAAAGGAGATATTTCACTGATTTGATATCTTACTGGTAAGATATAAGAAACTTAGTAAAAAAAAAAAAATGTTTTAACTTGACTGTTGTCGAAACCTCATTGGTTATTGTTGTGACCTAAAAGGTCACTGATGTGTTGTGGTACCACGTGGTTGTATTGTCTTGGGTCTTGGTATATTACTTCAGTTACTCATGCATTTGTAGTAATAGTTATTACTATGAGGTGAAATTCCAGTATCCTACTATTTACAAGATAGTTATTTCCATATCTCATAAATAGTACGGTATTATTTTTTTGTCTAGCAATCAACCACGTGTCAGTGTTGACACTTTTTTACATGACAACAGTCTTCTATTATGTACTGCATTCTTTCGGGAAGTAGACAATCATGGCCCTCCACATCTTCTTGTCCCTTGTAGCTCTTAATAAGTTTTATCTTCTGCTATTTCTCTGTTATGGTGAAACACCCCTATTCCTCAGATAGTGATCTCTCCCTCCTATATTAATAAGAGTTAACAGGAAGTTAACTCGTGGAGTTCCAATGGAGTTCTCGGGAGTTCCAGTGGAGTTCTCGGGAGTTCCAGTGGAGTTCTCGGGAGTTCCAGTGGAGTTCTCGGGAGTTCCAGTGGAGTTCTTCGGGAGTTCCATGGGAGTTCTCGGGAGTTCCAGTGGAGTTCTCGGGAGTTCCAGTGGAGTTCTCGGGAGTTCCAGTGGAGTTCTCGGGAGTTCCAGTGGAGTTCTCGGGAGTTCCAGTGGAGCTCGGGAGTTCCAGTGTCGGGAGTTCCAGTGGAGTTCTCGGGAGTTCCAGTGGAGTTCTCGGGAGTTCCAGTGGAGTTCTCGGGAGTTCCAGTGGAGTTCTCGGGAGTTCCAGTGGAGTTCTCGGGAGTTCCAGTGGAGTTCTCGGGAGTTCCAGTGGAGTTCTCGGGAGTTCCAGTGGAGTTCTCGGGAGTTCCAGTGGAGTTCTCGGGAGTTCCAGTGGAGTTCTCGGGAGTTCCAGTGGAGTTCTCGGGAGTTCCAGTGGAGTTCTCGGGAGTTCCAGTGGAGTTCTCGGGAGTTCCAGTGGAGTTCTCGGGAGTTCCAGTGGAGTTCTCGGGAGTTCCAGTGGAGTTCTCAGTTCCAGTGGAGTTCTCGGGAGTTCCAGTGGAGTTCTCGGGAGTTCCAGTGGAGTTCTCGGGAGTTCCAGTGGAGTTCTCGGGAGTTCCAGTGGAGTTCTCGGGAGTTCCAGTGGAGTTCTCGGGAGTTCCAGTGGAGTTCTCGGGAGTTCCAGTGGAGTTCTCGGGAGTTCCAGTGGAGTTCTCGGGAGTTCCAGTGGAGTTCTCGGGAGTTCCAATGGAGTTCTCGGGAGTTCCAATGGAGTTCCAGTGGAGTTCCAATGGAGTTCCAGTGGAGTTCCAATGGAGTTCTGGGAGTTCCAATGGAGTTCCGTAGAACTACTAGGCAGTTGATATTAGTCAGCAGCTAGCTGAATACTAAGGAGTCAGCTTTCAGTGGAAGATTACCAAATTCTTAACATTTAGTGTGTGTTAAGTCAATTAGCAACCGACATTAGCATGACTATAACTTTCAGTGCAAAAACTACTCCACAACATTCTCTCAAGCCCTGTTCTATCATCCATTTACTCAAACTCTTCAAGTATGTTATGTGATACTTTCCTCTGTCCCTCATTCCTTCAATCTGCCTTGTAAGTATCAGATTTTCCAAACCCACCTTCCCCATTATATGTCCCAGAAATATCAACTACCTCTTCCTGATGTTAATTATAAGTTTCTTTTTGTTTCCATTCTCTCCAAAACCTTATTGCTCATACGTTCAACTCATAGTATCCTCAGCATCCTCCTGTAGAACCATATTGCTGTTGTTTCAGGTTTCTTCATCCTTGAGGAGATTGTCTAGAATTCATTCCTATGTAGGAAAATGGATATCATGTATTGGTTCAGTACTTTTGTTTCTAACAAAAATTTTCTGTCTCTTAATACTCTGCTTAGCTTTTGGAATACACCTTTGGTTATCCGAATGTCTTTAGATCTTAGTGTCACACTTTCCATCCTCTGCTAGAACACTTCTTAGATATTAAATTTCTTTTACTTGTTTGATTTTAGTATCCTCAATTTTTAATTTGCATTTTGGGTTCATCAGTAAAAGGTGAGAGCAAAACTTAAAAGGGAAAAATATATAAAAATCCCATTTATGAGCAAACAATAAAAAAAATCTTGAATACAAGGAAAAAAATAGAAAAATACTCTTAAGGGCAAAAGCATATAAGGGCAAAAAACAATCCAGTCCTAAGTCATTATCTTGATTTTATTTTTGTTTTAACTTATCTATCTTTTTCAGTAAGTAATTTTTGCAATTCCAAATATTTTCATACTACAAATTAAATCTTTTCTATTGCTTTAGATAAAAAAGTTGTACACCTGATATATTTCTTGCATCTGTAAATTAAATGTAATCAACAGCTAAAAGAAGGATCTCTCAACTGTAAAGGGCAAAAGCATATAAGGGCAAAATACTCTTAAGGGCAAAAGCATATAAGGGCAAAAAACAATCCAGTCCTAAGTCATTATCTTGATTTTATTTTTGTTTTAACTTATCTATCTTTTTCAGTAAGTAATTTTTGCAATTCCAAATATTTTCATACTACAAATTAAATCTTTTCTATTGCTTTAGATAAAAAAGTTGTACACCTGATATATTTCTTGCATCTGTAAATTAAATGTAATCAACAGCTAAAAGAAGGATCTCTCAACTGTAAAAATGTTGCGATGCAAAGTAGTAGAAAAGATTCTTGTCTGAAAGAAATTATTTGGCTTAGAAATATTTTTAAATTGAGGCAGCCGTGCAAATATTTGGATGGAGTGATTTCACATTACAAGCAAAATTCTTTCGAGGTCACAATTTTCGTTCTTTTTGGAGAATCTATTATTGGTTGCTTGTAGTTTATGTAAGAAAGAAAAGTTTGTGTTTTTTTTTTCTTTATATTTCCTGATTTTTCTGTCTGTCGCTCTCACTTTTTATCCAGCCCTCATTTCATAATTTAGTATTCACATGTGGGTCTACTTTATTATCAGCTAAGATATTTTGAAAACATTAGCCATTTTGTAAAGGTCTGTATATTTAAGTATCTTTCTTTATGAAGCAAATCAACATGATCTTTTGAAGGCTGCACTGGACTGTTTCTTATTGCTTGCAGTCAACAGATAGCAAAGCTTTTTCTGAAAGCTTTTTGTTTTCTAATATATATAAAGCGGGCAGTTTTTCAAGCTAGCAAGGCTATCTGCAATAAAGTGGATTTTCTAATTAAGCTTCATTGTAAGCCACCAGTGTGGTGCCACTAGCTAGATTTAATAAGATTCATACCTTCTTTAATTTAACTCCTGCTAAGCTAGGTGTATGGTGAAGTAGTGGGTCAGTCAGTTAAGTGCCATATGTGATACACCCTCGAAAGAGACATGACTGACTGGGCAGAACATTTACCCACAGTAAGTTGCCATTACATTCTGTGGTAGACTGGTTGTCAATCAAGGCTATAGAACCCAATCTGTTCTATTTAATTCATAGCTGGCAGGAAAAGAGATGGAGTAATACTTTTCCCAAGAGTATTTGCATGTATGTGAATGCAAGGAATTCGAAGTCAGCTATCCGATTTCTGTTTTAGTCAATATCCACTGCACCACAATGCACGTCTGAAATTTGAAAGTTACTTGAACAAAAATAACAAAATATGAACATCAATTTATTCATAACTTCAAACACAATACTTAATACCTTGTTCAAAAAATACAATAAAAAATTAAACAGACAGAACTTGTTGATTCTTTTTAATCAAACTTGTTTGGATCTGTATCTATCTCTCATTCATATATATATATATATATATATAGTGTAGGTATAGAAGAATCCAAAGGAGTATCCTGTATATACAGTGGTAGGATAACTCTCTAAGAGAGCTCTAAATATATATGTATATAAATACATGTAGAGCAAATATATATATATAGTAATATTAATTATAGTCATAATACCAATATTAACAGAACTAATTCTGTCAAGACTAGCAATAATTAAAATACAAATGAAATCATTTTGAAACCCACCAGGAACTAACCTAGAGGGAAAAGAAGGGGAAGAAAAAAAGAAACAAACAAAATACCTGAACAAAAAGTCAAGCATTCGTAAGAAAGAAAAAATCCTAAGATGAAAACCTTAACAATAAAGAGCTCAATACGAAAGCAGAGCACACAAAGCACTCAAAGCGAAAGTAGAGCAAACAAAGTTGAAAATCTAAGAGCAAGCCAACAACCGACCATGGTTTCGCTTAACTTTCCTCCCCTTCTTTTTTTTCTTTTTTTTTTTGTATTCCTTTTCAGGATATATATATATATATATATATATATATATCCCGAAAAGGAATACAGTGTAAATAGATCAGTTGAAGAATGGTACTCAACACCAGGAATAAGGTATAACAGATTTATTGTACTAAGGTACAATTAACAATAATACACATATAGGCAAGCAACTGGTTGGAGCGGAATAGACTATCAAATAGTGAATGCCTTCACCTAAGACCTTCCTTCTTCGTACTGCTTGTTACCGTCTTTTATCAGGTAAAGCATTCTATTCTTGGGGGATGGCAGGATGTTCCACTAAAACTATATATATATATATATATATATATATATATATATATTCCATTTGTAAACGAGTTATCATGTGACCTAGGTTTCTATATATGAGTGGTGTCTTCAGGTGGTTACCTGAAGACACCACTCATGGTAGAAACCTAGGTCGCATAATAACTCGTTTACAAATGGAAAATATTCAAAAGTTCTACAATATAATTATATTGAACACTTTTTAATACAAATGTGTACTGGTCTAATCTTATGGCCAAAAATTAAGTAATTAAACAATCAACACACACACATATATATATATATATATATATATATAATGTGTGTGTGTGTGTGTTTGTATATTTTGATTTATTTTCCTTAGGACCAGTGCCTGTTTGTTTCAACAATATGCTAGATAATCACTCCCCCATGGGATCATCCATAGTTGTGGAAATCCATAATTTTTGTTTGACATACATGCATTGCACATTTAACAATATTTGTGCAACTTCAGGTGGTTGGGGTTTGAATTCAGTGTTTATCTCCTAGACTGGTTACCAACCATGGCTAGAGAACCTTAGCTTGCCCTGGTATTTAACCTATGGTTGCGAGAAGAGAGGTGCATTTAGACCTTTCTTCTTCCCTTTTTTTCTTTTTTTTTTTTTGGCATTTTGAAGAGGCAAGTTTGCTTTAATGTGAAGAATGTAAAAAATAGATTTTTTTTTTTAAGCTTGTTTATGAATTTTTTTTTCCTTTAAAGACTTACCTAAAGATTAAAAATCTGTAAATCCTAATTATCATTAGCCAGCAAGATAGATGAGGCAAAAAGAGAACAGCTAAGATTTTTTTCCACACCTTTAGTATTTTCTTTAAAGATTATACTGTTTCCAAATTCTAGCAGTCAGATTTTTAAGTTTTAAAGTATCATCTTCAATAATTCATCATAATTTGTTCTGAGGCTTTATTTCACCCTTAAAATGCAATCATTTTTGCACAGGAAGTTATTGGGGTTCCTTTCATTTCTTGAAGATTTAATGCAGCTATCTGTCTCATAGTCAGGGATCTTAACCTTTGAGTAACCTCAAAGGAGACTATCTTATCAGCAGGTGTATAATATCGGGTCTATTATACTGCACTGTTGTGAATGGTTCTAGACTGTGCAGTAATCTCCATTGGCGCTTCTTGAAGAATAATGTTACATCAATATCTCCGGGCAAGTCAACCCAGGTTATTTACGCTTGCATCTCTAATGGGTGTCTTTTTTCACCACCTACTAGTCATCCACCAAAACAAACTTGAAAGCAATCAAATTGAAAACGAACAAAAATTGCAAAAAAACCTCCAATAAAAAAAAAAGAAGCAAACTCCAGACTGAAATGGGTATCGATGCCTCAATCCCATTACAAGAGTTTACAATCCTGAGCTACTCACCTATTATAACAAAATGTAGCCACCTAAATCACTACAGTCATGCCTATATCAAGAATGGATTTACCTGTGGCAGTAACACAAAAAACAAGGGCACTGATCTTCCATATAGGTGTTTCTGCATGGCAATTATCCATAGTACTACATTCATCTTTGCTCTGTGTCATCTTTTAATCAAATATCAGAGAGGATTGACAATATCCTTCCTGAACTTTCCTCGGCCAACATTTATGTATGTGATGACTTCAGTGATAGACACAAAGAGTGGTTAGTCCACTCTAACAAAACTAGAGGAAGGCAAATATTTCAGAAACTTCTCAAATTGTCTATGGACTAATCTAGATCACTGATGAACCTATCAACTTCCTCAAGTTTTTTCTAACATCCTGCTCTAACAAATGCTCAGCAAGAGTTTTATTTCCACTCCCCCATTAACATATCAGTAATCAGATTGACTCCAAATCAATCACATCTCCTGATTTACTGTTCTATAGAACTTTTTTTTTTCACTATGTGAAGGCAGAATGGGGCAGCTTTTGGTCCTTTATGATGGAAGTTCCTCTCTCAACCTTCTTCAAACATTCTGTCCTTAAAACTGCTACCCTTGTCTTTAAATGGATCTTTTCTGGAATGAAGTGTTTTATACCCCCAAAAATTTCAGCAAAAACTAAATAGTCAGCCTTGGGTTATCCATAAATATGCTGCAGTCATAGCTCACCGGAACCACTACTTCAATATCTATTGCAGGAATTGGTGTAGTCTGGCCTTTATTACCTTCAGAACCACTTGCAATTACTATGAGAGAGTTCTGGAAAATGCAAAGTGCAGCTATGCATGAGCTGTCCAGGCCAAGGTTGAAAAGAATTAAATTAGATCTTGTGTGATTTCTGGAAGATCATAACCAAACTATGAACATATACCACTATCATAAATGGCCCTGTGATTATATCCTCCTCGACAGACAAGACGAAATTCTTCACCTCAAAGTTAACATTAGATGCTAAAAGCTATCTCCTCCTCAGCTTCCCACCTCTGTGTACAATCTCAGTAATATGCTCATTTCAGTATGAGAAGTCTCTAAATATATCAAAAGCCTCAATCCAAAACAAAACCACTGACCCAGATAAGATTCTAGTGGTCATCCTTAAGAATATCAACCCAGAATTATCTATCCTAGCAAAGTTATTTAACCACTACTTGAGGGAGAAACCTTTCCCAAGCCTGTGGAAGGTGGCAAGCATATGCCCAGTCTTTAAGAATATGGGTGACCAATTTTCTTATAAGCTTTTTCAGGCCTTCATCAACAAGGAGGTCGTGGAGCACCTAGATATATCAACCTCCTACAAATGGCAACAAAGATAAGGACAATAGTCCGAATAATGTAAATAGTGTAAATATTACCTAGTCTCAGCAATATAGACAAATTCTTGGGAAAGGTATTAATCCATCTTTTCTCTCAGCAGGACAGATAAGGGCTCTATAGCTTTTGTTGGCAATCAGTCTACTGTAGAATATAATGGCATCTTACTGTGAGTAAATGTTCTGACCGGTCAGTCATGTCTCTTTTGAGACTTGATCGTCCAAGTGTGGATCACGTATGGTACTTAATTGACTTGCTTCTTGATAATGGCTGCAATTTTATGGGAAAACTGCTTTTCTAAAAAAATCTTTGTTTTTTCTTTGTATGGTTTGTGCTGAGTAGAATAAGATTCACAGTATGTGGGTCAATAATATCAAGGGTGTGGCACTCTTTAAATGCTTGCTCACCACCTGAGATATTTTTTTTCCTGTTGTACTTCACCTTGTTTGTGAGCAATAAAGAGATTCTCTTCATCAGAAAAAAATCTTAATCCTAATGCAACTCTTTATATTTTACATTTTGTAACAGTTCTGGTTGATAATTATCCATACCTGCGTGGGTGTGTCCACAGTATAATTTTTGTGGGAAAGAGAGATTGGAAAACCTAAAGCTCTGCTGTTCCCATTTTATGGTTTCCCAAAGTTTATAGGGAGAGTGGGCTAAAGTTTCAGTTTTGTAATAGAAAATCACCTCACAATTTAGGTAAAACAAAAAAAAGAAAACCAAAAACTTTCTAATTTTCCAATGTATTTAGTATTTTCTTTTATTATTGAGAGGAAGAAAAATAGAAAACATTGAGACATTTTAACTTTTAAATTGCTAGAATTTTTTTTTGCAACACACTTTTGTTGAAATTTTCACAATATTTAGTATTGTTAGTTATTGCTAACATTTTTTATTGAGATTTACAAACTCTGTTTTGTTCAATAAAAACTTTATTTTTCCAAGAAATAAAAACTGAATAAAAATTCATTGCACTAAGCTACACAACCTAGTAAAACCAACTTCTTTACCTGTGTAAACTTCTCCCCAAAATTTGGTTTTGATCAATGTATGGTTACTTTAGAGGGTGTGACAGACAGAGAAACTAAGGGATGTCACAGAATTTTATGCAGTGTGTATCAAAAATACTTTGACAAACTTTGGGTGTGGGTCTTTCACACCAGAAGAAAGACTAAAGTTCAGATCAACATATGTTCGCAAATCTTGTTCTTTTTTTTTTGTTTTTTTTTTTGTTTATGGCAAACAATATTAAATGTACAATCCAAGACATAATCCTTGATCCATAGTTTACGGTTTCACAAATCTTGTCTCAGTAATGTGACAATAAACAGCTGCAATGTTAGGATGACTCTGCTGCTTTCATTCTGATACAGCTATGCAGCCTCATGTCCATTACCATTTGCACGGCCATATGTAAAAACCATATCTGCCTACTCACGATATGAATATCCTGACATTGCTAAATGGAATACTTCACTGTTAAATTACAATTATACATATTAAATGTTTAAGGCAGACTAGCCACACATGTACACAAATGACAAATGTAACCTAGTCTACATGGTAACACAGTGCCATATACCGAAAACTTTTAAAGCTAATAACTTAGAAATGAAGGACTTACAGACATATGTTTATATGAACTTTTGTCTTTGTTTTGGTGTGAAGAACCCATATCCCAAATGACAGGATTAACTACAAATTCTTTCTTTCAAATATATATATATATATATATTAGGGTAGGTTGATTTTTCACTTTTTTAAAAATATTAAAAAATCTCACTTACCGAAAGTTGTGTATGGACCTATTAAGTACTGATATAAAATATTAGGTGAAATACTTCAATGGTTTTTTGAGTGTTTGGCATGAAAGATCATAGACAAAAATATACTGAAAATTCCTCGTTTTTGCAAGATTTGGCTTGAATATTAGTGAGAGAAACCAAATAATTTTAGTATTTAAATCAGGGAATATCATTTTATTTTATAAAAATGATATTAAAGAAATGATGACTAATCTTCAAATTGAAATCTGCCCCCTCCCCATTTTCAGTATCTGCTTTAAAAACATTATGAATTAAGCAGTGATATTTGAATAACTTAAATGATTTTTTTTGTTATAAGTGAAAATATAACAAACAAACAAATAAGGAAAAACAAACACTATTTTAATAGTGCTTCATATATAGTCAAATTGCTCTATATAAGAGCCCTTAGACAAAAATGTTGGTCTCAATTTCTGACTCAAAACTTTGGCTGTAATATGTTGATGCCTTGCTTCAAAACTGTATACAGTTTACAAAGCTTCTGTTGTTAATTTGACTGCCCATTCCATGCCTTGGGATTGTTAGGGCAAATTTGGCAAGTCAAGCTTGGTTCCATTTAACAATGATTCCTGGCAGTAAGGCCTCTGATTGGGAGGTTGTGAGGAGCATGGAACCATCTCTTAATTGCTGTTGTTCTCAGGTCCACCATGACCCGGAGTGGTAGCACCTGATAGTCCCAGCTATGTGCAAATAGGTAATCCCCCAAACTGAGGTCAAAATATTATGAAAGTATAAAAATAGACTACTATAGAAAAATATACATTTTTAAAGGAAAAATATTACCGGCTATACATATTTGAAGAAAAAATGATTGCCATAACACATTTTTAAAGGAAAAAAAAGTTATTGTCATAATACATTTTTGAAGGAAAAATTATTACCAGCACTACATTTTTGAATACAAAACTAGAAAACATCTTCAATTTTCTAAAATAAAATAAAAACAAATTTACATCAAAATCTGACTAAATCAACCTTCTCACTATAACTGAACATTAAAAAAATACCTTAAAACCCTACCTTTTTGGAATTAAATAACCTACAGAGGTTGATATGTTGTTAAACAAAACTCAAACACTTTTTCTTGTAAGGAGAGAAAGTTTAGTTAAGAACAAATTTTTCTTAATCAATAAGTGTATATGTATATTGGTAAGATCTTATTAGAACTTGATGCTTATAGTAGATATTAGTCTCTGCTTTATAAGTATTTTGACTGAGCAGGTATGTGATGCAGTGGATATCGGCTCGGAATGAGTAATCTGAGTACCGAGCTTGAATTCTAGTTGAATTCATTGCTTTTACTTATGCACGAATACCCTTGAAAAAAAGGTATGTTACATACATACCTATGAACATTTATGGTTATGTCCTACTCCTTATAAATACATTAGACATTATTGTGAGTGGGGGGGGGGCATATATTGCTGTCTAGCAGTTCACCACTAGCAGTGATTATCTAATTCACACAGTTGGTGAGTATTGTATTTTGTTGATGTTATAAAGATTACTGTTTCATTTTCCAACCTCCGTTTTGGTTATTTCTTATTCAGTAACATTTTTAAGTTTTAATCCGTTGCTTCTCCCTCCATGTATGGGTTAAATAACAGGACAGATTGGGTTCTATAGCCTTGGTTGGCAATCAGTCTACCACAGAAAGTAATGACAACCTACTGTGGAAGATTCATCCTTCAGTCAGTTATGTGTCTTTAGAGACATGATCGCCCAAGCGTGTATCACATATGGCACTTAACTGACTGCTTTACAAGTGCTTAGACATTTAAGTATATTTATTGGTGTGACTTATAAAAGTCACTTACAAACTATACTAGACCATTTATAAACCTGCTTACTTCCTTTTCAATAGAAGTTCATGATACAAAATAATGTAACAGTTATATTAATATCATTAATTACATATATTTTAATTTATATTTGCAATACAATTTGTAATAATTATTGCTCACATTATACGATATTTAATTAAGTGCCATACATGATACATGCTTAGGTGATCATGTCTCTATCAAGACATAACTGACTGAAAGCTGATATTTTTTTTTCACAGTAGTTTGCCATTATTTTCTGCAGTAGACTGGTTGCCAACCAAAGCTATAGAAACCAATCTGTCCTGCTATTTAACCCATAGCTGAAGGGAGATACAAAGGATTAATACATTTCCCAAGGGTATTTGCACATCAGTGCATGCAATGGTTTCGAATGGAATTCAAATTTGTCCCTCTGATTTCTCTGTTCGGGTCGATAAACATGCACCACAACACATATACAATATTACTTAGATCAAATGTAATAAGAAATTAATAATTATATTTTTTGCTATACACATTTGTTTCTCCCTGACATTTATTTAAGTTTTTAAAAGCAGTGAATCAACATGCATCTATTTATTTACCCTCAAGTCATGTGACACAAATATAGCCTATTCACTTTTCAAGATATTAATCCATCTCTTCTTCCTCCAGCTATGGGTTAAATAGGACAAATTGGGTTCTACAGCTTTGGTTTACAACCTACTGCAGAAAAATCTTTCGCTCAGTCAGTCATATTTCTTTCGAGACATGATTGCCCAAGCATATATCATACATGGCACTTAGCTGACTGAATGAATAGCTTAAAACAGGCATAGTCTGTTTTAAGCTAATAAATATATTTTTTATTTTATTATCCTCGCATTTATTTCAAAATATGTAATGCATCTATTTATTTATCGTCAAGTCATGTGATATAACTTTCCAGCTATACAAATTACATTTTATAATGACACCCCACATAACCTATTCATCTATCAAGTACTTGCCAAACATCTGAGATATTTGTTTATAAAAAAAAAAATCTCGTACAGGGAATTGTATAAATATGTGTTATGTATATTTAAATTTATTTTATAATGTTGTTATAATATATTATACATGTTCATTATTTTTCACACGCACAATAGTTGGAATATAATATGCAAGCGTTTGTTTATTTACTCAGATTAATATAAGAATTTGTATTGAAAACAAATACTGAATTTCTTATTAAAAACCAGAAAAACTGTCCTAACTCAAGAAATTTAAATGAAATTTGGCACTGTACTCGGCAAGGGTTCAAGGTACTATATGCTTCTAAATTGGTTGGGGTATTATGTATCATTTAGCTGTATCTTGGCAACACTCTTACATACCTAAAAGATTAGAGTTTTAGTATTATGTAAGTGAACCCCACCCCCGGGGGTTTTATTTGTTTATATAGAAATTTAAGTATATTGGTATGACTATTAAGGTGATTTTGATTTTTATTTGTATGAAGATAGATGCTTGCTTGTATTATTTGGAATGTATTTTCATCAACTTTTCCTTCCCATTGTTTGAAGAAAATGTGATGATCCAAATTTTAGATACAAGGAAATAAAAATGAAAAATTTGATAAAAATTTTAATGAAAAATTAATTTTAAAAATTTCTTATCAACACTTGTTTAAAATCTCTACCTGTTAAAACTAAGTTTCAAGAAAAACTAATGGTTTAGTTGATGTGAAAAATATCATAAGGGCATAAGTAATGATCTTGTATGTCTGTTGAAAGAGAGGCAGGACATTAGGAATCAAGAAATAATTTGTACTTTTGCTGGGAAGGACAATTGCTTTTTATAGCCACCTTTCTTTATTTTCTTTATACTTTGGTCAATGAGATTTCTGTCAGATCCATAAACAATTTGAATAAAATTAGGTGATTAAAAGAGATTTTATAGTTGATTGTATTCAAGTTTTTGTAAGGAAAATAATTTTATAACCCATTTACATAAAAGCAGAGTAATATGCATTCTTTCTAGTTGAATGAAGTGTACTGCAAATTTTTACATAAATTTCCACTCTTTTAATGTCCAACTAAAGAAATTGGATTTTGCCTCATTTTAATCAGGCATCCATAAATTGCATTTAATTAAAAAATAAAAATCAATATTTTGTTGAAATATTACTTTTTTTATATATATATATATATATTAATTCGACCCATGTCTATTGAACAGGTGTAGAGGCTCATCCCTTGTTCCCTGTTTAGGATGTGGTTTCGGCTTTTTTTTTTTCCAATCTTTTCACTTTTATGTAGCCCCTTGCACATCAGTGATGTTACCACCTTGCTCGGGGTGATATGATTTTAAAAAAAAATTAGATTAAATCTTTTGGACTATCCTCTCTGTCTTCACAAGTTGCCATTCTCTCATATATATCTAAATCTAAATCTAAACTTATTTATAAATGGAACTTTGTCTGTGTGTGTTCGTTACCTATAGACTCTGAAACGGATGAACCGATTTTCTTGAAAATTTACACAGTTATACTATAAGTGTCTGCGAGTGTTCTTAGCTAGGTTTTGTGTCGAGGTACCCCCAGTAAATATCGAAAATCGATTATTGAAAAAATCAGGTTATAGAAGGAGTGGTCCGATTTTAATCACATTTGATACACTCATAGACAAAGACATAAGAAACGATATTCAGAAGTTTCAAGGTTGCAGTTCTTACAATAGTGCAGAAAATTTGATATCGATACCAGGAAATCAAAATTTGACTTCCATCCATTCATTTTTCTTTCAGTCTACAGTTTTGCTTTAACTGGAAACAACTATTGCTTTTTAGTCTTTCATGCCAACATCCAGAGTTTGAGCTCCAGGACCATGGATTAGTTTTAAATCTTTCATTGCACCCTAGCAATGCCAGGCTATACTGCTAGTATATATATATATATATATATATATATATATATATATATATTAATACTTAGTTTTTGGTCATAATAGGGTTGGACCAGTACACATTTGTATTAAAGAGTTTGATACAATTATATTGTAGAACTTTTGAATATTTTCCATGAGTTATTTCGCTACCCAGGTTTCTACCATGAGTTTTGTCTTCAGGTGATTTTTAAAAATGTAATAATATATATTTTTAATATATATATATATATATATATATATATATATATATATATATAGAGAGAGAGAGAGATAGTTTATTTTTGGTGGGCTAGGCATTTTTTAAAAAAAACTGCTTCACACATAACAGAACTAAATTTCAATTACTTGAGTTCACTAACTAAATAAGTCACTTGAACTTTTGTTAATTTATTGAAAATATATATATCTATATATGAAAGTACACTGCATCTGTGTTAATGTTTTCTTTTCATTCCTTTACAATAGACAAGTGCCCCAAATGCACACAAATTTTAAAAGACCAAGAGTGGATTTAACATAAACAAGTCAAAGTTGGGTGGCAAATAGTGACTGGACTTTAAGTTTATAACCAATTTTGTTGGTGGGGAGGGGATGTAGTGGGTGAATCTCCAGCCGCCTTAGATTTTGTTTTATATTGCAATCAAAAACATTTGGGTATGAGGAATTTGAAAAAAAAATTTAAAAAATTTTCTAATAACAGCTGGTTTATTTATTTTTAGTGGATAGTGCATTTTTTGAAACCTTCTTCACACACATAAGAACGAAATTTCAATTACTTGATAAAAAATCTAATGTTGCAAACTGTTACTTTACTGTTTTGTGTTTATATATAAACAAATGAAAATATACAGTAATTTTTTTATTTTATTTTTGTTATAAAAACTTTAGTCTACATAATCTCTGGTTTTTAATGGCATCTAAGACCATACATACACTTTTCTCCATTTAAATTTAATATTACTCAAAGGTGCCTAATTGAAAATTAGACATTTTTTTTTTAATTTTTTTATTTAAGGAAATTTTCCACCATTTTTATCTGTGCGTTGTGGTGCATTGGATATCGGCTCGGAATGAGAAATCGAGGAGCCGAGTTCGAATTCCAGTTGAATTCATTGCATTCACTTACACACAAATACCCTTGGGAAAGGTATTAATCCATCTCTTCCTTCCAGTTATGGGTTAAATGACAGGACGGATTGGGTTCTATAGCCTTGGTTGGCAACCTACTGCGGGATAATATTCTGTCCAGTCAGTCATATCTCTTTCGAGACATGATCGCACAAGCATGTATCACATATGGCACTTAACTGACTAACTGATTTATTTGTACTTTGCCCCATTAACCCTTCTCCTGGTTGATTCTTTTCTCCCTCCCAGATTATTGTGCACCCCATCTTCTTTGTATATTGCACCTACAAATCAGCAAAGCACAAATACTGACATTCTATAGCATCTGCGTAAACATTAACTTACTAGATTGCTCACCATTATATATCAGACTGAGGAGTTAAGTTTTTTTTTTATTTTCCTAGAAAGTGGTCTCTTATATAAGAATAATATTAATACAGTATTTTGTTCAGTTACTTTTTTGACTTGAAATAACGCGTGTGTACATACATATAATTTTTCTCTCTAGAAACTATCTTACATATCTATAAGTCTACCATTCATCTATGCTTAGATTATTGCTGCAGTATATGGTTCGGTGCCCCTGCTATTTATCTTGAGCTCCTTGATTAGATCCAAAGAAGAATCAGCAATATTAGTGGTTCTGATCTGGCAACTGAGCTTCAGTTTTTTTTTCCCCCCCACTGCTGTAATGTAGCTTTTCTGTACCTTTTCTATAAATATTTTCATGGTAATTGTTTGAAAGAGCTCTTCATTATGGTACCTACACTTTTTGAATTTTCCACTGGAGTGCAATACTAGACTGTTGTCGAGATCTCATCAATTTACAGTTGAGCTGGCTAGAGGTAACTGTAATTTCTATGCTGTTTCTTTTCTCACACTTCTTACTTGTGGAAGTCCCTTTCCAGCCAACTTTAATCTGCCAAAATTTAAATGCAATGTCAATCACTATCGACTGTCTCTCTGATTACTCTTTTCTCTTTCTGCTCAGTTTTAATGTTTCTGTTCCTAATTCTTCCACACCCTATAACCCCCTTGTGTCTTAGTGGCTTTACTGCCTTACATGAGGAGATACCAATTTATATATGTATAAGAGATTTATAACTGACTGTGTATTGATAATGGTATTCTACTTAATGATCCTTTATCCATGGTATTGATCCTATAAATGTTGCAATTGTCTATTTTTAATCAATATTGTTGTAAGATGATGAAATAAGGTTAGTATTTTAATATTGATGATAATGGAGACTATTTTTAGTTACACTGAATATGGCTATTTTAATCAATATTTTACCTATGAAACTGATTGACTTTGTATTAGTGACTTCAACATTACTAAGGCTTTATTATTTTTTGATAAATACTATTTCAATATTGTGTAGTAGTTAGGTAATAATACTTATATTAACATTAATACAATAATGTTAGATAATAATACACCTGTTTTTGACGAAAGAAATAATTTTTTTTTTTTTTTTTTACTCTGTGAAACTGAAAACTTTTTTTCCTCAAAAATATTGTTGCATGTTTTATTTTAGAAATATTGCAGAATATTAAAACCAAATTACTACTGAAAATTGTAGCTCTGTCATGCTTCTAAAGTAATATTTATTATTGCATCTAGAATAGTAGGTGTGTAGCATCTATTTTGGTGATACTCGTGTTAAACAATTTTTAAATTTGAAATGACGGAAAAATGCAATATTATTGATTTCTATTAGGACCTTAAATAAATTTTTCATGAAAAGTAATGTTTTATTGACATAAATTACTAAAAAGCATATCACTGAAAGTATTATCCATCGCTAGCCACTACTTTTTCCCATCTTTCTGGCAGCATTTGAATTCCACATTGAAAAAACAATACATCTTTTGATGCTAACCACAAGTTGACCCACTTTTTTTTGCATCTTCATAAGAAAGAAAGTGCTACTCAGCCAGGCTGTGCGTCATTGATTGGAACAAGGGTTAATCGGACAGGGCAATATCTGGTGAAAACAGTGGGTGGGGTAGGACTTCCCATTTAAGTTTTTCCAAGTAGGTTTTACCCATTTTGCAACATATGAGCTACCATTGTCTTGTTATGAAATCACTTTGTTGTGTCTCTCCTCATTTAGCAGCCATTTTTTTCTTCACTGCTCAGTTCAAATGCATCAATTGTAGTTGATAGCGATCTCCCATGATGGTCTCAGTCAGTTTGCCTCCAATACTTCGTCTTCAAACTATTCCGGTGTGCCAGAGCATTTTTTTTATCTTCCACATCAAAATCACTATTTTTGGAGCATCTAAACCAATCTCTGCATGTTGTTTCTGACAGAGCATGATTGTCATAAGTCTCAATAAGAATTCTGTGTGTTTCAGCTGCAGATTTCTTTTAAATAAAGTAATGCAGTAAAATTTTCTGCAAATACACTTTCTTTGGCATGAAATCCGACATGTTTAACGCCGTGAAAAACAATTGTTTACACTTAATCGAAATGACATACACTGAATATCAAGCTTACTTATAGTACTTCTTTGTAGATGTGTTAGATCTGAAAGTAAACACATGCAGTTCTGGGAACGCCATCTGTTAGAAAACAATAAGAACTCATTCAAGATCCTAATAGTTTAAAAGCTGCAATCATGGAAACTTTTAAGCTAGATCTTGCGGGTGGCTAATTGAACCTCTGGACAAACTAAGAAAACAGCAATTATAATTTTGAAGAAATAACTTTGAATTCCTCCGTTTACTCCATGGAACTTCAAAAGCTCACTTTAATTCTCTAATTCCAGCCAATAGACCAATTTGGGCTAAAATTCTGATTCAGGCCAAAAACAGTTCTTTAAATCACAAACTTTGCATGACTTCAAAAGTTCATGTCACAAAACCTCTTACTTTAACTCTGATTCCTTGGCATTTTATAGAAATAAAATTGATTTCCTCAATTTACAAAGTTTTGGAGATATTTTAAACTGAATTTCCCTGTCTCCTCCTCATCTGGACAAACATCCTAATGCTGGATGTTCAAGTATCAGATGAAGGACAGATTTTCAGTCCCGGGATAATCCTGGTTCCAAAAAGACCCATAGGCAGGCAGAATTTGTTATTTATTCATTATTTAAATAATGAAGTGCTGAAAAATTCTGTTTGACAAAATTTTAGAAGGTGGACCAAATACCAAAACTTAGAATATTTACCTTTACTTCAAAGCAAATTTCACCTGGTTTTCTTGGTATTACTACTGATGCTGATAAGTCTTTTAATTTTCTCTCATCTTTCCAGTCGCTGCATCTTTAAAAATAATCAGAAATGTTAATTCCATGATCTGAATTATATGGGAATTCAGATATGGTATTTGCTACCATGTCAAGAGTGAAAGAAATTGAAGAATTTTCTTCTGAATTATTTCAATTAACTTTCGTTATTTCTGAAGTTCCAATAACTCTTATTGTTGCTCTTGCATTTTTACTATTTGGGATAAAAATTCTTCCATATTTAATAATATCTGGATTATTTTTTTTTTACACAACCTCAAAGAAAAAAAATTACACTAAAATAGTTTTAATTTTTTGTCATCATTGTTATTTGTATCAAAGCAAATGATATTTTTTCCTTCTCTGTATGTCTCAATTTCTCATTGCCATTGTTATAACTCACTACTAACAGTTATAATATTACTAGCAGTATAGCCCGGCGTAGCTCGGGTGTAATGAAGGCTTTAAAACTAATCCATGGTCTTGGAGCTCAGACTCAGCCTAAAGAATATTTGAAATAAAATAATTGCAACAATTTACCAATCGCACTTAGTATGTGTGTGTGTATATATATATATATATATATATATAGTCATCTGCAGACAAATCTGTTTCACTGTATCACAGCTCATCAGTACGGTTAGACACCGATTGCTTTTAACCCAGGATTGAAACCCGACCGAAGTGGCGTCAGTTGACGGTTCTACCTCTGGGCCATGGGTGCATGGTAGAAGAAGGCAGACATTTTAGCATGTATAGTCATTATACACGCCCAAATAATAAATATATATATATATATATATATATATATTAGCAGTATAGCTCGGCATTGCTCGTGTGTAATGAAAGCTTTAAAACTAATCCATGGTCTTGGAGCTGAGACTCAGCCTAAAGAATATTTGTGGGAAGTTTGGTGAGAATCAGATAAAAATTGTGGATTTGTATAAAGGACATACAGACAGATAAACACACACACACAGCACAAACATCTTGCCTTAATATATATATATATATATATATAAAAATTTTCTGCACTATTATAAGAAATGCAACCTTGAAACTTCTGAAAATCATTTCTTATGCCTTTGTCTATGCGTGTATCAAATTCGATTAAAATCGGACCATTCGTTCTATAACCCGATTTTTTCAATTTTCAATATTTATCGGGGCTACCTCGACACAAAGCCTAGCTAAGAACACTCGCAAACGCTTATAGTACAACTGTGTAAATTTTCAAGAAAATCGGTTCAGCCGTTTCGGAGTCTATAGGTGACGGACACACACACAAAGTTCCATTTATAAATAAGTTTAAATGTTGACTCATTCCAATGGTACTCTAATGCACACACTATCAAAACTCTCACAGAACTTTGAGTATTTATCCATATCCTCTTCACTGAGGTGGGATGTGACATAAGGTTAGTTATTTTACGTGGGGATCCCAAGTGTGTACACTTGACCAAAAATTCCCAACACACACGAGATCAGGCTTCTCTATTTTTCTTAGCCAAGTATCAACTTGTAAACATATCCCCAACTGAGCTGCTCTCGACCTGAAGACAACTTGACAAGTACGAGTTCTTGTGGAGCTATGGATATTTACTAGAAACCTCCCCAATGAGGCAGGATGTAACACAAGGTCAGTTATTTAATGTACAAAATCTGAGCCCTTATGTTTGGGCAAAAATTTCCAGTAGACTTTGCATAATGTAGGGTTAGGCTGCTGTCTGTTTCTTTCCCAGATGAGACTCTGCTCATTGGATGGGACTCTTCTGGGTTCCTCTCTGCTCAAAGACAGAGAGCTTGACAAGTAAGTGTTCTTGCAGAACTGTCCCTGAACTTTGAGTTCGTTATTTCATGCCTCATTCATCTGTGTTACCAAGGGGTGGGGATGTATTATTTACTTCATAACACTCTTCTAACAAGGGCTCAACATTTTTTTTTTTTACTTTTTATCAACTTTGTCACATTCTCATATGGCCTCTACTTCGAATAACTTAGGTCACTGGTGCCCCCCCCCCCCCCGAATTTATTTCAGCAACCAAACTGGCATCAAGGTCCCACCCCTTTACAGTTAGATCAACCAAATACAAGAAATAATTCTACACCATCAGATTCTTTTCTTGTGCTTCCCACCTGTGGAACTCCCTTCCATATGCTTACTTTCCTGATGGCTACAACCTCCAAGAATTTAAATGCAAAATCAATTCCCATCTCTTATCCACTTAATTCCAACCCTTTCCACATCACCCCATGTATTTTGGTTCTTTCTCTTTCACCCACTGTAACTAGTTCGTCTTTCTCTTCACTCTCCCCTGTCTAAAACTTTAACTCTCTTATGTAGCCTCCTGCACATCAGTGGTGGTACCGCCTTGCTTGGAGTGAAAGGATTAAAAAAAAAATCATTTATCTACGGGAGGTTGTGCTGTGGGGGTGCTGATGATTAATTTTACCTCATTTTTATTTTTCTAAAAATTTGTTTCAGTAACTCAACTCTGTATCTGTACGCTGTGCAAAAGGGATTGTCAATAGTCAGGAATTAATGCAAGTATTTCTAACAGATTAGTTACTGTATCTATATTTTACACATTTTTTATTGCTTCAGAGGAAAGATATACAACACTGATAAGATTTCTGTTCAGTTTGATGTAAAAGGACCCACAAGGGGTAAGGCACTGTGTATAAAATCTTAATTACTCTTCCCATATCTCAAGTTACAAAGCCATTTTATGTAAACTATCTTGAGCATAGCAGGCTTTGAATGTAATTCTCCGCCAAATTAATTAATATGGAAAAGATACTTGACTTTTTACCAGTATTGAAAGAGTGAGGGAAAGGAACTCATCAAAGATGTTATGCTGCTTAATTGTGTGAATTAAGTGAATACTAGCAGTATAGCCCGGCGTTGCTCGGGTGTAATGAAAGCTTTAAAACTAATCCATGGTCTTGGTGCTCAGACTCCGCCTAAAGAATATTTGTGGGAAGTTTGGTGTGAATCGGATAAAAATTGTGGATTTGTATAAAGGACATACAGACAGATAAACAGATAGACACACACACACAAACAAACATCTTGCCTTTTTATATATATATATATATATATATGTATGTATATTTTATCAATTTTCTGCACTATTGTAAGAACTGCAACCCTGAAACTTCTGAACATCGTTTCTATGTCTTTGTCTATGAGTGTATCAGAGTTGATTAAAATCGGACCACTCCTTCTATAATCCGATTTTTTCGATTATCGATTTTCAATATTTATCGGGGCTACCTCAATACAAAACCTAGCTAAGAACACTCACAGATGCTTATAGTACAGTCAGCCATTTTGGATTCTATAGGTAACAAACACACACACAAAGTTCCATTTATAAATAAGATAGATTCAAACTGGTTTATATATCTATTCTCTTGCTTCTAAAACAAAATATGACTGTGAATGTTTATGTATCATCTTGGAGTAGATAGTCTGGTTCAAATTCCTCCTCAGTCTTTTGAACAGGAGTAGTGGCTTATCCCTTGTTTTCTGTTTAGAATTCTGTTTCTTTTTAATTTCTATTACAACTCTACACTTTTAACACCTCTAACTGAACTCTAAAATTTTATTTGCTAATTAAATCTAGATCTCTTGAAGTCTAGAATTATCCATTACCTTTCTGCATCACCCCAAGAACTTTGCTTCTTGCCATTCTTTATGCTCATACAACTCCATATAGTAGCTTTGAGTGATACTTGGGCCCTTGTAACATTAGTGGGGAAAAAACATCTTTTTGAAATAATGAGTTGTTTCTTCATGATAATTCAATACCTACCAAACTATACCCATCCTTATTAATATATTCAACGTACATGCTACGTTTGGATGAAATTTGTCTTGAATCTTTGAAACCTTTTATAATCTTATTGTGACACTAGGTCATAATTGTGAGTC
Organism: Ascarosepion bandense; assembly: GCA_037127315.1. NCBI lineage: Eukaryota > Metazoa > Mollusca > Cephalopoda > Sepiida > Sepiidae > Ascarosepion > Ascarosepion bandense. The sequence goes on from JBBBDQ010001474.1 coordinate 2,109,846, forward strand.
ACTTAGTGACAACCCAAACTACTTGAATAACTATGGTCTGTAAAACTAGCTTACTCCATAGTAAAGTGCACATGTCTTTTATCTATAATTTGTGAAGTTAAACTTTAACACTTTTGAGGTGATTTTGTTTGCAAAGCAAAAATTTTATCCTCCCACTGCAACTAAAATGAATGCATGATAGCATGTTTGAATTTTGATGTTGTGCTGTCACATCCTGCTATGGCACCAGAAAATTGCCACGACTGAAATTAAGTTGTGCAGTAAAAGAGCTTTGGGGGGGGAAAAATGCATTGGAAAGGAAAGAAGTGAATAATACAGTGTGTTAAAGGTTAATTTGATGACGGATTAGCTCATTAGTAAATCGGAGATATTAAGATACTAATCTTTTTAATTTTCTTTCCATATTAGCTTTCTTTCGAGAGTTTTAATTTTAGAAGTAGGATTCTTTCTTACATGTGACAGTAATTAATTGAGCAGATAAAAATCTGAGATTACTGATTTGAGAAAGGTGACTAATATAAATACAAAATTAAATCCTTTTGTCTTCATTTTTTTGATAAATAAATAAAATCTAGATGGATCACATAAAAATTTAACCAATTTGAGTCACTTTCAAAACATTAAAGTTTCTACAAACTTGTAAATGAAATTCTATCTTAAAAATGGCAGATATACATCAACTCTAATTATTAGGTCCTTAGGGAGGCATTCAATATCATAATTGTTGGATATTGGTTAATAGCAAGTGATTTGACACACAAGTAGATTGGTGTAGTGAGTCCAAATGAAAGAAAACTTGAGTGATCTAATGGAGATATATGAGTGAATAGAATCCACTCATGCAATTGTGTTAGGCAAGGCCATTACAGCACAGTGGACTAACCCACCAACTGAATTAGATACTCTCCTATGAATGAGGTAGATTACTTCAAGGGAACAAAAAGAAGGCAGCCATGTTAGAAGGCAAGTTATTTGATTTCTACAATAATATCACTGGTCAATGTAGGTAGTTGCTGGGTGGCCAACTCTTCTTGCTTCATGGCTAGGTGTCCAGAACAGTAGATCACTTGTAGGTTCTTGTTTTGTTTGCCATCAGTGTCCTGCAAAGTGCATTCACATAGATTGTAGAAATATCAGCAATAAGTTCATAGACCTGTGATTTAGTTGGATGTTGTCTCTAGCAGATTTTAAGCATAGCTCTCGGCATCTGATCAGGTTCCATCAAGCTTATATGGCAGGGTTTTAGTTAATGTCCAGGCAGTGCCACCATACATTGACACTGCCTCTACAGTGGCTCGAAAAAATATCTATCTTCAGATTTCCCGATTAAATCCATTTTATTCAAGGTGGCCCAGACTTTGTGAATTTTCACATTCTTTTCAGTAGAATTCATCTCACTATCTGAGTGTGTAAAAGATTTGAAAGATTTTATTGAGCTTTGCTAGTTGAAGACCATCTTCCAGCTATTACGGCTGGAGTGATAGACTTGTGAATGTCCGAGCAAACTTGGCTAAGCAACTAATTAGTAACAAACCTAGGCTTCTGGAAAACAATTTTCTTCATACCCATTCTTATCAGTGTATTCAACATACATGCTACATTTGGTTTAAATTTGTCTGGAATCTTTGAAACCTTTTAAATCTTAGTGTGACACAAGGCTATAACTGTGAGTCAATTAGTGAAGATCCAACCTACTTGAATAATTATGACCTGTAAAACTAGTTTATTCCATGGTGAAGTGCTCCCAGACATTCAAGAAAACCAGTATTTTCTCGAAGGTCTGGGAGCACTTCAATCACTAAAGTTAAACAAGACGGGTTAGTACTTAAATGAGAACTACTTGGTAACATTGGGTTCTGTAAGCAGCCTCCTCCTACAATATGAAAATTTTGGTTTTAAATAATCTACAAAGAGTGGATAAGCTTTATATATATATATATAATCAAAATCGTTTTTGTCTTGGGGTTTTTTCTTTCTTACGAATGCTTGATTTGTTGTTCAGGTACTTCGTTTGTTTTTTTTCTTCCCCTTCTTTTCCCTTCGGGTTCGTTCCCGGTGGGTTTCAAGACGATTTCATTTGTAGTTTAATTATTGCTAGTCTTGACAGAGTTCTGTTAATATTGGTATTATTACTATAATTAATATTACTATATATATATATATATATATATATATATATATATATATATACACAATCCCAAATGTTCAAATATTCATTTGGATGGGTTAGAAAAGAGAATACTTATCATCCTATTTAAAGGATATATTTTCTTTTTATTTATCATAGAAAAAAGTTTTCTTTTTTTTTTATTTGATACATTTCTTTTATAATTTCACTTCCAGCAAGGCAATAGTATCTCTTGGGTGCAGCGACTTACAGAAAGAGATTGAGAGGACATTAATGAAGAAAATGACAACAAAGGAAAAGTATTCAGGAAGATGGCGATGTGTGGAGATCTTTAAATATGACTCTGGGTCGCACAGTTGATTTTTCTTCAGAAATTTCCCATTCCTTTCAAATATTGCCATATAAATCGGGGTGTGCTTACAGTCAGGAAGAAAATACATTCCTCTTAGTGCAAAAGAGAGGTGCTGTTTGTGGGACAAGTCCCAGGGCACCAAGTTTCCAGTCTAAACATTAAAGACCAAAAAAAAATTTTTCTTTTTTTTTTTTTTATTTTTTTTTATTTAACAGGCTTCTTTTTTTTCTTCTTTTTTTTTTATGTGGTTGGTTGGAAAAAAATCTTAATTGTAACTGTTCTTTTTCTTTTTCTTTTTTTTTTTTTCCTTTCTAAGTAAAGGGATGGAGATTTTCTTTTAAAAGGTACCATATGAAAAGTGTAGGTGGAGAATAGAGAATGGAATGTATTTTAGCTGCTATGTGTATATCTCTCCCAGCTGTTGTTGGTTTTTTGACACCATTGTACAGATTAAATCTGAAAATTCCCTTGCAAACACCAAACTTTTTAAAGGGTTAATTATCAGGATAGAATATTTTGTGATAATAATTATCACTAAAAACCAAAAAAGAATTGTACATATGTTCAATTACTTAGATATATAATTATTGCTTTTTACTGATTTTAAAACTATAAATGATGTTTTATTTTATTTTCCAATATTTTCTACGACATTGAATTGGAGTTCTTTCTTGTGTGGGGGAAACTGAATGGGAAACTTTTTGGATATGCTTTTAGAACTGAGTCTCTGATGAGTGATATGCATGTAACTCCTTCCATGGTTTCTGCTATCAACTCTAAACTAGATCCTCATAGTGTGTATGGACAAGGATGGCTTCCCTATAATAGTCATTAAAAATCATGCTCCCAAAATGGCTTCTGTTTTTTTTTTTTTTTTTAATCATATCACCCCAAGCAAGGTGGTAATGCCACTGATGCGCAGGGGGCTACGTAAGAGTAAGAAGATTGGAAAAGAGAAAAAGAGTAAAAAGATTGAAAAAGCGAAAACCGGAAACCACATCCTAAACAGGGAACAAGGGATGAGCCTCTTCACCTGTTCAATAGACGTGGGTGGAGTGTGAACCAGGCAATAGTTTAGTCTATCTACTTCTATTGAAAATGTTTATTTCCAATATGAGTGTTAAATAAATGTTTATAAATTTTAAGTTTTCTTGAATACATGAGTTGACTTACTTAAATTAAATTGTATTTAATTATTCTTAACAGAAAAAAATATCATTATACAAGCCTATTTAAAAAAATGAAACGAGCAAAGTATTTTAGTATTTTGTATGCCAAAGGTTTCAGGTGTTAAAATGAAAGAAAGAAAGGAGGAGAAAGAAAGAGAAATAAAAAAATAGCAAGAAAGAAAGAGAAATAAAAAAGAAAAGAAAGAATTGTTCCAGTTTTTAAAAACTCTGGTGAGCTTTCTGGTTCTTCCAACTATCAACCTATAAGTCTTCTACCTACTTCTGGCAAACTCCTAGAGGCCCTCATCAATGCCAAATTGGTTCATCATCTCTCATTACTGACTCTATTGAATCCATTGCTAGGTCAGCTGCTAAGAAAGCTTATTCACTGTGTCAAGCAAGAAAATTTTTCTCTCCAGAATCTTACATATGTATAAGTCTGCCATTCATCCATGCTTAGAATATTGCTGCTACATATGGTTCAGTGTCTCTGCTATTTACCTTGAGGTCTGTGATAAGATCCAAAGATGAATCAGCAATATTGTTGGACATGATTTGGCAACTTAGCTTGAGCCATCACCGTAAGGTTGCCTCCCTGTGCCTTATATATAGACTAGCAGTATAGCCCGGCGTTGCTCAGGTGTAATGAAAGCTTTAAAACTAATCCATGGTCCTGGAGCTCAGATTCTTTAGATGTTGGCATGAAAGGCTAAAAAGCAATAATTGTTTCCAGTTAAAGCAAAACCTTACACTGAAAGAAAAATGAATGTATGTAAGTCAAATTTTGATTTCCTGGTATCGATATCAAATAAGTTTTTTTTTCATCATAAACTGAATTTTGAAAGCTAAATAAGTCCTCTGAGTAAATGGTATCATAGCTGAGACTAAGAACTAAAATTATACCTACTTAGAGTCAAACCTGAAGCCAAAACAAAAATAAAAGGGCTGAAAAAAATACAGACATACAGGCAGATAAACACACACACAAAACATCTTGCCTTATATATATATATAATCAATTTTCTGCACTATTGTAAGAACTGCAACCTTGAAACTTCTGAATATCGTTTTTTATGTCTTTGTCTATGAGTGTATCAAATTTGATTAAAATCTGACCACTCTTTCTATAACCCGATTTTTTTTGATTATCGATTTTCGATATTTATCGGGGTTACCTCAACACAAAACTTAGCTAAGAACACTTGCAGACGCTTATAGTACAACTGTGTAAATGTTCAAGAAAATCAGTTCAGCCATTTCAGAGTCTATAGGTAACGGACGCACACAAAGTTCCATTTTATAAATAAGTTTAGATTTAGATAGATATAATGTGGTAATTATTCAGATGAACCCTTCACTCTGGTGCCTTGACTTAATGAATTTAAATGCAGTACTAGACTGGATATGCATTGTGGTGCAGTGGATATCGGCTCAGAACAAGAAATCGGGGAGCCGAGTTTGAATTCCAGTTGAATTCCTTGCATTCACTTACGCACAGATACTTTTTAGGAAAGGTATTAATCCATCTCTTCCTTCCAGTTATGGGTTAAATAACTGTACAGATTGGGTTCTATAGCCTTAGTTGGCAACCAGTCTATCGTAAGTTCCTAATTCTTCTACACTCTTTAACCCATTGTTTTAGTGACTTTATTGCCTTGCTTGGTATTATACCAATTAAAATTAAACTGTTGACTAGTAAATTTGGGTAATGCCAAGTTGAAATGATCACACATTTTGACCAAATTAATCTGTTAACACATTTTGGTGTTATGTGATTTTAAATAAGTCATGCTTTTTACGGTATGTGTCCAAATAGACAGACTTCATTCATTTTATCTTTGTGATTAGTTTAAAAAAAGCTGATATGAGGTACTCAAATTATTAACACTATTTACATTGTTCGGACTCTTGTTCTCATCTTTGTTGCCATATTCATATTCAATATCTTTCTATATTATTGAGATTAGGTATTGTAACTATTTACCATATTCTGATTGCTGTCCTCATCCTTGTTGCTATATTTATCTTCAATATGTGCTTATATTTCTGAGATTAGGCATTGTATTTATTTACACTGTTCAGACTGTTGTTCTCATTTTTGTTGCCATATTCATGTAACCAGGTATTGACCTCACAACTAGTGAGCGTATAAAAGTTTGAATTGTAGTCCTCATCTTTGTTGCCATATTTATGACACATGGCCCAGTGAATAAAAGTGTTTGTTGAATCTAGTGACTTGACTCAAACAGTTGTGAGTTCAATACCTGGCTACAGCAAAAGTGAACAAAAACCTTACAGAGTTGATTTAAAAGGGTGATAACTGATACTGAGCCATATGGAAGAGGCATAGCTCGTGGAACTAGAACACCCTACTTCGGTGAACAAAATAAAGTTTAAATTTTCAATCACCTGAAGAAGGCTGAAGCGTACAACAACCGAAACGTTGTGAATCTGGATACAAAGATGAGAGCAACAGTCTGCTGAACTATGTAAAATAGCATAAAATAACTAAAAAAAAAAGCTAAAACGAATTTCTCCTTTCTATCGTTCCCCTTAGAAATTTGAAAACATATCTTCCTTGAAATAAATGTTTTTGGTGTAAATTTTAATCTGATTTCTATAATTTTTAAATGTCTGATTTTAAAGATTTTTACTTTAAATTATTAATGACAGAAAAAAAGAACAACTGTATATTTTCGTTTTTGTTTAGTATGTTTTACGTATAACAAAGCAAGTAAAAAAAAAATCTAATTTTGAAGAGGTTTTTTTTTCTTTTTTTAATGAATGGATGGATTTGTTCTCTTCGGATGCAAATATATTTTGTACAAAAGTGGTTATAGAAAGTTGGCAAAAAAAGTCAATCCGTGTATACAGGCGCTAATGAAGTATGAAAATAAATAAAACTTACAGTTGACCTCGGTTTGTCAGTCAGTTAAGTGCCATACGTGATACACGCTTGGGCGATCATGTCTCGAAAGAAACATGACTGACTGGGCAGAAGATTATCCCGCAGTAGGTTGCCATTGCTTTCTGCGGTAGACTGGTTGCCGACCAAGGCTATAGAACCCAATCTGTCCTGTTATTTAACCCATAACTGGAAGGAATAGACGGATTAATACCTTTCCCAAGGGTATTTGCGCGTAAGTGAATACAATGAATTCAGCTGGAATTCGAACTCGGCTCCCCGATTTCTCGTTCCGAGCCGATATCCAGTGCACCACAACTATGAATAAAAAAATGTTTATCGGTTACTCCACCTTGGTCTGTAAATAAATAAATAGTTTGATAAAGAAATGATAATTGGTCCAAGGAATTCTTTGACTTAGTTCTCGTGTATCGTTGTGACCCACGAATCTAGTTCGATTCCAAGTGGTATTATGATTGTATTAATTATTTTCACTCAGTAACTCGCATTGGTGTACACTACAGTACTTACCTTTAACACTTACTAGAGTCTACTCTTACACTGGTACAGTCATGGCGATTTTTAAAAGCCTAGCTTAGATGAGGCACAAGGCCGAAAATATGGAGCATTCATTGATTTTAGCGAGACAAGCTTGATAAACATTTTTTACACCACTTCGAAGTGCCTCATCGCGTAGGAGTAAATGGCTACAAAAAATCTCACAAATAAAATTATATTTAATTTCGTAGTCTTTTTTAATCTTATTGGGATGTGGCCTTGTGGCAGACTAAGCTAAGTTTACCAATGCTTTTTAATTTATTTTAAACTTTGCACTGGATCGAAAGGAAAAGGTAAAAAAAAAATTTTTTAAAATCTGATGGTCATTGCAAATGTGGTTTAGTTTTTTTTTTATATAGTTCCTTTTTTTATTTTTATTTTATTCATCTGTTTATCTACCTACTCTCCCACCCGTATTGAAATATTGGATTCGATAAAAATTACATAATGTTACAAACTGTAATGATAATGTATTGTAAAATTTCATCAATTTCATTTATTTTAAAAAGTATTACAAACTTGTGTTGCGATTGTAATTTAAATTTAGTTTATTATTACTATTTTTTAATTTTTTTCTTCAATGAAACGGATGACACTAGAAACGTGAGTCCGAAACATTTAAAAAGTAGAAAATCTACTTTTTACTTACTTTACTCCTATGATACGACGACCACCATCCTATTTTCTCCCCGTTTATCTTCAGAACGACTTACAACAAGATCACGTGATCATAACATTCCCTTTTTCTTACGTAAGATTAAGATTTAAATCACCTCCGCCGTTTATCAATCGTGACTTAATGAATATTAAGCTTATTTTTTTCTTACATAAGACCAAAAAACATAGGACACTCAGTGATATAATCGAATTCGTGATAATGGTCAACCAGACTCTCTCTCTAACCCACGTCGAGGTGCCCTTGTTTAGAGGCTTAGTTCTCTAGCCTAAGGCCGTAAAGATTGAAACACCAAGTGAGAATCGAATTCACTATTTTTGTAATAAATGGCCAACTAGAAGAGTTAATTAACCATTACCTCACGTTGTGGTGCCTTGTAATGTAGTAGTTAAAAAACTGAAAAGTCAGTCTACCACTTCTTGTAGAAGTGGTAGACTGACTATTTTTAAATTTACTATATTCTCTGAGAATAGAGTAAATAGTAAAAAAAAAAAATTAGTTTTTAAAATCAGCTGGGAAGAAATTTCAGGTTTAAGTTAACATTTAGATTTACATTTTACAAACACCATGTGTGCAGTGTGCACGGTTTATGAACATAAAACAGCAGCGGTTTCCGTGTGAAATTTCTTTTAAAAAATTAAAAAAAAATTATTGCATTTTTTTTTTTTTTTTGTCAATCTATACAATTCCGTCAATAAAATTACCAATAAATCAAAAAAAGAAATAAAAGTTAATTTATTGTACTTTTTTGAAAGCGAAAATATATTTTAAAGATAATCTTCTTGTGTTTCCTGAACAAAAAAATGCTAAAAAAATATTTTTTATTAGAAATTAGTTGTTTTTGTTTTTATTTTTTACGTCATTAACTCATAGTAACTGTGGTTAAAAAAAAAGTGTACTGTTTTAAAATTATTTAATTATTAATCATATTTTCTAATTAATGCATGTCTATTTTTTTTTTTTTTTTTTTTAAACATCTGTTTTTTTTTTTTTTGGTGGGGGTATTGACTTAATACACATTTTTTTTTTATTGCTTGACAACATTAGTTTGAAATATTTGAAGATTCATGTTAAACAAGAAGAGTAAGACTAAAAACCTTAAAAGTAAAAAAGACGCACAAAAAATGTGCTTCTAAAATCAGAAAATTGTTTCTCTTCTCTATCGCACATTTACGCTCGTTCTTGCTTATTCAATGACTTTGATTTTTATTTATCTGTTCTGATTTAAATTAATTTTGTAGGTTTTTAATTTATTTATGATAAAAAGTGAGGAAAAGCTGTCAAAAGTTTCTTTAATGAAGCATTTTTTGTTTGAAAGAGTAAATTAAATATCTCTCTCTCACTCTCTCTCTTTTTTCGTTCACTTTTTTCGTCTCTTACTCTTTTACCACTGCCGTCGTTCTTCTTTTCACTCTTTTTTTACCATGATCACTATGATCTTTATTTTCTCTTCATCCTTTTCATCTCCGACATGACAACAAGTATTCATCTGAGAGAGAGAGTCGGTCAGAAGAAAGAATAAAAACAACTTGTGGAGAGTGAAAGACGAGTCGCGCGAAAATACTAAGGATTGAGTTACTCAATCCTTCATCTCGTCTTTATACACAAAGCAATTACCGACCCCCACATGAAAGACCAAACCGACCAACCAGTAAAAGCTAATGTTATTGCTTTTATAGTTGTTGTTATATAGCAGTAGTATTACCCAGACCATAGAGATAGACTCGACAAGGGTTCTGTGATCCTTTCGGTCATTCCTGACGAAGTGAAAAGCCCAAGATGGTGTTTGTCAATTTAGAAATCTGTTCCACTGGAGCGAAAATTTGAGAGAAAAAAAAGAAAATGAGGATATAATTACAACAATGACCACCGACGCATATCAAGCAGGGCTTTGTAGCATTTAAGTGTCTCTCTCTTTTTCCCTTGTACGTTAGGGGGTGAAAAAGAAAGAAAAAAAAAAAAAGAAGCTTCGACCCACCACAATATTTCGTTACTTAGCTCTGGTTTTATGATCACTCAATTTCAAAATACAACACAGCTGAGCTACTGGAAAATCTTCAGTGATATAATAAAAACTATTTTTTCAATAAGTAGTAAAATATTAAATTATATAGCTGGTGGGAGGTCTGCTATTATGTTCAGCTGACCTTTTCCATCGCTAGGATTTTTTGTTTCCCTTGTCATTGTCCAAGTTTTTCAACTCCACCATATCGTGGTGGCTACTTTCTTTTTTGGAGGTTACTACAGTGTAAATAACACGCCACGGAGGCTTTTATGATAAAACACGCGCTTACTTCGTCCTTCCAGCAGATGCGATCTCTCTTTGCTGATACGGTAAGAAGAAAAAGAAACCACATATTTGAGAGGTTTTAATTTATTTTTGATATTCTTCAAATTTTAGGACATTTCCAATTAAATGAAAATCTCAATTTTTCCTTGGTATTGGCGGTGGGGGGGGAGTAATTAAGTTTTGGATTCGATATAATTTCCTTAGAAACTGAAAAATCAAATTTACCAATGTTAATATTTTTTACTCGTTTAAGGTGTTAACAACAAAGTTTGGTTTAAACTAATTAATTAATCATATTTTCTAATTAATGCAGACAGAGCATGTCTTTTTTTTTAAACATGTTTTTTTTTTTTTGTTTTTTTTGGTGGGGGTATTGACCTCATACGAATAATAATAATAATAATAATAATACACATTTTTTTTTTTATTGCTTGACAACATTTAGTTTGAAATATTTGAAGATTCATGTTAAACAAGAAGAGTAAGACTAAAAAACTTAAGAGTAAAAAAGACGCACAAAATTTCATCATCATTCTTTCTCTTTTTTTGCAATACAATAGAATGAATAATAAAAAAATATAAAATTGTTTTTTATTTTATTTTATCATATAATTTTTTAAAATCTGAGGTTTTAAAATTTAGATTTTATGAATGACTATTTAATTTTCCTATTGCAATATATTTTTAAAACGTAATTTGAAAGTTAAAAAAAAAACACTTAAAGATGGGATAACTTAAAAAAAAATTTAAAACACGTGTTCCAGTTCTCATCAATAAAGACTTCCTTCGTATATAGAATAGAAACGTGTCATTTTTATTTTGTCTCTATCCCTTTTATAATCATTCATTATTGTTCACCACATTAATATGTCTTTCCGCCCCCCCCCCTCTCTCTTTTCTCATTGTTCTTGAACTTGTTTTTTAGCATTTAGAGGAAATTTTCTCTATTGTTTCCAAATCGATGTCTTCGAAACAATTTATGTGTAAAAACGTGTAAAGAAGCCGGTACTAGCATAAGGAAGGGTTTCGAACCTGGACTGGAGAAGCATGTTAAGATTTGAACTTCGGAAGTGTTGTTTTTTTTTGTTTGTTTTTTTCCTCTCTCTCTTCTTTCTCTCAGTTTCTTGTATAATTTTAACGTTTGAAAAGTTAAGAGGAGAAAGAGAAAAAAAAAAGGATTCAAACATTTGGCGGACTCTGAAAAGTATTTTCAACTAAAAGTAAACAAAGATGACTTTTAAAAACATTACTCTCTCATTATTATTCAAAGCACTTTTTTTAAAATGTGGTTTCCCCAAGAAGAGGAATGCAAAAAAAAAACTTATGCGTTGACGTCACAAAAGCAGAGTTTTTGTATTTTAAAATTTTATTTTTTAAGGTTTAAAAAATATTTTTGTTAATCTTTTAAAAGAAAAAGAAAGCAGTGAAAGTTATTTTAAAATTGAAAAAATTAAAAATAACTTTTTTTTTTTTAATTCTTTCATTTTTAAAATTAACTTCCACTTTGTAAATCTCGAGTGCAATGTTGTCATTGTTCAATGTTCATTATCAACTGGATAGAGCATGAAAATTGTACTAAAACAAAAATTAGCAAAAATGTTAGAATTAAAATATAACTAAGTGCGTAAAGATTTCAGCAGAGACATGTCAAAAACAAAAAGTAAAACAAAAATAGAATCAAAATATTTATATAAAAATGACAGGCCCTAGGAAAAAAAGCCGATTATTTTTTATTTTATTTATTAGAAATTTGAACCTGTAGCAGAAAAACAGGTCACTTTGTATTAAAAAAAAAAATTCAATTAACTAATAATCGCTGTTGGCTTGAGTACAAAGCTTATGAGGTTGTTTACTTAAGAACAGATAAATACGAAACTTTGCAACAGGTCATTCTCAGTCAAAAAAATATAAAAAATGCATACCAAGTGATGCCGTTTTTCTAAACAGATAAGTGAAAAAGAAATTCATCGCCAACTGAAAACAGCTTCTCAAATTCAATAATACGCTTGTTCGGCTTGCACTACTTTTTTCTCAGTGAACTGAGTTACGATATTATTGACTGAACTTTTATTCATATTTTTTACAACCAAATGTTTGCATACAAACCTGTAAGTTTTTTGTAATCTGTCATTTTCCTAACCGGAGTGAAAAAACAAACAAACAAAAAAACAACCAATTGTTGTTTTGAATAAATAAATAAATTCAAACGCCTTCGAGTTTGCGCCCCCCTCACAAACATAAACACGGAACTTTGCAGCAGGCCATAGTCAGTTAATCAATCAATTTCAAATGGTATACAAATCTACGGCAAGTGATTACTACTCCTCTTCTCCAAAGCGACAAGAGAAGCTGTTCTTTGAAATGTCAATTTTTTTATCATTTCTTCATGCTATGAAAAAAAATATATAAATAAATAAATAATAAATCAACTTGGACACACGTTGATATGCAAAGCAAAAACATTTAGTTGTTTAAAATGATAAAATGTAAATGTTTTAAAATTAACCACAGTTATTAGAAGTGTATAAAATTGTGGTTATAAAATGACTTAGTGTCACGACATAATGAAACTAAATACTCCAAAGAACTTCGTACATTCATTCTCTTTTTCCTAGGTCAGCACATGCGTCACTAGACGGTCATCTTTATTTTTCTTTTTTTTAGTGCACCTTCCTAGTCGATAAAAGAGTTTTTAAAAACTTTTCAGTAAAAATTTAATATTTTTTCTAAGAAAAAAAAAATTTCCTCGATGTCGTTTGTTTTTGAGTTTTTAATGAAAATGATTTTTATGTGGGAATTTCTTTTATTTTATTTTCTCTAAAAAAAAAATTTAAATTGGAAGCGAAGTGGGGGGTGGGGGGCGAAGCGCAAATTTACCTTTCTTTGCCTCTTTAACTGTTCTAAGAAGTGTTCTTTAATTTTATGTCCGCATGGAATGGATGTCTCTATTTTTTAACATATGTCCGTCGTTACGAAAAATGTAAGTTCTAGATTGCATTTTTTAAATTGTAATTTAATCGTTATTTTCATCACCTTTAAAAAAAAACGCTCGTGAAGGTGTTTACTACTAAAAACTTCAGTTATCCCGAAGTTAATTCGCCTATCTCCCTTCAATTTTAATTTTTTAAATCTTATATTTGTTTAATTTATAAAATTTCAATGGGTTTTCCTCTTTTCTACAAGACAGTCACAAAACTTAAAACAGATTTATTTTTAAAGAAATTTGTATTTTTCAGTCATCTAACATTTTATTTCGTAAAGCCTGGATCTACCAAAAAAGTCAGTTTAACTTGAGGTTACAACTGAATTGATAAACTTTTTTGTTTAATTATGCAAAATATACCTGACCAACGGAAAACCACGCACAACAAAAGTTAGTAACTTTAAAAAGTTCTAACTTAAAGTTTTAAAAGGTTTTCAGCAGATGTTAAAAAAAAATAGATCCTTCGTAAATATATCACTTAAAAATTAAAAAGAAATCTTTAATTTTTGACACTGTGAGTCACTGTCTTTCCTACATGAGCCACGGTCTTTTTTACCATCCGGTCTTAACAATGAATAATTTATTTATTTTAAAATGTGTTTTTTTTTTTTTTTTTACATTCCTCCTTTCATACCAAACAACTGACAAATATCTTATTGTCTAACTCTTTTTCTTTCTAAATGATTGGATGGGCGAAGTCCGTAAAAGAATGATTGGCAGAATGACGGAAGGAAAAAGAAGGGTGTTGCCCGGAAATTATTTTTTGCTCTGTATACGTCGTATACAGTTTTATTTATTTATTTATTTTTACCTCAATTTAAGTAATTTCTTAAACAAAAATGAATGTTCGTTTCTTTTTAAATTTGATATTTCAAGACAATTGTTGTTAATGTTAACAAACTAAAAAAAAAGTAATTTCGTTATTTTTAAACCAAGAGACAAGACGAGGTCACTCTTCTTGGGCAATGTATTTATTTACAATTACTCGCCTGTTTTTGACAAGCCCAAAATATGTGGGTTACCTTTTTTTTTTTTCTTTTTTTTTTTTTACTACCTAGCTTTTCTTAGTACAAGACTACAAGAGTGGGTACCCAGTGAGTATGTCGAATTCATAAATTAGGAGTCATCAGATTTACTTTCATCATTGATCGCTGCCAAGATTTCAAAATCATAAAATTAATACGTTGGAAATAAACTAAACAAGAAAGCATGAGATAAAAAAAAAATGACTTAAAAAAATGAATTCATTCACTGAATCGTTTTTCGATTCTTTTAAGAAGTTGAGGTCCCAAGTGAGAAGGGTAGCACTTCTGAATTATTTTAATTTAATTCTCCTTCTTTTAATTCTAAAGAATGTAAAAATAAAATATAAAGCTTCTCTTAGAATTTTAATTTCCACTGAAATACTTTTCGAAATTCAGTTACTGCTGTCATTCTTGGTTTGCTATGGATTGTATGGGAGAAACATGGAAAATTTTTGTGTTATGCGTTTCGTTCTTCGAAAGGACTTCTTCAGACAATCATTGTCATGTCACGAGTCCTGTATCGTAAGGGCACCACATGTACTTACACAAGCTTGACTTACAGCAATAGCAGCAGGGCAAGATAGTCTGAGGATTCCATCCTTCTTCAGTTTTAGAGGGCGAGTGATGAGGGCGAAGAAATCTTTTCGGAGGCCAAATTTTGTCATTTAGTTATCCACTATACATTGTATTTCAAATTGTTTTGCATGCAATAATTTTTTTAAAACTTCATCAGTTCAGGTAAAATTTAAGTAAAACGTTAGCAAATTCATAACATTTTTAAGCACGCTCGCTATTTAATTTATATACTTGTGACTTTGTGCCATGCATGGTTTAGCTTACTCTAGTCTGAAGGATTGCAATTCTTTTTCAGAATCAGTGAGAGACGTTCTTCAGATATTTATCAACTTGAGACTGACGTACAGGAAAAACGATTTTTTAAATGACTAAATAAATAAGGAACAAATAGGAAAATGTTTAAATCTACAATACATGTTTCACTTTTACTTTAACTCTATAAGAAGTTTATAGGAAATTAATTTATGGAAGAAAGCGAAACATGTTTTAAACACTTTCCTGTTTCTGTTTTTAGTCTTTCAGGCATAGTGAAGGGATAGATAGCGGGTCGGATTGGGGAATTTATGTGCGTTCTGGTGCAATAGATATCGACTCGGAACGACAAATCGGGGGAACCTCGTTCGAATTCCAGTTGAATTCCTTGCATTCACTTACGCACAAATACCATTGGGAAAGATATTAATCCAACTCTTCCCTCCAGTTATGGGTCAAATAATAGGAGTAGGACAGATTGGGTTCTATAGCCTTGGCTGGCAACCAGTCTACCGCAGAAAGCAATGGCAACCTACTACGGGATAATCTTCTGCCCAGTCAGTCATGTCTCTTTCGAGCCATGATCACCCAAAGCGTGTATTAATATGGCACTTAACTGACATTCACTTTCCTTTGGGAAATATCGGAATCTATCTCTTTCTCCTCTGCCATAAATATCAGGAAATATTAGGCCCTTTAGCCTTGGTTGGTAACTAGTCTAGGAGAAGGGTTGGGCTTCGTCAAACTGATCGTGTTTTAAACATTGTTAGATTTAATTTATGTCATTCTACTAATTCACTGAGAAAACAGCATAGTATGAAGGAAAAAACCCTAAACTTAATAAAAACAAAGTTTTTTTTTTCCGTCAAAATGTTAAAGAGGAAAGATCAATGTATTTTATTTAATTAAACAAAAAATTTAATCCTTTCTAACTCGTTCGAAATTTTGGTAAAAAAAAAAATTATTTTAATTGAAGCAACTTTAAATTGTTTTAGAAAATCTTGGCAAAAATATATTTCCTTTTTACATCTGTTACCTTCCTCCAGTCTCTCTACTTAGAAAACCAAATGCCTGGTCATCAGCAAAAAGGGCAGCCCAAAATGGCAAATACAGGTGGGGGATACTAGAATCAAGCAGGTACAAAAATTTAAATACCTGGGAAGTGTTCTAACAGAAGAACCGAAGGTGAATTGGCATGGTGAAGGAAGCGTTCCAGAAGTTGAGTAAGGTATTAAGAAACAGGACAATTTTGCTAGAAATAAAGACAAGAGTACTGGATTGCTATGTGATGTCAGTTCTTCAATACAGCAGTGAATGTTGGACAGTATCATCAAAGATGAAGGAAAAACTTGAAGCAACTGAAATGTGGTTCTACAGAAGGATGCTGTGAATATCATGGATCGAGCATGTGAACAATGATGAGGTTTTGGAAAGGATGGAAACGAAAAGGAAATTAATACTGAGCATCAGGAAGACAGCTAAAGTTCCTGGGACATGCAATGAGGAAGGAGGGCTTGGAGAACCTGATACTAACAGGCCAGATAGAGGGGCAAAAGAGACAGGGGAAAGCAGCGGATAACATATTTGAAGTACCTGATGAGGTGAATGACGGAACAAGGGTTGCGTGAAGTAACAGGAAAGAGCGTGCTAAGAGCCACCAGGGATAGGGAGACGTGCAAGGCCATGATCGCCTACGTCCTGAAAGAACAGGGCACATAAAAGAAGACTCCCACCGCCACGTAATTTCATGGAATTTCAAAAAATTAAATTCTGTTTTATTAGTTAAAACGCTGGTCTCCTTGGGGAAAGTAAATCATCTTTTATTTTATTTTATTTTAAGTTTTTTTTTCCGAAACTCTGCTCCAAATAGCAAAGTGAAAAAATGCAATAAAACTATGATGTTTTTTTTTTTAATTAGATAGGTTTTTAATTGCTTTTCAAAATATACATATGAAGGAAAAAAAAATTTGATTAATAATGAATTTTTGCAAGGATTTTCTTTTTTTTTTCTTTTTTAATTATAATATTTATAAAGTTTCAAAAATATTTTTAAAATTCTTCAAAGCCTTGTTGCAGTTAGGTTATTAAGTGAATCGATATTTAATAATCAAAAATAGAAAAACTTACAAATCTTCAAGCCAAAAGATTTTTTAGAATGTGTGTACAGGTTGTTTTTTCAAGTATGATATTTTGTGTGTAACATTAAAAAGTCACAAGTTTCACGGGGTTTTTTTCCCTTATACGAAAAATAACTTACGCACAAATACCATTGGGAAAGATATTAAATTATGTCAATTCTGGTCAGTTATACTTATTGTCATCAACCACTTCATGCGTCAGAAAGATATGACCTCTGTGTTTAAGAAATACTTTTATTCTACATTTTATACTATGAATAATACTCGTTTCAAATCAGATTAATTTAACTTTAAATTTTCTAATTTTCTAAAAATAGCGTGTTACAGATGTATATTTTAGTTTTTAGTCTTTAAAACCGAGAAGAATTTTTTGTTTACAAACCTGTCAAAATGGACGAAAAAAATGACTTGAAAATTCTATAAAAAAAGAAAAAAAAATTGAATTTCCATTCCAATCATAATTTTCATTTGAAATACACCAGAGTATTACAGAGCTTACAGGAAATAATAATTTTAATCATTTAGCTTTCAATTAAAACTAAAATGAAAGCTTCAAGAAAGCTTTTTTTTTTATTTAAAACTTAGATACCGAAAATGAGTGAATTGGTATTTTACACACACACACACACACACACACACTCTCTCTCTCTCTCTCTCATTTTTCATTCACACCCACGCTATAGTGTGGGTGTGAATTGAAACATGTGAGAGCATCTTCCGTCTTAAAATTAAGTTTAGAGAATAGTTTTGTTTTTAGGATCTGCTGAATATTGTAAAATGTAAACCATTCTTTAGATTAATATATCTCTTTGTTTTTAACGTTCTAAAAGCACTCTTAGCTTGAATTGATGAAAAAAAAGTTGTAATTTCATCAGTTTTTTCTTTTAACTTTGTTAGATAAGAAGAGGCTTTGAAAAGAGAAAAGTAATTTTCTTGCCGAAACTCGCTGCATTCATGTTTGAATACAAAAAAAAAACTAAAACTAATTTCCTGTTTTTCGTTGCTGTCAACGAATATGGAAAAAACAACTAAAAACAAAAACAAATTCGTTTTTCTCATAAATATTATTGAATTCAATTTGGTATTACAGAAGATTGGGGTTGATTTTCATTTTGAAATTTGCTATAGTTGTTTTAAATAAAACGAATAATAAAATTTAAATACTAAAAAATATCTCTACCTGAATTAAGTTCATTTCATATTATTTAAAATGTGGAAAATTTAATTTTGCCAATAATAAATTGTATTGTGTAAGGTTATTCTAGTCTAGTCTCTTCATTATTCACCACAGGGACACTTGCACTCGGATTTTTCAAATATTTTTGCGTTCAACTCTCCCTACATTCCTTAAATGTTAAGTAATTTTATTGTGGCAATTGTGCATCCATGTCGCTTTCTTTCATCTGTTTCCCGATTTTGTCAATCAAAAGAAAAAAATTATATGGTTAATTATTTTTGGAATGGATATTTATTTTCAACCTTTTGAAATTTCTTCGTCGCTGCCAATGCAAATCCTAAAATTTTGATCGATCCTTCGGGTGTTCGGTCGGGGGTTTTGAAGGATGAAAAGGGAAAAACAGGTCTCTCTGCCCCTGTGAATGAGGTGGGGTAAGCGGGGGGGGTGTTCTTTGTGTCTATTACACTGTAACCAAACACTTCCTGGTTGGGGGACTGTTTTGGAAACGGAATAAAGGACAGTGTCGTTGATGTAATCATTCTGGGTTCTTTTTTTTTTCTCCTCGCAAAAAGTAAATAAATAAAAATTTCTGGTTCGCTTTTGGTTACCCTTGCTTTTTATGCATTTTATCTCTCTACACGCGTGCACATTATGTGTGTGTGTTCTCTTTGTCATTTTAACCCAAGCAAGGTGATAATGCCACTAAGACGCAGGGGAGTGACTGGGAGTGAAAGAGAATCAGAAGAAAACTAAGTAACCTGAAACCCAATCCTAAAACAGGAAACAAGTGTGTATGTTTAAACTTTAAACACACATACTAAAAAAAAAAACATCTATATATTCCACTGGATTGTGTTAGGTTTTATTATGCAGTGAGAATAGATTCTCTTTCTTTCTCTCTGCCTCTGTTTTTCTCTCTCATACAAATGAGGGAAATAACGAGACATTAAATTAAAAATCTCTTCGCTGAAAAAAAAAATCGATTAAAAGTTTTATCGCCAAAATATTTAACTTGTTAAGACTAAAAGAACAACAACCAAAGTGTTTTTTTTTTTTTTTTTCGTTGGTGGTTTATGTAATTTTTACGATTTACACTTTTTTTCTCAGGTGGAAAACACATTGATTTTGAAATTCTTGCAAAATTCAAATAACTATCGTATTTTAAATAAACTTTAAAGACTTATTCACAAATTAATGAAATTATTTTTTTATTTTCTTACCTCAATAAAATTTCGAGAAATTAAATTTCCATCAGATTTTTTTTTATTATTAGTTCAGGACTCTTTGGGGAATATACATCTCTCTCTACAGAACACATTTTCAAAAATCTGCTCGAAATCGTAAAATAAAGAATGCAATAAAAACTATGGCGTTTATTGAGAAAAGCTTTTAATCACTTTTAAATTAAGACATTATCATCTTCGGAAATTTTTTTTTTTTTTTCACAAGAACTGTTTAAGTTTTAAACTTTTATATAGTAATTTATTTAACTCTTCTTCTGCATTACTTTCATTTGGTTAGGTGATTGTTATTTAGTGAAAAAAACTATATTTACTAATGAAAAATTAAAAAAAAACTTGAAGAACACGAATAATTTTGTTTGCACCAAGATTTTAAAAATAATTTAGAATTTTTTTTATGTGAAATATTACATAACGTCCATTTTTTTTTTTTTTTTTTTTTTGAAGTATGGTCGAACATACATGACATAAAGAGCGATTAGATGATTAGTATAGTAAATTGATAGCCAACATTACTAAAATTAGGTTACGGAGAATTTTCCAACGTTTTTAGATTACGGAGTACTTAAAAAAATTTTTTATATATATAAAGGCACACATGTTATTTTCTTAAATTATTTTACAGGTAAATTCTCTGTAGAACAACAATCATTATGTCAAGAGACCTGTCAACTCATCAATTACAAAAACATGGCAATGTCAGCTATAAAAAAATTAAATAAATAAAAAGCTACCGTGTTTTGAAAATACATTTGTGTTATTTTAAACTTAAAGTAAATTATTATTTTTTTTTTTTTCAAATGAGATTAAATCATTTAATATTCCCCAAATAAGAAAAATATATTTCATTTTTCAAAGATTTTTTTTTTAATGCAGAGAATTACATTGTGGTGAAATATGATTTAAAAAAGAGTGCTAATCACCTATTTTAGAAAAGAAAACAAAAATGAAAAATCAATTCCAATCAATATATATTTCTTTCTATTTTTGAAATATTCCTGAGTATTTTGCTTATTGGAAATACTGAATTTAATACTTTAGCTTTCAATTAAAGCAAAAATGAAAGCTTCAAGTTCAACGAAGTTGTTTTTTTTGTTTTTGTTTTTTCATTTATAAAAATTCATTTTAAATCTTAGATATCACAAATGAGTGAGGTACCTACTTTTATTTTAAATATATTTTATTCCACTTTTTAATTTAAATGTTATTATCACAGGACATATCAATGAAAGTATTGCCAGTAACTCATTGAATTATTATTAAGTATATTTTTCATTTTAAGTTTTATAATAACCTATTTAATTCTCTTCTCTTGAAAACATTTCAGAAACTGTTTTATTAAAATTCATTGTCTAAATTTTGTTTAATGTCTAAATGAGTGGCGGTTTTGGAAAGAAATAAGCTTTTTCTCCAAACATTTTTGCAAACTTTCTGAAATTAGCAAATCAAACTTTGTAAGAAAATGGTGATGCATTACTGAATTCCAAAGTTGGTGGGGAGACAGAACTTGTTCCACTCTCTGTACACACTTGATCATAAATAACCTTTGTTATTTTTTTAATATTTTATTTTAAGAATAATTCTTTGAGTCTATTCATATTAAAAAAAATTTAAAGAATTTTTTTCTTTTCATCTGGTTGATATTAAAATATTTGTTTTGACTGAGTAAAGCTTATTTCCCCCCTCCACACACACACACTCACACACACTTACAAAAGATCAGATTTTGTGCAAACAATCATAAGTAATTTCATAATTGCCAATAATAAATAAAAAGAATTATTGGTTAAGAACTGAAACGATAAAAAAAATTATAAGTAGCAAGAGAAGAAAAAAAAAGATCCAACTAATGTGTATCTTAATTTCTAAAAGAGCACTTAAGAAATCATTTGATATTTAGTTTGGTATGTGATAATCACAGCTGTTTTGTTTGTGATGATGCCGTTTCACCTTGCTGGCATGAAATAATAGTCTTGTGGTCAAGATAATTATTATGTTTTTTTTTTGTTTTTTTTTATCGTATCACTCCGAGCAAGGTAGTAATGCCACTGATGTGCAGGGGGCTACGTAATAGTGAAAAGATTGGAAAAGAGAAAGCCAGAAACCACATCCTAAACAGGGAACAAGGGATGAGCCTCTTAACCTGTTCAATTCAGTGCAATTTAGATTGAGATTTTTTAAAAAATGCCACTTTAAATTTTGTAAGACCATTTTGCCAAACTGCATTTGCTAAAAAATGTATGCTGTTTTATTATTATTATTATTATAACTAATGCTACTGCAATATAGTCAGGGCCAGATTATGTATGACCTTTTAGGGTCACTAGTCTAATGAATATAAGGATGTGTGTTGTGATACTGTGGATATCAGCTCGGAACGAGAAATCAGGAAGGCGAGTTTGAATACCAGTTGAATTCCTTGCATTCACTTACACGCAAGTACCCTTGGGAAAGGTATGAATCCGTCTCTTCCCTCCAGTTATGGGTTAAATAACTGGACAGATTAGGTTCTATAGCCTTGGCTGGCAACTAGTCTACTGCAGAAGATAATGGCAACCTACTCCAGGATAATCTTCTGCCCAATCAGTCATGTTTCTTTCGAGACATGATCATGCAAGCGTGTATCATGTATGGCAGTTAATTGACTGACTGACTTCAATGAAATTATACATCCTCCACCACCCAATGGAGACACCCTCTAACTCACCCACACCCATTTTGAATGTTTTACTCATGATAGATTTTAGTAACATTTACATTGCTTGAAGTAAATTTATTGTAAATTCTTTGCATAAATTGGAGTAGATAGACTAAACTATCGCCCGGTTCACACTCCACCCACGTCTATTGAACAGGTTAAGAGGCTCATCCCTTGTTTCCTGTTTAGGATGTGGTTTCCGGTTTTCTCTTTTCCAATCTTTTCACTCCTATGTAGCCCCCTGCACCTGAGGGGTGATATGATTAAAAAATAAATAAATAAACTAGAATAGCTATCTTTTGTTTGTCAATAAAATATATTTTTAAGAAATAGCAATATTTTACTATTTTTTTGCAAACCAAATTAGTACATTTTTCTACACAACTGTAGTAAAAATAAAACAAAAACAGATTTTTGTAGTCAGCACTATAACAACAAAAGAATCAAAATAAGAGTTTGTCATATTGGTATGATTTCAGTTTATCAAACTATTCGGAAGTTATAACATCTACTAAATTAAAATCACAGCTTCATAAAAACATTCCAAGACTTAAACATTCTGAACTAAAATCAAATATGTTATCCATTTGAAACAGAAACTAAAACATTTTTTCCTTGCTTTGCTTCCTGCAAAGTCAAATAAATGAATTTATGTTAATATCATTTCAGTTTATGAAACTATATAGAAGTTATAATATCTAGAAAATGAAAATCATTGCTTTAAGATTCAGGGTGCTATAGGGTTCAGCCTAAACAATAATCCAGCCCTCAGCTGCAGCCAATACCAATCTAAATGATAATCTGGTCCTGAGTATATCAACATCACTTTTATATACATTAACAAACAAAATTTGTATCATTTGCCTTCATAGTAAAAAAAAAACAAAAAAAAAACTCTATAATCTGAGAAATTTTTTGTGGTACAGTGGATATCGGCTCGGAACGAGAAACCGGGGAGCCGAGTTCGAATTCCAGCTGAATCCATTGTATTCACTTACGCGCAAATACCCTTGGGAAAGGTATTAATCCGTCTATTCCTTCTACTTATGGGTTAAATAACAGGACAGATTGGGTTCTATAGCCTTGGTCGGCAACCAGTCTACCGCAGAAAGCAATGGCAACCTACTGCGGGATAGTCAGTCATGTCTCTTTCAAGACATGATCGCCCAAGCGTGTATCACGTATGGCACTTAACTGACTGACTTTATTTAACATGGAGACTTTAGTTTTATTGCTTGCTTACATCTTGTATCCAGATATCTGAATTCATGTCCTTTAAAATAGCTTCTATTTAATATTATTATT
The DNA here is from genome assembly GCA_037127315.1 of Ascarosepion bandense. NCBI lineage: Eukaryota > Metazoa > Mollusca > Cephalopoda > Sepiida > Sepiidae > Ascarosepion > Ascarosepion bandense. Next base: position 2,133,319 of record JBBBDQ010001474.1, read on the forward strand.
TTAATATTAATTTAATATTATTTTTCTTGATCATTCCATACAAATTTTTCTGTGTGCTCAGAAAATACAGCACTTTGTTTCGTGAAATTATTATTCAATGAATATTTGGGCATATTTTCAGCATAGAAGTTGCTGATAATTTTGAATATTCACATTTGAATAGAGTTGTTTCTATACATAATAATCTATAATGTATTTGTTTATACCATGTGGTAATTCTTTCCACTTGAAATCTGACATTTTGGAATACCTCTGATTTAAGGCAGACTGAATATAATGGCCATATCATTCATTCATCTTGTTTGTCAGATAAAGTAGCTTGTTCTTTTTTTTTTTTCTTTCATCAGAATTGAACTCAATGACTTAGATGCCAAGAATGTGTAGCAGCAGCGACTGCCTCAAAAGTTGTCTTGTTGCTGTTGACAATCACTCTGATTGCTCTCTTTTTTTCTCTATTTCATGCTCTCTTTTTCCCATATCTTTTTTTTCTTCTTCTTCTATTGATCTAACTTTTTTACTTCCCTATCATTTAAAAATAATTTTTTTTAAAAAATGGCAAATAGATAATAAAGGAAATATTCGTAGCATTGTATTGAGCTGCCTTTCTTCTCTCTAAGAATTTATAGGAATGGAATTCCTAAAATATCTAGGATGTGCCCATGATACAAATTGGGTGGCTGGGGAGGTGGCTACAACTGGTATGGTAGTAGGGGTGGATTACCAAAAACAACATTTGTATTGATGATAACCATCTGCCTACCTTTACCACTACCCAACACCTATAATGTGCCTTTTACCCCACTCCTTTTATTTACACCCTAACATTTGACCCCTACTTTCACTTCTCCACTCACATCTCTGTATGAGACGGAAATATTTCTTTGTGTCTTCTCAGCATGACATTTTTTTCTCTCATCTTCTACACTGTTGAATTGATCAATAACTTGAGTCACTCCTCTGCCCCAATTTTGACGACCAGTCCTCCTCCTCCTCCCCTAGTTTATTGGAATCTGTCTGAGGAATAAATAGGGGTGGGGAAGGTTCAGAAGGTGCAAGATTGTTGCATTGCTGCAAAAGTACATGCAGAAAAAGGACGGCTTTTAATTTATCAGTGCTTATTGCTGAATTCTGTCTGTTGCAGATTTTTCTATTTTCCAGTTTGAGAAATTATCTTATTTATCCATTGAGTCAGTTAAGTGCCATACGTGATACACGCTTGGGCGATCATGTCTCAAAAGAGACATGACTGAGTGGGCAGAAGATTATCCTGCAGTAGGTTGCCATTGCTTTCTGCGGTAGACTGGTTGCCGACCAAGGCTATAGAACCCAATCTGTCCTGCTATTTAACCCATAACTGGAAGGAAGAGACAGATCAATACCTTACTCAAGAGTATTTGCATGTAAGTGAATACAATGGATTCAACTGGAATTCGAACTCAGCTCTCCGGTTTCCCGTTCCGAGCCGATATCCCGATATCCACTGTACCACAACGCACATCCATTGAGTACTTTTTTTTTTTTTTCCCCCTCCTAGACAATGTCACTTCACTCTTTAGAGATGTCTGTCTGTTTGTCTCTTTCTTTCTGCCTCCTCATTCCAATAGACATTTTGATATTTATAACTTTCTCTGATGTCATGGATTGTCTAATTTGAGATGATGTCATAAAATTCTGCTGGAAAAATTTAGGAAAACATTTTAAACTAAAAAAAAAAATCTAACAAACCATATTTTTTTTTCTAATGTGTATGGATAAGCTTAGTTTGACTTAAGGCCATAATAATTGAGCACTTAAGGATCAGACTCACTATCACTAGCTAATCTGCATGATCAGTTATTTGTACTGATGATCATTTTAAGGCTGGTGTCATGCCTCAGCAATGAATATAGTGCTACTTAAATGTTTTGGGAACTTAAGGCATAAATAAGTGTTGTAACCCTAAAAGTTTACTGCACGGGTAATCACCAAAATGGAGGTTGGGGATAATAGTACAAGACTTGCACATTGTGTGAAGTAGATACGCTGCTAGACAGTATAACCACTCTGTATTTATTTGCCTCCCCCACTCTATAGGCAGAATGTGGCACAAGGCCATTTTTAAAGTGAGGTCTCCAAGCCCTTAAGCTCGGCCAAAAATATCCTGTTAACCCTGCACAAGACCAGGTCAAGGCTACTGTCAATTTTCCTAGACACCGTCTGGATACCTCCTGCCTGTAGGCAGTGAGGAAGATAGAGAGTGATCACTGCTACTCAGTATAATCACTCTCCTCTACTCCAATAGTGTCCAAGTATGTAAGAGGATAGGAGCATCTCATTACTATGTATAGGTAGGTATACAACAATTAGTTTTCCTGAACTAAAAAGAAATTGATAAAAAATATTTTTTATCTTGTGATTGAATGATTTTGAGAGATGTTTAAAATATCTGCTAAGACACTAGAAACAATGAATAAATTACTCAATTTATTAGAATTCCCTAAACTTTTCAATAGTGTGTGTGTCTTGAAGTTCTTGATCTCACCAAATGATCAAACACTTATGTGCTGTGTTTCTTCAGGATGTTGGCAATCATGGTTCTCCATAATTTGCTGTCATAAGAGCCATGATTTTTCTTCTCATTGCCTTCTCCATAGTGATTTTATTGAGACACCACCTTTAGTTAGTGGACCATTGACTCGTCAAAAGTTCTTCTGCTCTTTGATAGGTCTGATTTTTCATCCTACAGGGTTGCTAACAACTTAACACACTATCAAGAAATTGGTGTAGAAATGCCAGTTTAGTCAACAACCATCCAAAAATAGATTTCAGATACAAACACAATTTGGGCCAAGAACTTTTTGTCACCACCCTCTTATGTATGTGCACTCTTAGGTACCTAATATAAGGGAGGATTTTAATAATTCTGTGGCTCAAAATTTTTGTCCATACAAAAAATGGGAGTAGGTGGAAACACCTTTAAACTTAAATGGTAAAAATGTGACATTAATAAACCGGGTGATTTTTAATAAGCATGGAGGGTCAGTAAATCAGAATCCATCTCTACTCCACCCAGCTATGGGTTAAATAGCAGGTCAGAGTGTGCCCTATAGCCTTGGTTGACAACCAGTCTACTGCAAAACGTAATGGCATCCTAGTATGAGAATTCTTCTGTCAAGTCAAACATGAATTAAAAAAAAAAAAAAAGCATGTGATCACTGATGTGTGCATTATTCATGATGTCAAAGAAAGGAAGAATAAGTTATTGGTACAGAAATTGGAATCTGTAAACCAAATTCAAATTCTTGTCTTGTCTGTGATGTTCATTCTTCACAATTGCCTTTTGGGAAAAGACAGAATTCCCTTGCTTCTCTTCCCTGCTTTAACTTAAATAGCAAGGTACACTAAGCGCTTTAGTCTTGTTGGCATCTAGTCAAGGAGAAAAAGACAACTCTGAATTCAAAATCACTGAGAAAGCAATAGAAAATCACTCTAGAATTATGCCCAAGTAATCACGGTAATTCATAAATATAAAAAGGAAGCTGGAGAAAACCATAATTGTCATTGTTCTGAAGGAACTTGTTATTTAAAATGTTTGATTTGTGTGATTAATTGAAAAATTCCAGTTGAATTCATTGCATTCACTTACGCACAAATACCTGTGGGAAAGGTATTAATCTGTCCCTCCCCTCCAGTTATGGGTTAAATAATGACAAACTGGGTTCTATAGCTTTGGCTGGCAACCAATCTACTGCAGAAAGTAATAGCAACCTACTGCTGGATAATCTTCTGCCCAGTCAGTCATGTCTCTGTCAAAACATGATTGTCCAAGCGTGTATCCCATATGGTACTTGACTGACTGAATTGAAAAATGTTGGGTCAAGTGCACTGTGACAAGAAAGAGACTGTTTTGAAATGCATATTTGTTGTGTGTTTATGAACTAGTTGACTTTGTGTGTGGTAGTGGCGGGGTAGTGTGGCCAATGGTCAGATTTTGAGAAGTAGGTCACACACACACACACACATAGATGAAATTTCTATATGAAGTAACTAATCAAGAAAAATACATAAATAAAAGCCTTATCTGCCTAAACATTTTTATTCTAAATAAATTTTCTTTTGGTGACTTTTGAGCTGTTTACAATTTTAAAAAAAAAACTTTCTTAATCTGGAACAAAAACTGTTTTTAAATAATTCTGAAAGTTTTTGTGGTTTTGTTCTGACAAACAGAACAACAATGATAACTTTGTCTTATTTTAATATTGCTTATTGTCACTGGTTTGTTTCTATCATACTTGCTTATTCATGCAAAAAACATTCAAAGCTAACATTGCAAATATTTGGAGCAGGCATTCCTTCGTATTTACCTCAAGTTCCATGTTGTGTGTTTTTTGTTTTTTTTTTGTTTTTTTTTCTCCTCCCCGTCCGTACTTGTTAAGCATTCAAATCCTTATCTTTAGTCAATTATTCTTTGTGTTCCCTTCAACTTCTTATACTTATCGTTGCAGGAAGTTAATTCAGTATACCAAATTAAATTTTGAATCTATCCAGGTTTTATTCACTTCATGTTAATGCATTTTAGGGAAGGCATGAATCCATCTTTTTTCCTTGCTATGTGTTAAATGGCAAACTGGGATCACTTAGCTTGAGGTGGCAACCAGTCTCACAGAAAGGAAACTGAATTGATGGATGGACTGGCACATCACTGCTAAGATGGCTACCATACATGTGGTGCCCTTATGACGCTAACAGGAGTCCATGATGTGATGTCCTCTTCTTGACTAAATTACCACACTGAAGCTGAAAAACTGGTGTATCTTTATTGAAAATGGGATCAGCAAATATTTAATTCTTACTGGAACTTATTCTTCTCAAAATAATACATGAATCTGATTTTTTCCTATACCTATCTCTCTCTCTCTCTCTCTATATATATATATATATATATATATATATATATATATAAAATGTGTGTGTGTGTATGTATAAATTTATTTGTTTGAACATTATTTTTAATGGATACTCTTATTTGGGTGGATACTGTTTTTCCATGGATAGGCATTGTGATGCAGTGGATATCGGCTCAGAACGAAAAATTGGTGGGGTCGAGTTCAAATTCCAGTTGAATTTCATGCATTCACTTACACGCAAATATGTTCGGAAAAAGTATTAATTCATCTCTTCTCTTTAGTTATAGGTTAAATAACTGGACAGATTCATTTCTATAGCCTTGGTTGGCAACCAGTCTACCACAGAAAGTAATGACAACCTACTGCGGGATAATCTTCTGCCCAGTCAGTCTTGTCTCTTTTGCGACATGCTAGCCTAAGCGTGTATCACGTATGGCACTTAACTGACTGATTCTGTTTTTCTGAAATTAAACAGCGCATTTTATCCACTGGTCTGAATATTCAAGAAATCTTGTGAGGAAAATGTGCATTTTTCAGGAATATTTTCCTAACAAGATTTCTTGAACATTCAGGCTGGTAGATATATCTAAAATGTACTATTTAATTCTAGAAAAACAGTATCCATTTAAAATATTACTTTCTGCTGTAGACCGATTGCCAACCAATACTACAGAAACCAATCTGTCTTATTGTTTTACCCATAGCTGGAAGGAAGACAGATTAATACCTTTTTCAAGAGTATTTATGCATAAGTGAATGCAACGAATTCAACTGAAATTTGAACTCGGCTCTCCAATTTCTTGTTCTGAGCCAATATCCACTGCCCCACAGTGCACATCCATAATATTACTAAATGTATTCCTGCTGAACAGTAGGTGATCACAACTAAAATGCAATCATTAGGCAGCTGGCAAGAGTTATCTGTAAAATCCTTTGGTAAGTTTAAGATGTTACAAGGGTAGTTAATGCATACGTACTACAAATAGATAAGCTAAACTAATCAGTAAGTTTGGTTGGTGTGTACATGATATGTACACAGGGTCGGTGTATACTACTCCAAATCCCTCAACCAGGAGTGAAGTAGCAAGCCTGATTGTGGGCCACAGGAAGTACTTTGTGATCCTCATTATCTTATCATTTTTCTACCTACCTACACACACACACACACACACACACACCTCTCTCTCTCTCTCTCTATATATATATATATATATATATATATATATATACACACACACACGAAATAATAATAAGGTCTGTTGGGTTGAGGTGTCGTAGGGACCCCCATTTTTCATTTCAAATTTTCATTGGTTCTGTTTCCAGTATTAGTAAATTTTGTTTTTTTTCCTCGTTTTCACTTTTGAAAAAATTTAATTTTTAATTTTTTATTTAATTTATTTTTCAAAACTTTTATAAGAAAAACTTATAAATTAAAACTTAAAAAAATATAATTCAGTTTTATTTCATATGAAGAAATAGCAAATTGTACAGGTGTAGAGGCTCATCCCTTGTTCCCTGTTTAGGATATGGTTTCCGGCTTTCTCTTTTCTGATCTTTTCACTTTTCTTTTTCTTTTTTTTTTTTTTTTTTTTTTTTTTTTTTTTTTTTCAATTGGAGTAGATAGACTAAACTATCGCCCAGTTCACACTTCGCCCACGTCTATTGTACAGGTGTAGAGGCTCATCCCTTGTTCCCTGTTTAGGATGTGGTTTCCGGCTTTCTCTTTTCCAAATCTTTTCACTCTTGCCTAGCCCCCTGCACATCAGTGGCGTTACCGGTGATATGATTAAAAAAAAAAAAAATTTTAGCATGTTAAAAAAAATTCAGTTCCAAAAATAATTTCTATTTTTATTTAATAGCTGAGGGAAGAGGTGGTGAATTTCCACTTTTTATGAATGATATTATATGATAATCATATGGTAGTCTGCAATATTAAAATCAACAAAAGAATCAACAACAAATAACTCAAAGTATATTAAAAACTTTGACTACAATTTTACAAAACAATTAAATCATAATTCAATCTCTATAACAAAATATAAGCATTAATTCAAAATTTAAATGAAATTTATCGCAAATTGAAATACTGCTCAAATTTGAAATTGAATATTTCCCAAATTATGAAATTAGCATTCATTAAATCTTTTCTCTAAATCTCCATTGGAATACAACATTGTAAGTTGCTTAGGTTAGATTTTAACATTGTTTATTCATTAAATGTTTATTTTTTTATTTATTTTTTTTTTAATCATATCACCCCAAGCAAGGCGGTAGCGCCACTGATGCGCAGGGGGCTACGTAAGGGTAAAAAGAATGGAAAAGAGAAAGCCGGAAACCACATCCTAAACAGGAAACAAGGGATGAGCCTCTTCACCTGTTCAATAGATGTGGGTGGAGTGTGAACCGGGCGATAGTTTAGTCTATCTACTCCAATTAAAAGTTAAATTTTTAATTTCAAATGAACGAGTTGAATCCAACACATCCAGTCAAATTACTATTTTTAGCATCATTTTGTAAATTAAGTTCCTTTGCTTTGATTGTTTTAGTTTGACTTAGAATTATTGAGAAAATGAACATTTAACATCAATACTGGTAACAGGCATCCATATGACCTTATTGGCAATCTGTTCCAGAAGAGGAAACCTGCTCTTATTTGCATTCCAAAATATTAAAAGAATTTGGTAAGTCATCTTTAATTCACATAAATTGGAAATTCTTCTACAAGATCAGTAGAAGGATCTTGCAAGTCTTTAATAGCTGCAAAACTATCAATATCATGGCTTATACAGGGAAGCTGTCTAGGATCAAATAGATGCTTCAATTACTTCAACTTTTTTACATTGGGCACTTTTCTTACACTGTTTTTTTTTTATGTCTTGTCAACTTTTTGTAGGTTATTTAAAGCCAGAAAATATTTTTAGATTGTAATAATTCCTGGGAGATAATGATTTTCTGATACAAGTTTTACTAATTAACCAATAGCTGGGGGAAGAAGTGGTGAATTTCCAGTTTTTATGAATGATATTTGCATGTAAGTAGATGTAATGAATCTGATTGTAATTGGGGCTCAGCTCTCTAATTTCCAATTCTAAACTGTCATCCTTTACACCTGGCACATTGAAGCTTACAGCACCTCATATTCCCAAGTGTTCACCTATCTAGATACTGACTAGGTTTGACATTGCTTAACTTCAGCAACTGTATAAGAACCAGTGTTTCAACATATGGCTTGTAAGCAAGCACACACACACACACACACACACACATTTTGTTATGAGTTATGTGTAACAAAAGAAAAAAAATGCTTGACCAAAATTCAGAGATGAAAATCACAGACAAATATGTAATTCACAAAACACACCAAATAAAATATTTACACATATACAATTTTTGTTGCATTCAAAACAAGAGACAGATTTTACTACTGACAAGTGTTACGAGGAGAGAAGGGGAAGGTCAGGTGTCGAATATCTTTACCCAGTTAAATTGGTGAAGAAGTTAAGTGCTATACATTTTGGAAATCCTTAAATGATTATATAAAGACTAAGTATTTGTTTGGTCAATGAAAGAGTCAAAAATATGTATTTACCCATATAGTTCCATGAGGTTCTCTTTCAGGTTTTAGTTGGTCAGACTTTTCTATGAGATTCTTTCGGCTGGATATAAATCCTTGAATCAGAACCAGAACTGATAAGGTCAGCACATCCTGTTATCAACCGTTTCAAGTTTTAGTTTTATTGCCGACTTAGAGATTCTTTCGGCTGGATATAAATCTTTGAATCAAAGCCGGAGTTAAAAATTTCAACACATCCTGTTAACAACTCTTTCAGGTTGACGGATATAATTTCGGCTGGATATAAATCCTTGAATCAAAGCCGGAGCTGATAAGGTCAACTAACTACTCACTGCCCGAAACCTATTTTTATAGGAGCTAACACCTAATTTGCACCTGGAACTTTCTAGTACCTTCCAAATATTCAATTTCTAATTTCCTTATTTTTACAACTACTTCATGAATTAAAACTTTTTGGGAATAACACATAGGACTCAATAGAATCCCTTACTACAACTTTTTAGGCATTATTATTATTATTGTTATATATAAATGCATCCTTGTAACAAAATATCTATCTATATCTATCTATATATATATCTATCTATATATATATCTATCTATATATATATATATATATATATATATATATATAAAGGACAGTCAGTCAGTTAAGTGCTATACATGATACACACTTGGGTGATTATGTCTCTTTCAAGATATGACTTTTTGGGCAGAAGATTATCCCGCAGTAGGTTGCCATTACTTTCTGCGATAGACTGGTTGCCAGCCAAGGCTATAGAACCCAATCTGTCCTATTATTTAAACCATAACTGAAAGGAAGAGATGAATTAATACCTTTCTCAAGGGTATTTGCCCATAAGTGAATGCAAGGAATTCAACTGGAATTCGAACTCAGCGATTTCTTGTTCTGAGCTGATTTCCACTGCACCATAACGCATGTCCTCAAGTAAAGAATGAAGGGGAAAAAGGTGTATTTAATCTAACATTTCACTTTCATAAGCCTCTTTAGGAATATATTTTTTTTTTAAAGATGAATGATTTAAAAACAAATACATTTCGTTCAAAACTGGTGAAATGTATTTTGTTTTGTCATTTACAAGCACTAATAAAGAAACACTTAATTTGTCTATAGTTTAAATATGCTTGATATTTGTATTAAGTTTTGGATATATACACATAAAATAAACATCTGCTTTTATTGCATGTGGTACACACATAAAAAGGTGTAAGTTTATTCTATATTTAAAAATGATCTATCACTTTATTACATGTGACACATATCTGACCAATGAGAACAAACTTCAATCAACATACTGCTTTTTTAGGTTTTTTTTTTTTAAATCATTAGTCATCAAAAAATCTCTGAAGAAGCTTATTAAAGTGAAAGATGTTAGATTAGACACTTTTTTCTACTTGTTCATTACTTATTCTATTGATCTTGTCGGATTTCAATTCATATATTCAACTTGTGTGTGTAATAAATATCTATATATATATATATATATATATATATATATATATACACACACACACACACACACACACACACTCATACATGCACAGTTGTCTGATTCTAGTGTCTCTTGCCATTAAGGTTTTCCTATGTTTGCCTGACACAGAATGTTTATCATTTTGCTTGCTTTTCAAAATTTCTGTCAAGTCCATTAATTTTTATGCTGGAAAAGATAGACCCCAAATCCATACATAAAGGTCTGTTTTGTATGATTTCAGATCTGTTGATATTTTTAGTGTCTAGGTCAGCTGTTGCCTCTTGTAAGATAAAAAAGAAACTGGCACAAATGAGGACAAAAGAACTTTGAAAAGGACATGGTAGGAATGCATTTGTTAGATAAGAATTCAGTATCAATTCTTGGTTAATATATTTAAGTTTCAGCTTCTTATATCAGTGAAAATTGGCAGAGCATTTAGTAATCTCGAGTCATTTGAATTTTGTTAGTGGAAGCCTGTCAATAATTTTTTTTTTTTTTTTTTTTTTTTTTTACTTGCTTTTCTGTCATTTTGCAAGGCTGAGTAGTTAGCATTAGCATTCTGTCCAGAAGATATGAGTTTGAATTTCATCATGATCATTTAGTTAAAGAGAAATCTGAATTGTCATGCCTTCCAAGGAGAGATAAGTGAGTGGTTTCTTATTGCCTTCTCCAAGGTCTAGAATTCACTTTTTCTTCTCTTAGACTGGTTGCCATCCAAAGCTAGAAAGTCCAGTCAACATTGTTATTTAGTCTATAACCTGGAAGTGTGTAGAAAAGAGTAATTCATGTCTTTCCCAAGAGCATTAGTGTGAAAGTAAATGCAACTTACTACTGCATTACATTTTTACGACATTAATGCAAAACTATAAGCTGTTTTTAGTAAAAATTTATGCATAAATTTCATAAACTTTTATAGTGGGTCCCGAAACTAAAACTTGAAATATAAAGGGGTCCGTAAGGCAAAAAGTTTGAAAACCCCTGGATTAGAACACTGGATAAGTGTAAATGTGATAGCACAAAATAGTGTATATTTAGTCAGATTAGTGTGCTTGATTAAAGCTACAAAGCTATATTAGTCCTCTTTCTCTAATAATGCAATTGTTGATATTAGCTATATAGATTTTTAGATATTTACCTCATTCCCCCACTGAAATGTTGATGTAATACAAGGTCGAGTTTAGTGTGTGTGTGCAGGGGGCTGAATGCATAAACACAGGCCAGAGACAAAAATTGCTCAATCCACGCAACTGCTGGTTGTGCTGGCCTCAGTGGCAACTACTGATCCACTCCTCTGGTACAATAAGTTGGTTCAGCCTCGGGACACTTCCTATCAGTATAATTTTTCTCAGAAGCATGTCTGTCCTCAGACAGAGATACAATGGAGTCACACTCTTGCTCTTATATTAACCATATACAGACCTAAAACCAACAATCAATAAATATATTAGAGAATTCCTATGAAACTCCAGTTCAAACAATAAGCTGTACCAAATTAAACCTACTATAAGAGAATGGCATTAGAAACAGTAAGCTAAAAAAGAAGGAATTTTATCCAGGCTTCATATTGCAAATTAGTCTGAAAATTACTTTATTTCTCCAGTTAGATCATTATTTGTGTCCTGCTAATAAAAGGTCTTGAAGGAAGTTATGTTAATTTGCAAAAGGACAGTCTTGTTCATGATCTATCCTTTATTATTTATTGCTTTGTGTTTCTATTCATGAGAAGAAATAAGCAAAATATTTGTTGGTAAAGGAGGGATATTAAGTTTTTATTTGTTATTCTTTGAACCTCTATCAGTGATAAGTGAGTTAAGTACCAATCAGGATACATGCTTGGAGGATCATATCACGAAAGAGACATGACTGACTGGGCAGAATATTTTCCCACAATAGATTGCCATTACTTTCTGTGGTAGACTGAGTGCCAACCAACACTATAGAGCCCAATATGTCTTGCTATTTAATCCATAGCTAGAAGGAGAAGATAATGATTAATACCTTTCCCAAGGGTATCTAAACTTATAAATGGAACTTTGTGTGTGTCCGTTACCTATAGACTCCGAAATGGCTGAACCGATTTTCTTGAAAACTTATACAGTTGTACTATAAGCGTCTGCGAGTGTTCTTAGCTAGGTTTTGTGTCGAGGTACCTTCGATAAATATCAAAAATCGATAATCAAAAAAATCAGGTTATAGAAGGAGTGGTCTGATTTTAATCAAATTTGATACACTCATAGACAAAGACATAAGAAACGATATTCAGAAGTTTCAAAGTTGCAGTTTTTACAATAGTGCAGAAAATTGATAATATATATACATATATAAATCGATACCAGAAAATCAAAATTTGACTTATATCCATTCATTTTTTTTTTTTTTTCAGGCTACGGTTTCGCTTTAAGTGGAAACAACTATTGCTTTTTAGTCTTTCGTGCCAACGTCCCTGGAGTCTGAACTCCAGGACGATGGATTAATTTTAAAGCTTTCATTACACCCGAGCAATGCCGGGTTATACTGCTAGTTTGTGCATAAGTGAATGCAATGAATTCAACTGGAATTTGAACTTGGCTCTTCAATTTCTTATTCAGAGCTGATATCCACTGCACCAAAATGCACATCCATTGATAACAAAATTGCAAAAATCACCAAAAGGACAGTCTTGTTTGTAAATTTATAAATACAACAAAATTATGCTTCATATAGTTTATATACAATAACCATAGTGTTAAATGTATGTTTTATTATCTGGATATATCCCTCATTTACTCTTATGTTGAAGGCCACCAGGTGCGAGGAGGAGGAACTTAGGTAATTTAAATGGCACCACCTGGTAATTATTCATTCCAAGTTTGAACAAAATACATTGATGGATGTTTTTTTTTCTTTTTCTCTGGACTCACGTGACCCTTGGAAACCCAAGAGGTCTTGATTTCTTGATGTTATAAATATTTCTTCTTCACTCCTTTGACTTCACATTAAATAGCTCCTATTGACCAAAACAGCTAGTCTCCCTCACCTACCTGTTTTTTTTTGGTCTTTTATCCCATTTGTTCATCAGTTTTCAATCTTCCCACTGACCCCTGTCATACTGTGTGTTTTTATAGATAGGTTGGTGGAGTTACATTCCACATCTAGAAATTTCTAGAATCTAAGGATGGTCTGATCAATTTTTTTTTTCTTTTTTACCAAGCCATATACCATTTTAGATTTTTTACTTAATCCAAAGTTTGTCTTGTACTTATGTGTACTTGCATCCCCTGCATACACAGGGAAGTGTTGCAAACTCTGCCCAACCCACTTATAAAAATTGTATATCAGGATTTATTTTAGAATTTCTTCTTGGTCAAACTGAAAATTTTTCGATACCCTCTTCTCTGTCTGTGGGTGTTGAGACAAAAGATTAGTTCTGTATATCTCTCAAAAATTTTTTTAAAAAGTCGGCTTTATTATATCATAACTTTACAAAGACTATCATTATTAACACACATTTTGGTGCTGATTGAGAGCAAAAAAGCACACAAAATATTGCTTCAAAAGTGTTTCTTATTGTCTGTACTGTTGGCTTAGATTGCAGCAGATTCTTTGTATTTTTTTCTTTACTAATATTCACCCAAAACCAAGCCTAAGAATGATTCCAGGTACAGTTACTGAATGAGTTGTGTAATCTAAACTTATTTATAAATGGAGCTTTGTGTGTGTGTGTATCCGTTACCTATAGTCTTCGAAACGGCTGAACCGATTTTCTTGAAAATTTACAGTTGTACTATATGCGTCTGCAAGTGTTCTTAGCTAGGTTTTGTATCAAGGTACCCCCGATAAATATCGATAATCGAAAAAAATCAGGTTATAGAACGAGTGGTCCGATTTTAATCAAATTTGATACACTCATAGACAAAGACATAAGAAACGATATTCAGAAGTTTCAAGGTTGCAGTTCTTACAATAATGTAGAAAATCGATTATATATACAAGGCAAGATGTTTGTGTGTGTGTCTGTTTCTGTCAGTATGTCCTTTATACAAATTGACAATTTTTATCCTATTCTCACCAAACTTCACACAAATATTCTTTAGGCTGAGTCTGAGCTCCAGGACCATGGATTAGTTTTAAAGCTTTCATTCCACCTGAGCAACGCCGGGCTATACTGCTAGTATGAATGTAAGAGGAGGAATTAAAGCATGAAGATTTGGGGGATAATGAGGATAGATAACAAATTAAGTTTTTTTCCCTGCTAATATATTTCTGTTCAGACTTTAATGCCTACCATGCCAAGTGGCTGGAAAACTGTCACAGATCTTGCTAGTGTCCATACCATGAACTTTTTAATCACTCAATCTCTTACACAAGTGGTGGACTTCCACACACATTTTTCCCAATAGCACCAATGTAACTGGCACACTGCTAGATCTGTTTCACTTCTTCTATCCATGACACTTGATATGCCATACAGCTTTGCCCTTTTAGCAACTGATCATGCTGTGTTTTTTGTAAATGCCTCTCTCTCCATTCCCCTTCCCTCCAAGAACCTCCGACCAGCAGAATATCTTACTGCTACCAAAGAGCAAACTTGGAGTCATTCAAAAAATTTTTGTGTGAAGTCCCTTGGAACAAAGTTTTTAGTCTTCCCATTAAAGACTGTGCACTCGAGGTCTTCTCTTGGGTTAAAGCTAGCATCAATGCTTTCATCCCAGCCGGAAAGTTCTGACTTAAACCCCATTCATCCCCCTGGTTCTTCTCTGCTTGCTCTGCTGCTATTGCTCACAGGAACCACTTCTCCCAGCTTTATTGGAGCCACACATCTGACCATAATAGGCATCTTTTTGCCTCTGCTCGTAATGAGTGCAAGAAGATCCTAAATGATGCTAAGCTGTTGTTTGCTGACAGAATGAAACAGCGTATAGGATCCTACAAGTTCAGCTCCAAAGACTACTGGTAGCTCTGCAAAAGTGTGTTAAACAACAGTAAGCCCTCAATCCCTCCTTTAATCAATAAATTTGAGGTCCTCACTGCTTCAGCAGATAAGGCCAAGTGCTTTACTTGCAGATTCTCCACCAACTGCACATTTGATTTGCTAGAGTATCCACACTCGACTTCCCACCTAGAACTGAGTCTCAGCTAAGTGATGTTTACATTATCTCCTTGCTGGTCTCTAACATAATTTCAAAGCTGGACTCCCATAGGGCGAGCAGAGGTGACAGAATCCCAGTCATCATGAAGAAATGTGACCCCTGAACTCTCCTCTGTCCTCTCCAAACTCTACAACTACTGTCTCTCTGCTTCTTGTTTCTCTTCCTGTGGTTCTTGTATTTAAGAACTCTGGAGAACCTTCAGATCCCTCTAATTATCAGCCTCCTACCAATTTTTGGCAAGGTGTTCAAGGATATTATCATTACTGAAATGGTTCAACATCTCACAGCACACAGCCTCTTTTCCAACAAACAGTATGGCTTCTGCTTTGCCAGGTCTACCACTAATATGATAATGACCATCACAGTAAATATATCAGGCTCTTGATAAGAACAATAAAGCTTAAGCTGTTGCCCTAGATATCTCCAAAGCATTTGACAGAGTCTGGCATGCTGGCCTTTTGTGCAAGCTACAGTGCTATGGTATAACTGGGCACTTGTTTGATCTAAACGTAGTATTGAACAGGCATGCTTCCAGATCCTATCATATGAACGTGGGTGTCCCTCAAGGATCTATTCTAGGTCTTATGCCTTTTCTGATTTTCATCAATGATCTGTGATGCAATCAGATCCCAAATAGGAATCTACACTAATGATACCAGCATTTTCTCCTGCCTCGATAAGAAATCTGCTGAGGTTGACAAAGCAAACCTCGCGGCTTGAAAAGGGCTTCTAATCTGTATTGGAGTTGGGTAAGAAATGGCTGATAAATTTTAATGCTTCCAAAAAAAAAACTGCTATTCTTTAACCACCATAGACAATCTCTATTACCCACTTCCCCCAATCAGCATGAATCAGGCTAGTTTTCCTGAAAGTAATACACTGCATCTCTTTGGCCCAACTCTCTCAGCTGATCTAAAGTGGAATGACTTCTTTTATGTACCATGTCCTTTCAGGATATAGGCGATCATGGCTTTCCACGTCTTCCTATCCCTGGTGGCTCTTAGCTCTTTCTTTTTAATGATTAACATTACATCTTAATTTGAAAAGCGGACATCTATGTTTCATATTTCTCTCCAAAATGTTGTCTTATATTTGTAGAGTCTTCAAGTCGTTCCCAAATTTAGTGCCTTTCATATTTTGGTTGTGTGTAAAACTCTTGCATTTGATTAGTTAATGACCCCTGCTAATTTTCTGTATTCATGAATAAAAAAATATTTTGTGATGTTTCTCCCTGGAATGCTTATTGCTGTATAACAGACAACTTAAATGACAAACACAGAGTTTGAATTTGTCAAAGTGTACAGAAAAAATTACGTAAAGGAATGCAAGGGTGATCAGCTACGGTCACATGGTTGCTAAGCTTCAACACTGAAGAGATGGTCTTCTGTAAAGAAGTGGCAGGTATCATTTTGTTTCCATGCTAGCAAGGGTTAGACAGGGTTTTCTTGATCACTTTATAATTGAACCATCATGAAGTATTGAAGTGAGTTTTACATCTGTATGCCTTTACTGACACCAACCACTTTAGAAGACTGGAAACTCAATGTTTTTATTGAAACATTTTCTATAGGAAGATTATCTACCAAGGTTAGACGGTTGAGACTACCCTATTCTACACAGTAGGTGTAATTTCTTCTCATTCTTTTTTTTTTTCCTCAGAGATTTCTTTCTTTTAGACAAGTTACTATCATTCACTTACGCGCAAATACCCTTGGGAAAGGTATTAATCAGTCTCTTCCTTCCAGTTATGGTTTAAATAATAGGACAGATTGGGTTCTATAGCCTTGGTCGGCAACCAGTTTACTGCAGAAAGCAATGGAAACCTACTGCGGAATAATCTTCTGCCCAGTCAGTCATGTCTCTTTTGAGACATGATTGCCAAAGCGTGTATCACGTATGGCACTTAACTGACTATCCCAAGCTAAAGACTCTTACCCAGTCTAACTTTCTTCTTCTTCTTTCAAATGACACCAGTTTGGGGGTTATCTATTTACTCATAGCTGGGATCCTAACAGATGCTACCACTCCAGGTCAGGTTGAACCTGAGAACATCAGTTAAGAGGTGGTTCTAACCTCCAATCTCCCAATCAAAGGCCTTGCTGTTTGATCTAGTTTGTCATGCCCAAGACAACGACTATAAATGTATCATCCTTGACATTGAGCACTTTTCTTATAAATATAACAAGTTAAACTGTATTAAAACTGCATGCTGAATAGCTTGGTTTAAGTAATCATAAAATTATGGTTTCATGCCTTATGTGAACAACAGCCCATGGTCTGATGATTACTTAAAGCATGCAACTACCAGTCACCATACAGTGTTTGTCCCTATATCTATAGTGGTTATAATTGTATAAAACATTGAGCACTCTATAAATATAGGAAATTTTAAACATTTATGTCAAAAAGCTTTTAAAGATATTTAAAAATTGAGTACTCTTATATACGTAAGAAAAAGGAATATATTTATTGCTGCATTAGAACATGTACAAACTACTACAAAATTGTACATTTTGTTTCAACATTGAAAGAACAATGTACCATTATTAACTATCTGATGCGACATTGTTCTTTCAATGTCGAAACAAAATGTACAATTTTGTAGTAGTTTGTAGTTTGCACATGTTCTAATGTAAATAATAAATATTCATTGCTTTATTTTTATATTGAGAACGTAATTATTTTCTTTGTTCTTATTTATTTGAATATATATATATATATATGCTGTATCAAAAATACTTTTACAAATCTTGGTGGAGGGTTCCTTACACCAAAACAATCATGTCTTGCAAAACCATTCAACTCTATAGGAGTATTTAATTTTTGTTTTTATTTCAAATTATTATAGAGGCTATTAAATAGAAAAAATTGTGGATCTGGATGTGTTTATTTGTAGCTATTGTATAGTGTTAACTTTTAATTCATTATTTAATATTGGTTACTTAGTATTTGTTGTTTATTATTGTATTTACTTGTTAATGTGTGCATTCATAGTTTGTTAATTTTATTATTTTTTTAATTTGTTTATTTATTCATTTATTTGAATATTTTTCTTTTTGCTGGTTGGTTATTTTTATTTTTTTATTTTTTTTTTTTGGCTTAGTTAAGTTTGTCAAAAGTATATAGTGCATATATTTACATTTTTCATATTTTTTTTTTTTTTTTTTTACAAGTTGCCCAATTTTAGTTTTTGATTTTTGAGTAATCCTCCTTCACTGATAGCAAATTTGTGAACAGCATAACTCTTTCTAAACATATAAATGAAATTAAAAACAAAAAAATAAATTACACCAAAAATATCATGGAGAATATGGAAGATAGCAACAATAAATCCAAAAACTGTAAACTCTCTGGGTAAGAAAATGACCTTCCCAGACCAACACGAATTACTGAATATATGATCAGACCATGCCCCAAAAAGCTGGCACAGTAACAAATTTTTTCTATATTACTTAAAACAAATCAAAAAGCTTTGTGTGTGTGTATGTATATATATATATATATATATATATATATTTCTAGCGTTAATAAGACAGTGCACAATATAATATAGCAGAGCTATAAAGTATATATTAATAAATATGCACATTATCTTATGTCTATAGCATGATTTAGTTTCATGCACTATGCAGTTATCAGGTGCTTATTATGAACTGTGATTGCATAGTGTATAAGACTGAGTTGTGCTTTAGATGTAGGATAATATGCATGTCTATTTGTGTGTGTGTGTGTATATAAAGTAGAATCCTTGAAATTTGGTAAGGTAAATTTTAACAGAGACTAACTCTAAAGAGAACTCAATGTTAAAATTTGTACAATTTAACAGAGTATTAAAATCAAGAAACAAAAGTTGGATACTTTTACAAATCCATTGGTGTGTGTGTGTGTGTGTGTGTGTGTGTGTGTGTGTGTATATATATATATATATATATATATATATATATATAGATAAGGTACTTCAACCTAGATTCATCTACTGTGAGTATGAGTTCTGTCTCAACTCTTAGGATAGGCAAGATCAATCTGTTAGCATTCTTGCTCTCTAAAATCATTCATTGAAATCTTGTTTCAGTCATGTATCCATTTTTGACAGGTAAGTAAGTAGGTATAAAGAAGCTGACATCATTTGTTGTCAAAATTATTCTCAGGGTATATGAATGAGGAATGCATTCCTCACTGTACCTACCTACCTGCCTACTTGCCTCTTCTCAAACAACTTGTGAAACCTTCTGTGAGCTTTTTTTTTTTTTCTTTTTTGCCTTGTCTTGAGTTCCATTTTGTACTGTTGCCAAATATTAAATGTTGGAGTAGTGGTTCTTTATTTGGGATAGTGTCATAGCTAAGTTAGTAAAGTGTACACTCTTTAACTCGTTTGTTCAGTTGATACAAAAGATTACCTCTACCCAAAAGAAAATCTTTGTTACCAAATTCAATAAAATTTTCCTTAATATTTATTGCAAAATTTGCAGTGCTTTAAATTCTGTTTGCTCTTTTTTTTTTACATTTGACCCAGCTGTTGGTCTATTTGTTTAGGAAAGATGTTGCTAACTAAACTTTAAATCCAGTCCAAAGCACTAAAATTTTGAAAAGTGATTCCAACATCTTGGAAAAGATGTTGAAATCACTTTTTAGCTACAAATGTGTATATTTTGAAAATACTAGTTTGTAGTTGAAATATTGTTGTCTAAATAGCATGCATTTTGATTTATAAATTTAATTAATAGTGAATATTTTCACTTGATTTTTTTTTTTTTTTACGATGATTTTTCTCCTGTACAAGACCCAAATGCCAATTGAGGTAGCGGGCTACACAGTAAAAGCTAAGGGGCACAGTTTATGGTCATATATATGTTTAGGATGTGGTTTCCGGCTTTCTCTTTTCCATTCTTTTTACCCTTACGTAGCCCCCTGCGCATCAGTGGCATTATTGCCTTGCTTGGGGTGATATGATAAAAAAAAAACAAATATGGGAAAGATAACCCAAGGTTAAGATTATAGTGATCAGAGAAGTTGGTTCTACAAAGCAGCAGTTCATGGGAAGAAGCTGCTTGTGTGGAACTGTTGTATCGTGGAATGAAGAGATACACGGTGAAATGTAGATAAACTACTTTATTAACAGAGTAATGCAACCAAGATGTATATAAAATATTTATAGTATCTCACATGTGTTACTTTTTGAAGTTCATGATAATGACAACTCCCGTGCTATTGTCTTTTATACATCCGGGCGACCAGATGTCACGTGGTACAAGCCATGACACAACAGGAACTTAAATCTTGCTAGTGGACTACAAAAGAAATGAGATTGAATTAATATAATGTTCACAGCATAGCAGGTCTTAATTAAATAATACACTTGAAGATATCCAAAGAATATATGGCAGAAACATTAGGTCTTGAATACTATCTATAATAAAATGAGAAAAATAATTTTATTAATTCATTTTTTAAAAAGCTTTTACAATAATTTTCACCCTGTACAAGGCCTAAGAGTTACTCGAAGTAGATGGTTACCGAGTTCGAGGTAAGAGGAAGAGTTTATTAGGATATATAGGGAAGATACTGGTAAACCCTAGACTTGAACAGGTTAAAAGTGTAGTAATATGGGAAGCAACGTCTTGGGAGTTGGTTCCACAAAACAAGGGTTTTTAGGAAGCAACTGCTTGAAGGGAAACTCATCTCCCCAATGAAATATGATTGAGGGGAAACTTTCATCTCCCCAATGAAATATGGTTGAGGGGGAAACTTTCATCTCCCCAATGAAATATGGTTGAGGGGGAAACTTTCATCTCCCCAATGAAATATGGTTGAGGGGGAAACGTTCATCTCCCCAATGAAATATGGTTGAGGGGAAACGTTCATCTCCCCAATGAAATATGGTTGAGGGGGAAACGTTCATCTCCCCAATGAAATATGGTTGAGGGGGAAACGTTCATCTCCCCAATGAAATATGGTTGAGGGGGAAACGTTCATCTCCCCAATGAAATATGGTTGAGGGGGAAACGTT
This sequence comes from Ascarosepion bandense, assembly GCA_037127315.1. Taxonomy (NCBI): domain Eukaryota; kingdom Metazoa; phylum Mollusca; class Cephalopoda; order Sepiida; family Sepiidae; genus Ascarosepion; species Ascarosepion bandense. Next base: position 2,154,408 of record JBBBDQ010001474.1, read on the forward strand.
CATCTCCCCAATGAAATATGGTTGAGGGGGAAACGTTCATCTCCCCAATGAAATATGGTTGAGGGGGAAACGTTCATCTCCCCAATGAAATATGGTTGAGGGGGAAACGTTCATCTCCCCAATGAAATATGGTTGAGGGGGAAACGTTCATCTCCCCAATGAAATATGGTTGAGGGGGAAACGTTCATCTCCCCAATGAAATATGGTTGAGGGGGAAACGTTCATCTCCCCAATGAAATATGGTTGAGGGGGAAACGTTCATCTCCCCAATGAAATATGGTTGAGGGGGAAACGTTCATCTCCCCAATGAAATATGGTTGAGGGGGAAACGTTCATCTCCCCAATGAAATATGGTTGAGGGGGAAACGTTCATCTCCCCAATGAAATATGGTTGAGGGGGAAACGTTCATCTCCCCAATGAAATATGGTTGAGGGGGAAACGTTCATCTCCCCAATGAAATATGGTTGAGGGGGAAACGTTCATCTCCCCAATGAAATATGGTTGAGGGGGAAACGTTCATCTCCCCAATGAAATATGGTTGAGGGGGAAACGTTCATCTCCCCAATGAAATATGGTTGAGGGGGAAACGTTCATCTCCCCAATGAAATATGGTTGAGGGGGAAACGTTCATCTCCCCAATGAAATATGGTTGAGGGGGAAACGTTCATCTCCCCAATGAAATATGGTTGAGGGGGAAACGTTCATCTCCCCAATGAAATATGGTTGAGGGGGAAACGTTCATCTCCCCAATGAAATATGGTTGAGGGGGAAACGTTCATCTCCCCAATGAAATATGGTTGAGGGGGAAACGTTCATCTCCCCAATGAAATATGGTTGAGGGGGAAACGTTCATCTCCCCAATGAAATATGGTTGAGGGGGAAACGTTCATCTCCCCAATGAAATATGGTTGAGGGGGAAACGTTCATCTCCCCAATGAAATATGGTTGAGGGGGAAACGTTCATCTCCCCAATGAAATATGGTTGAGGGGGAAACTTTCATCTCCCCAATGAAATATGAAGGGAACAAGGGTGGTTTACTACAATGTGGTAGAACAAAGAAACATAAACCCTCTAAGCCTTTTATGGTAGTATATTCATATTCTTGAATGCGGTCTTGAAACTCTTTTGAGCTGACTGTAATTATGTTAAGTATATAATTAATGTATATTTAGGTAGCAATCTTTCTATTAAACATGTTTCATTAAAAACAACTGATAAGGAAGATTTTACTAGTTTCTTATTTAATTTTTACACTCTTCTTACATGTTTCCTTTTTATTGGAGATAGGGAATGTTAAAGATTTTCCATAATTTTTGACTTTTCAGCTACTTCACTAGCCATTTTCAAGGATGTTATTTTTTTTCTCATTGAAAATGGCCAGTGAAGTAGATGAAAGTGTTTGGAAAGTCAAAATTATGAAACATTTTTACTCTCCTTATTTCCAGCAAAAAGGAAACATGTAATAATACTCAAAAAAATCAAAAATTAATAAAATCTTTTCAGTGGTTTTAACAAAACATTTAATTATATAATATGCACTTTTTTTTAACCTAAAAATTCTGGATTCATATTATACACAGGAACTAAATATTAATTTTTTTTCTGGTTGTATGTGTTGTCATATTTGTGGGGACATTATGATCAAAATGAAGATATGTCTATGATCCAAACTAACTAATGTATAACAGTTTAAAGTGCTAAATAGGCACTAAAACTTTTTTTGATCTTTAATAATCATATACATGTTAAGAGCATTTTTGTTTTCATTGCTGTTCTTGTCAATGTCATGACAGTTTCATCGACATTCAGTATAATACTTTCGTTCTCTTTGATGTCATTGTCATCCACAATCATCATGCTTCATCAAAAAAAGATGTGTTTGTGATGCAGTATTACATCATTTAATTACTTTTCACAAAATCATGTTTAAAAAAACAAAAAAAACCACCACCAACCAGTGGAATGTTTGTTTGTTTGTTTGTAACTTTGGTTCTTGCAGTGTCGGGTTATTTTTTTTGTACTAAACTCGTTACAGCTTTGTTTGAACACATCTGTTAGTTTGCCTCAAATTCTGTGTAAATTTCATGCTCTAAAATATAATCTAAATTTAAATGATAAAATAATCTATATAAATTCTTTTGCTAAATATATAATGCAATTTGTAAAACTCTTGACATATTTCACTGAACAAACAGCTTCATCAGAAAATAGATTTTATTTAAACCAAATCAATATTGGAGAGACAAGACATTATTCATGTTAGTCATATGAATGCGGAATTTTTTAAATTTGATTTTTAGTAAATTCAACTTGGTTTGATCGATACATTCATTTGTTTGAAAATTTTTTTTATATCCCACATTGTTTCAATGCAGCTTAAAAAGACGGGCAGAAAAAAATCCTGGTCCTGTATTAGTGGCAAGGGATTCACACATGTGACCGATCTTTTTTAGTTAATCAGTTATTCTTAATTTACATCGCATTGTGTCCTGTTGGCAGAGATGTTTGAGTTGCAGGAATGCATATGGATATACATTGAATCTGAAAAGGAAAATATTATGAACTAAAACAGAAAAATGGTTAATTAAATATTTTTCTCATCCCCCCCCCATACTCTTCATGTCCATTTGTATCTCATTTGTCCTCCTTGCCCTCATGCATTTCATCCCCACTGACCCAATATATTTTGTTTTTTCAAATCTGCTCCTGTTTATCAAATGTGCACTGCTCATTTTTCTTCTTGTCTCATTTCTACCATTGTATGTTTTCAACACTGTCCCATTTCCTCTTATTGTTGTTCTTCCTTAACTGTCCCATTTCCCCCATTGTAATTCTTCCTTAGCTGTCTCATTTCCCCATTGCTATCCTTTCCTCACTCTCATTCCCCACAACTGCTATCCTTTCCTCGCTGTCTCGTTCCCCCCAACCACTGTTCTTTCCTCGCTGTCTCGTTCCTCTTCCAACCGCTGTCCTTTCCTCGCTGTCTCGTTCCTCTTCCAACCGCTGTCCTTTCCTCGCTGTCTCGTTCCTCTTCCAACCGCTGTCCTTTCCTCGCTGTCTCGTTCCTCTTCCAACCGCTGTCCTTTCCTCGCTGTCTCGTTCCTCTTCCAACCGCTGTCCTTTCCTCGCTGTCTCGTTCCTCTTCCAACCGCTGTCCTTTCCTCGCTGTCTCGTTCCTCTTCCAACCGCTGTCCTTTCCTCGCTGTCTCGTTCCTCTTCCAACCGCTGTCCTTTCCTCGCTGTCTCGTTCCTCTTCCAACCGCGTCCTTTCCTCCGCTGTCATTCCTTTCCTTCCAACCGCTGTCCTTTCCTCGCTGTCTCGCCTCTTCCAACCGCTGTCCTTTCCTCGCTGTCTCGTTCCTCTTCCAACCGCTGTCCTTTCCTCGCTGTCTCGTTCCTCTTCCAACCGCTGCCCTTTCCTCGCTGTCTCGTTCCTCTTCCAACCTGCCCTTTCCTCGCTGTCCTCGTCTTCCAACCGCTGCCCTTTCCTCGCTGTCTTTTTCTCGTTCCCCCCCCTTTTCTGCCATCCATCCCACACCATCTTGTTCCCCCCTTTGCTGTCGTTCCTTTGTCATACCTCCATTTTTATTCTTTCCTTACTGTATCACCCCCACTCATTTTCATTTATTTTTTTTTTAATTTATTAATTCTTTCTTGATTGTTTCCTTTTTTTTCATTCTTTCATAAACCTTTTTTTTCTCCATTTTCAGCTGATCTTACTCTTTTTCTCTTACAAATTTAACTGATCTCATAATTCTGAACACTCAATGCAATGTGTGATTCATTTAGATAGAAAATCTTGATTTTTATCTTTATGTTGACAGGAATAACACAGATGTCTATGCTGCTGTTTTGAGTAGACTCCCTGGTCACCATCCTCATTTATAATAAAAAGCGATTTCATTACCAGTTCAAAAATAAAAACCCTTGGAATGTTTTGCTTTGTCAGCAGGTACTTGTTAGCCTAATATTTTTTTTTTATGAAAACTCCTTTCATGAAATATTTTTAACCCAGTTCACTTTTGTCAACTGATTCTGCAAATATGAAAGATGAACTTTTAGTACTACTGGTATTTTCTCTTTCTCTCAGGTGTGTTGACTTAGGAAGTTTTTTTATTAGGATTTTATTGGAAGTTAATTTTATGCATAATTCAATAAATTTATCAGAACATATATTGTTCCCTCCTTATTTTTTAATTAGAAATCACAGGCTATTATTCCATCATCAAAAGGAGTGCTGATTAGTAATAAACAATGGAGGTAAAATGGTTAGATTTTCATCTTTTGTTCTTTGTAACCTCATTAATAATGCAGCTGTCTTCAGACAGCCAGCTAACAGTGTCTTTATGGCAATGGCAGGATTCTAAAATGCTTACGAGGTGAAATAACAAATTTTTAGAAAGAGAAGATTACAATAACAGTTGGAAAAATATATTTTGAAAAAAAATAATAAAGACTTAAAAAAAATATACTGTCATTTTTGACAGCATGGATTATCATTATTTATACACTATTTACTCCTCTTTGTTGTCATGTTTCAGCCAATGTGGCCTTTATCAGGTGTACAGTTCAGTTCAAAATTCCCTGTAGATTACCTGGATCAACAAATACCTAATGAAAGCCTGGAGAGTACAATGATCAAAACATTGCAATCACAACAACAAAGATGAGGACAATAGTTCAAATGTAAATAGTTTATATAACTTTTTTTAAGATGTTTGCCTAATGTGTGTTAGAACAAAGATTTTAAATTATTTATATTGTTCAGGCTGTTGTCCTCATTTTATTGCCATGTTTACAATGTTTCGGCTGTTGGACATACCAGCATTCTTCAGATGCTAGAAATTTTGAACCAAACCCTTTATTTCAATCCCTGGGGTATAGTGTTCTCATTCCATGTGTAATGCACCTTCCAGATACCATGTAGTTATCTTTCTTTAACTCAACTCTCTAAGTTATTTGTTCATCATTGCTGTAGCCAGGTATTGAACTCACAATTTTTTACAGTATTTTTCATCTTATTTCTCTTTTTTTACACCTTATCATAATTTTAAGTTGTTTGAATTTTCTAACCGAAGCATTGTTGCTTATTATTAATATTTTTTTATACTTTCCTAAGTGCATTTTTTTATTGAACCTCTCCTTACAATCTGAAGCCTTCACTCATTTATTTATACTTTAGCATTTCACTATATCAAATAAGATTGTATATCTATACTTTTACATGTTTGTGTGCATCTCTGAATGTATTTTTAAATGTCTCTGTATCTTGATATTTAAATGTGTAATGAACTTTGTGTGATATGTAGGAATTTTTGATTTGATATTTATTTTTTGATTTGCCATTTGCTTTCCTGATATTTTAATGATGGCACCTTAATAGCCGTTTATGCTACTTCATCTTGTAGCACAAATCATTACAGGAATTCTAAAGACTTCGCAAGATTTTCTCATTTTTATTCTTTATATTTCAAGATTGGTTTTTGAAGATTTTCTTAATTGGAATTGTGTATTGTGAATCGAGGCTGTGGCTTTATTTAAGAAAGTGTTATTTTACTTTTCAAATGAGTTTGATGTTTTTCTTATATAAATAACAAATCAGAAACAATTATCATAAATGTTTTTTTTTTTCTTTCAAGGGTGAAGAGTTATTTACATTATTTACACTCAAACTAGTATACCGATCTTTGCTATTACGTGTAAAGTGTAACAAAATAAAAAAATTAACCAAAACTCAGAGTTAAATAAATCGCAGACAAATATTTAATTTACAAAAAACATTAAATAAAAATATTTACAAATATACAGTTTTTGCATTCAAATAGAAAACGGTTTACTACTGGTAGAGTAATGGGTAAGGGTTATGAAGGAGAAGGAAGGTGTCAAATATCTTTACCCAGTTAGGATAGCGAAGAAGTTTAAGTGCTATACTTTTAGGAAATCCTTAAATGTGTTTATAAAGAATAATGTTTAGTTTGGTCAATGAAAGAGTCAAAAATATCTATTTACCCATATAATTCCATGAGGTTCTCATTCAGGTTTTAGTTGGTCAGCAACTTTACTTCATTTTCAGCTGGATGCACAGATACATGAATCTGTGGGATTTGATAGTGTCAGTAAATCCTGTTAACTACTCTCTTCCCAAAACCCATTTTTATAGGGGCTAACACTTAATTTGCATATTTCTAGAACATTTTGAATTCTCTCGATTCTACTGGAATTTTCACGGACATTTTAGCATCTTCCAAACATTCTATTTCTAATTTTCTTATTTTTACGACTACTTAATAAATTAAAACTTTTATGTAATAACAAGTAGGACTTAATAGAATCCCTTAGTATAACTTTTTAGACATTATTAATATTATTTTTATATATAAATGCATCCTCGTAAAAATTATCACAATGTTTTGCCCATGGCTAGAACTTTTCTTGGGTTTTATGGTATTAAACAGTTATGTTCCTGTCTGTATTTCTGGAGTGAGAGGTTATCATTATTTACACTTGTTCTATTATTCTAGAAATTCAAACAAAGATTATTGAATAGCATGAGAACAAGTACTTGAATATAGTGTAAACAAATCATAAATTTAACATGTAGACTCTTTAACATAGAGCCCCTGCTGTAACACTATGGCTGTACACTGATCTTTAATGAGAGCTGAGAGGTGCTAATTAATCAATCTATAGATATAATTAAAAATCTAGAGACATTAACTGGTTTCTGATTAAGCTTTGACCTAAGATGTGAAGGTAATAATAATGGCATATTGGCATGTCCTTGATAAATATGTTTAGCTTTTGAAATTAAAAAATTAGCCAGAAATTCTGTTTTAAACATTAACTGAATATTTTAATCTATTATGCTACAAAGAGGCATACCAAAGTGTGCTCATGGGATGTGCAAAATTAAACAGATTTTATTTTGTTCTAGTTTGAGGCACCAGGGCATAAATCTGTAGGAACAGATTAATACAAATTAAAAGAACTATACACACTTAATACATGAGACTGATACCGATATAAATTTCCATACAGATTTATTTAAAAAATAAGCAATGAGGTTATCAAGCTGTCATGAAGAAACATGCGGCCTATTTGCTTTCCGAATGGCATGCCTAATTTCACAACTAAAATTTTTATTAAAATTGTTTTTTTGTTCATGTTCACTCACACTCTCTCAATGATTAAGTACAGTGTTTCTTGACTTTGTAACCTTTCGTTGACAATAACATTTTCATCATGTCATGTCATTGTCATTTTCAGTAAGGAAGATTATACATGTCAACATTTTTTGCTTTACCAACCGGAAACATTCATAACTTTTTTCTCATTAGAAGAATTGTCCTTTTCTTTTTATTATAAAAAAGATTTCTTTTTGCATTTTCAAAAGAATAAATTACAAGCAAATCACACTTTATAATTGATAGAAGACAGGGATTATGGAATGGAAAGATGGATTTCTCAGAGGCTGTTTGATGATACAACTAAAGGCCAGAACTGGTGGCTGATATTTTTTTAAAAATCCTTTATTTCACTGAGGCTCGAAAGTAAGAGGATTTAATGATAATTGAACTCATTGTTCAATTGTAATTGTTGTAGCAAGACTAAGCATTACACCAAGTTGAAGCGACCAAAATGAAGACTTTTTTGGACTTAGTTCCCAATCTGGATTAAGATTACAAACTTTAATAATGTTACTATTATGACTGGTTTGTAATATTTATTAGTCTTGCTTACGCTACTCACCATGACGTCTGTTAGAAATACTTTTGCCTGAAATCCAACAGGCTTTTTTGAGATGCTTGGAGTTCTTTAAGGTATCTAAATCTGCTGCTAAGAAAGTTGGTTCTCTGTGTAGAGCCAGGAAATTTTTTTCACCTGAAACAATCCTGCACATATACAAATCTACCATCAGCCCGTGCATTGAATACTACTGCCATATCTGGTCGGGTGCTCCTGCTATTCGTCTAGGTGTCCTTGACAAAACTCAACAGAGAATCTGTAATGTGATAGATCACACAGCTTGGTACAGTCACTTTCTCACTGGCACAATGTAGCTTCCTTGTGTCTCTTCCTACAAATACTTTCATGGCTTCTGTTCCAATGAACTTAGCTCACTGGTGGCCCCTATATATATATAAATTTACTCGAGCCACAAGATTAGCAACTAGGTCCCACCCTTTTTATTGTGAAACCAATAAATTGTAAACGCAAATTCTGCTCCAACAGCTTTTCTCACACTTCTTGCTGGTGGAATTCCCTTCCGCTTACTTGCTTCTCCAATCGCTACAATCTCCAAGAATTTAAACGTAAAGTCAATAGTCATCTCTTATCTCACTAACCTGCATCCTCTCTCTTATGCCCCTTTCTCCATCTACTTCACTCTCATCAGTATTCTCATCCTTCTCTTACCCACTTCCTGACACCCCCTATAACCTGTCACTCTTTCTCATAACTTTCCTCCTATCTAACCCCCTGCAAAACAATGGCAGTAAAATGCCTTGCTTGGGGGCGATATGATTAGAAAAAAATAAAAATATCTAACCTAGTTAATTTGTGTTACAGAGTGGGGTTATTATTTACTTTACAACATTCCCCCTTTTTGAGATTTTTTTTTTTATTATTATTTATTAGCATTCACCCATCTCCCTCCTCTTTCTGGCGAGTTTGCCAATGTACTAAACTTTATATTTTTGTTTTTGGTCAACCACTAATTTTTCTGTATATTTTCTGTTGTACATTATTCGTTTTCAACCTGGTAACATCTTGTCAAATACTGATTTAATTTTTCTTGTGAACATCAATTCTGCTAGTAACATGCCTGGCAGTGTATTAGAATTTGACATTATCCAGTACACTGTTAAAGATTTTCGTAGTGCTTCTTAGTTCAAGTTTTCATGACTTGCTTTTTTTCAAAGCACTCTTAAAAATACCGACAAACTGCTCAGCTTGTCAGTTTAACCTGGGTGATATGGCAGGACAGTAATATGTTTAATGAAGAACATTTTACAAAAATCTTTAAATCTGTAAGCAGTGAATTGTTTTGTAAAATTATTACTAACAAAATTACACAATGTTTCATTCATTTCTGGCCTTCATCTGGTGCTTGTTGGTTAGAATAACCTACTGGGAATTTCAAACTGAACCCATTACTTAATCTATGAGGGGGAATGGGATTGATTGTTCTCATTCCACTAACCATGTTTTGGGATATCTTGCCTCATTCCTATTTAGTACTGCTCAGTTATTACTTGTCATGTAGATTAAAGTGTAAATTCAAATTTCTTGAAGGTCGCCTCGATCGCCAAGTACTGAAATGTGATAATAACAACAAAGATGAGAACAATAGTCTGCTTGTAAATAACTTCTAATCTGAGAAAATCAGACAGAAAATAAAGCTTGGCTGCTGCAACATATGGTGCCAACTTTTCTGTCACTCACCACTCTGAGCCAACTGAGAATTGGGGCAGGGGTCTGCTCATTGTGGAGATATTACGTCTGCTTCACACCAGGTAGCAGTCTTTCTACGTATCTCTTATGCATTAGAGTGAATCCTCTGGGCATGTGCACTTAAAAATCAAACAAGATTATACATTATATCAGATTTACTGTGTCTGTGTTATATGCACATACACACTTGAAGCAAAAAATATCTTTCAGAAATAGTATTTTATGATTCATTGACCGATTTTAATTATTAAGCAAGCACATGACTGATAGATTAATTCTTTGTTCTTATGTAGAATTGGTAATAGAAGAATATTAAAAAAATATAAGTAAATAAGATAATGATACGCATGGATGGAAACTCTTGAAAGTGAAATAATGTTCCTCAACTTTCTCATTATTTGGTTACTGTTGCCATAGCAACCTTATATATATATATATATATATATATATTTATTATCTATTATTCCATCATTTTTTGATACGGCGAGTTAGGAGTGTTACAAGTAAGGCGTATCTGTTTTTGCTCGTGAATGTCCTCATTTTTGTGTTGTCATATGTCCGCACTTGGAGGGGAAGGAAAGCTGCATTTGTTTTTCTTTCCTTGCATTTTGTACTGTGGGAGTGGAATAGACTCCATGGTTCATAACTTCAAAAGCTGTGTATTTTTATTTGTTTTTTTAATTTTTTTCTTATTTATTTATTTTTATATTAATAAAAGAATAAGACATGATACTTTTAGATCACGAATACTGATTTGAGTGGTTATGGCAAATCTTAATCTAGATACCAGTACACCACATGGTATTGATCATAATGACAGTACATTTGGACCCAGGCTTTGCATGCAACTGCACCATGGCTTCAAACATGTCTGAAAACTGTCAAAAGGACAAGGGTAATTCATGAGATGATACACAAACACCTTGACCATTTTGAACTTCCAATGGATAAATATGGCCAAATATATGCACAATAGGTCTGAATCCATATTAGGCAGACATTGCAACAAAGGTCAAATGTTGTTTACTAAGGAGTGCAGAATATCTTTCTCTCAAAATGACTTATATCAACAGAAACATTTTTGTCCTAGTTCATGAAAAGTTCAAATGTGTTAGAAAACATTAAATTTTTATGAAATAATTAAAAACATTTTGATCTTTCATCTTGATAATAACAAATATTTAGACAATAAAACCTTGTTTTTATTAAGTTTCGGCTCTTTGAACATCATGTCTTTTTTTTCAGTAAATGAGTGGAGGTACCTAAGTCAAAGTGTATAAACTGATGCTGTACAGACCTCACTAAATAAATGTATTCCCAATGAGTGTTCTATTTTTAATAACATAATAGGTTAAATGGGATGACATTACAATAACCAAGAATATATTGTGTGTGTTTGATAACAAACATGCAATTTTTTTAAAATGGAATATTTGCCCAATACAAGAGCCACTAATGGAGGTAATAGAGGGAAGTAAGTTTTTGTTTCGTAATCATTTCACCCCCTGCAAGACACTAAAGATGCGATGGTCTACTGAGTGTTAGAAAATATGTGAAAAAGAAAACCTTAAGAAGAGAAAACAGAACAGGAATTAAGATGACAATTGTCATTGCATTTAAATTCCTGAAGATAAAATCTGACTGGAAAGCAAGCTAGAAAAGATTTTCACAAGCGAGAAAAGAAACTGTTAAAATAGTACTTACGGATAAATCTAGCCATTTCAACAAAAGATGGCAAGACCTTGCTATCAATCTAGTCTGTCAGTCAGTTGAGTGCCATACATGATACACGCTTGGGCAATCATGTCTCAAAAGAGACATAACTGACTGAGCAAAAGATTATTCCGCAGTAGGTTGCCATTACTTTCTGTGGTAGACTGGTTGCCAGCCAAGGCTACAGAACCCAATCTATCCTGTTATTTAACCCATAACTGGAGGAAAGAGATGGACCAATCTAGTACTGCACTTAAATTCATAAAGTCTTTGTCAAAGGAAAGTTCCCTAGAACAATTACCATGAAAATATTTATAGAAAAGGGACAAAGAAGCTATGTTACAGCAGTGACTAAAGCAGAGATGCCAGATTAAAACCAATAACATTGCATGTTCTTTAAATTTTATCTAGAATTTCTAAATATACAGGATGTGATGGAAAATTTTTTTTTGTCTAAATTATGTAAAAATGAAAATAACACATCTCATTTTAATGGATATATTTATAAAAATTATCCACAAATATCTTCAAATACTAAAAAGTAAATTCATTCAATAAAATTACCATTGGCTTAGACGATTTCAGAACCTCCTGCATCTCTTCTAGAAGATTCTCTTTAAGTTGGCGAATGTTGCCAAAATCCTTGCCTTCAGTTCATCTTTGGTGTAACAAGAAGTTTTGATGGCCTCTCACTCAACTGCACCCCACAGATAATAATCAAGGGGATTACAGTCTGGGGAGTTAGGTGGCCAGATGTAAGGGGTGATGTGTTTATAAAAATTGTCTGATGGTCATGACTAGGTTCTTCTGCTTGTGTGGCATGGTGCAAAGTCTAGTTGTCAGACATAGGATCTTCCAACAGCCACCCTCGGACCCAGGGCAGAACTACCTCTTCAAGGTGTTTATTGTAGGCCTTTGGGTTGCGTCTGAGCCTTCACCAGCAAACTTGGGAGTTTTTACTATCAAAATGATCAGAGTGAGTTTCCTGAGCTACTATACCTTTGTAATCGCCATTAGACTCTTCTAACTCTTTCTGAATTCTCTGCACCCAAACACACTGAAATGTTTGTATTGGAGCTTCTGGTGCAAATGCCAAGTAGTACAGCATGCCATTTTCAAATTTCTGGCAAAATGAATTGTTGTGGTGCTCTTTCTTTTTTTTTCTTTTTTTTTTTATACAAATGTTGCCCAACTGACCCTACTATACTGTGCAGTGGACAGAATCAAAAACAAACATGCATACACAAAATTAAAAATATGAAATGGCGACAATTCACTCATCCTACTCTGTATAGCAGAAGCTTCAGACCAGATGTGGTAGCAATATTTAATGCAAGGGCAAATGGTAGAATTATGAGTAAGATAAATTCTGGCAAGAAAAATTGTCTAGCACAACAGTGAACCAACTTTCCTAGAATTAGACCTAACATTGTTTTCAATAAAAAGACATGATGAGGATACATATACTAGGTAACAGTTGACTTTAAAGAAGTCATGACCCTAGACCAGTGTTTCTCGACTAAGATTCCGCAAAAGGTCCCTAAAGGTTCCATGAGAGCAAGTGAGATGAGCACTTTTTGACATTTTATTTCATTTCATAGACATAATATTATCAAACACACACAATATATTCTTGGTTATTGTAATATCATCCCATTTAACCTATTATGTTATTAAAAATAGAACACTCATTGGGAATACATTTATTTAGTGAGGTCTGTACAGCATCAGTTTATACACTTTGACTTAGGTACCTCCATTCATTTACTGAAAAAAAAAAACATGATGTTCAAAGAGCCGAAACTTGATAAAAACAAGGTTTTATTGTCTAAATATTTATTATCAAGATGAAAGATCAAAGTGTTTTTAATTATTTCATAAAAATTTAATGTTTTCTAACACATTTGAAATTTTCATGAACTAGGACAAAAATAAAATGAGAAAAACATGCTATATAATTTTGTTTTTGCACAATGGTTCCTTGAGACATATAATTTATTTTAAGGGTTACACAAGGGTAAAAGGGTTGAGAAATGCTGCCCTAGACAGTGTATATGCATGAAAGGTTTTAGCTGTAAAAGTCTGAACTGGGAGAACAAAGGAATCTAGTTCATCTGACTATTTCTCATGAAAATAGTTTTATGGCCAGAAGATTGCATTCAAGCATAAAACAGACTGTCATCACTCGGCATTGATATTGGTATCCACACTTCTTATATTTTTACATGCTCTATCCTGGATGTTTAGTACTTTTACTCTCTCTCTCTCTATATATATATATATATATATATATATATATATATATATATTATTTTTAAATCATCTCACCCCAAACAAGGCATTCTACTGCCACTGTTGTGCAGGGGGTTACATAGGAGGAAGTGATGAGAAAGAGGAGTTAGTTATAGGAAATGTCAGGATGGGGGTAATAGACGGATAAGAATACCAAGGATGGGGGTGGAGTAGATGAAAAAAGAGCTTGATAGAATGGATGCGAGTTAGTGAGATAGATGTCTATTGACCTTACGTTTAAATTATTGGAGATTGTAGCTGTCTTTGAAGAAAGTATATGGAAGGGAATTCCACAGGTGGGAAGTGCGTGAAAAGAAGCTGTTAGAGTAGAAATTGCAATTACATTTTATTGGTTTCACTGTAAAAGGGTGGGACCTAGTTGCCAATCTAGTAGCTCGTGTAAATTCATACCTAGGGGGGCACCAGTGGTCTAAGTTCATTGAAGCAGAAGCTGTGAAAGTATTTATAGAAGAGGCACGGGGAAGCCACATCACGCCAGTGAGATAGCGACTGCATCTGAACTGCCAAGTCGGTATCAATCACATCACAGATTCTTCGTTGGATTTTGTCAAGAGCCCCGAGGTGAATAGCAGGGGCACCTGACCAGATGTGGCAGCAGTATTTAATATTCAACAAGATGAAGTAACGAACCACTGAAATGACAGGAGGACCTCACCAGCAGATTGCCAACTGCCTAATATGCAAAATCTTCATAAGTTTTGACCAGACCCAAGGCCCTGGTTCCCAACTCATAGTAGTCCAAGTACACTCAATTATTTTCTTTAGAGAAAGACTATCTCTAGGAAGGTTGCCATTCAATGCCTGAGATTTTGACCTTTTTATATATATATATATATATATATATATATATATATATATAGTCTTTAATATAGTTGGGTGTGTCAGAAAATCTTTTAAAAATATACTGATACTAACCCCATTTATCCAGCACCTAAAAGTATATGTATAATGAGGCATAGAGCATCCTTTTCCCAAATCATGTATTTGTATGTGCTTTATTTCTTGCCATGGCCGTATCTGACTACCAGGCACGGGTTTGGGCCAATGCATGCAATCATAGTAAAAATCCAGGCAAGGAAAAATGTCTTTATCAGAAATCAAGCTAAACAATTCATGAAGAAAGAAAAAAAAAACCGAAGAAAACATACGAATGAACGCAGTAAAAATCTCTTTGTTTATTTATTAATTTTGGGAGAAAAGACTGGTTATACTCAGAAGGTCCGAACCTGATTTCCTGCTTTCGTTCACGTTCTGAGCCTAATTTTCGTTGGAATAGCCAAAAAAATCCGCAAAAAATCATAGTTTCTGGAAACGGATGACCCTGATGATGTCATCACATTGTCAACTAATAAATCCGGGCAATTTTCTTTGCACCCGGTGTTTTTTTTAGCATCAGCTACGGCCTTGTTTCTTGCCATGTATGAAGTGCTGAAAAAAAAAAAAGCTTCTAAAATCTACTATTCAATGAATAGTGTAAAGCAGAATCAGGCCACAGAACAGTGTGGATTTGTCAAAGACACAAACAAGGAATGCGATATTTATGATTAGGATGCTATTAGAAAGGGCAATACAAATGTGAAAGGATGTGTACTTATGTTTTATAGATTATGCAAAGACGTTAGACAAAGTACACAACAACGAATTGATAGAAATGCTCAGCATCATTGGGAAAGACATTAATCAAGAATCTCTACTGGCAGCAAAATGTTTGCATACAAACAAAAAACAAATTAAGCAGACATACAAAGATAGAAAGCGGTGTGAGACAAGGATCTCTCTTTTCATTGATCTATTCAACTTGTACAGCAAGGACCCTAGATGTCATGCAGGGGTTCGTCATCGGGGGTCACAATTTGAACAACATAAGGTACACAGATAATCCAGTGCTGATAGCAGACACAGAAAGGAAACTACAAGACCTCTTACAGGAGGTAGCTGAAGAGAGTGACAAGAAAGGACTACAAATAAACTGCAAGAAAACCGAATACATGGTCATCAGCAAAAAGAGCAACCCAAAATGCCAAACACAGGTGAGGGATAATAAAATCAAGCAGGTACAAAAAACGAAATGCATGGGAAGTCTTCTAACAGAAAACGGAGTGTGTGACACAGATCTGAAGGCTAATTGGCAAAGCAAAGGACGCATTCTAGAAACTGAGTGGAGTATTAAGAAACAAGAAAATTTTGCTAGAAATAGAGTACTAGAAATAGAGTACTAGAAATAAAGAGAGTACCAGATTGCTATGGGATGTATGTTTTTCAATATGGTAGTAAATGCTGGACAATCTCAATAAAAGTGAAGGAAAAACTTGAAGCAACTGAAATATGGTTCTACAGAAGAGCACATGAGCAATGATGAGGTTTTGGAAAGGATGGAAATGAAAAGGAAATTAATACTGAGCATCAGGAAGAGACAGCTAAAGTTCCTGGGACATGTAATGAGGAAGGAGAGTTTGGAGATTCTAATACTCACAGGCCAGATAGAGGGAAAGAGAGACAGGGTAAAGCAGCGGATAACATACTCGATGGGCCTGAGCAGGTGGATGGCAGAGCAAGAGTTGGGTGATGTAACAGGAGAAAGGGTGCTAAGAACCACAAGGAATAATGAAACATGGAAAGCCATGATTGCCACGTCCTGAAAGGACAAGGCACATTAAACAAGAAGGTGGAATTGACATATATTTGTAGACACAGTTACAAATAATGGTTCATTCTCTGAGACATTCGTGAATACATTTTTGATGTCAAGAGAAGCTAAAATGCCTCAATGTAATTCTGTTGCATTAAGGATCTGGAAGAATTAAAAATTAAATGAGTTGATATGAAGAAATAGTATTGTTGAGCAGCTTTGATGATTGTATTTGGGATCTGCTAAATGATAGGTCATAGTTCATGCCCACATTTATAGATTTTAACATTTCTCTAAAGATATCCTGGTTGGTAATCTCTGATTAAAAGTTTCATAGATCCAAATTCAATATTATTTGATATGATTTTATTGACTGATTAAAATATTCTCAGTGGTGTTGTTTAATTTTATAAATTTGGACTTCAATAACGGTTTGTAATAATTTATATATCAATTTTATCTGTCCATCTAGTGACACGATTTGAATTGTTTTTTCTTTAGTAGTTATTTTGAGTTCTTTGTTAAATTATAACTAACTAGCATCATAACCCGGCGTTGCCTGTGCAACTCAGAACATTTTAGTAGTAGTAGAAGTTGCTACTTTTTTTTACATATTTTGTTTTTGTTTGGGGGGGGGGGACACTTTTTTTTTTTTTTTTTTTTATTTCAAAATTACGGGGGGAAAATATTCACATTTTTTTGTTGACCAAATGAATTTTTAAACTGTCAGAATTAAAATTATACATAAAGGCTCTTTTTTTTTTTCTTTTTTTTTTTTAAATAAAAAAAATAATTTAGTCACGTTTGACACGTGTGATTTGATTTCTGTGATGTAATTCAGCAACCATCTTAGATCTTAGATGTTTTACGTAGCAAATGTAAACAATTGTGTCCATTGGCCAAAAAGTGCAAAAGGGAAAATTGCTGCACTTAAACTCAAAAACTATGTGTCGACCTGGCTTCCCTGTAGATATGTGTCCCTAAAAAGTTTGAATGGCATAGAATAGAAAAATGTCTGTGTGCATAGGGAACAGTTACTCACACACACACAGCCTTATATATATATATATATATATTTTAATTCAGATACTTTAATCCAAGCGGAAAAAGCAGGAAGGTAAATTCCAAAAACCCGATCCTAATTAATATTAAAAAATGATACAGGAAGAGAGCTCCATGTAATAAAATATTACAGAGCAAATATAAAGGATTTTTCTGTTGCTGAGGTGATGTGTTATCCCCTGTGGGGATTTTCATATCGAAATGATCATCCAACATCATTGAAGTAATTTATAGATTATTGCAGTGTGTGTGATGTTTGTTTGATTTTTTTTGTTTTTTTTTTTTGTTTTTGTCTTTCTTGCTTTTGACTTTTTTTTTTCTTTTTGGATATTTTAAATTTGAATGTATGCTTATTAGTTTATCAGCTTTAAGTGGGGATATTGACTGATGTAGGATTTCAATTTCAGTTTTTTAATAAGTAGATCAAATTTTGGTGGAAAGTGGCAGTTTGGTCTTAAATTTAGTTACGTTATTTTTTGGTGAGATAGGTTGATCCATTTATCATTGTTATTGAACAGCAAAATATTTCCGTAATATAAGTAGCAAAGATGTTTTTAGTAAGTGTTGTCCTTTTAAATTGTTCATTGTTAATACTCTGAACGGTATAGTATTATAGTCTCATATTTGGTTTCAGTCAGTGATTTTTAGTATTCATTGTATTTTTTTTATTTCGTTGTTTAAATGTATATCTCTCCTGGCTGCTTCTATTGATCATAAAACTAAAGTTTTTCTGAATATTGTATTTTCTTTGTTGGCTTGTTGGGCTATATAATCGTTGTGCAATCCCTCTCTAATACATGTTTCATTAAAAATAACTGATGACATTTCTGTTAGATTTATTTTTTTCATCATATTTTTCTTGAATGCAAACAATTTTTTTTTAACGTGTGTAGCAAGTGTTCAAATGTTTGTTCATTCTAAACACTTGTAAATCTATTAGCTATTTTCAAGGAATTTGGTTGTGATTATAAATTGTGAGTTACTGAGAGTTAGACATACTTTTTTTATTCATGAATATGGCCAGTTCATTATGGATGTGTTCTTAGTTGATGTTGTTAAGGGTTGTTTTTTTTTATAAGAGATTCTAGTTTTATAACTTTTTTTTTTTTACAGCAAAATTCAAATTAGACAAACTCAACATTATTTTTCAATACAAATACCCCATTAAACAACTGTCTTCCTGACAAAAAAATTGATATATATCAGATATACTACAACTTGCTGATCAAGATGGCTAGCCTTACATTTCTACAACCATAGCTCCATAAGAGCTGATTTAAATCAACATGCAAATTTAACAATTTCAGTCTGCAACATACTTCAGAAGAGAAAACAATATTCAATCAAAGATGTAGTATGAGAAGCAATAAAAACTGTAATTGCCAAGTGAAAACATTCGTGTAAAATCCTTTGTAAAATGAAAACGGAAGCTGATGATGGTTCACCTGAAATAGGCCTAAGCTTCCGATTCACCATGAAATAATGTGTCTACCTTAATTGTTCTTATATTTGCTCTATATGTATTTATATGCATATATGTGTAGAGCTCTCTTAGAGAGTTATCCTACCAATGTATGTACAGGATACTCTTTTGGATTCTTCTATACCCACACTGCATGCTGAGATATATATATATATATATATATATATATATATATATGGTTAACTTCTATTGATATCAAGACTAAATATTTCTTCCTTGCAAGAAAGATTAATAACCTTTTTTATTTATTTATTTTGTTTTTCCTTTCTCTCAACTTCTAAATTTTGTCTCATATGAAGTGTAAGAAGCTTCTAGAAGCTTGGAAGAAACAGATTGTCTTGATTTGATCTGTTCTATTGCCATGTGTTGTTTGCTATACATGTGTTTTTCTGTTATCATTTAGATAGCAGAAGTTATTTGTCCATGACTCTTTCTATTACTGTTTCTATAACATCTGTCCTGTAGATATTCTCTGCCTTTGGAAATTTGCCACCTTCTGGAAAGAATTTAATTTGGTGTGTCTGTTTTATTACTGATAAGGAAAAGTTTTATAAATGGTAATAAAAAAAATGGCTCAGGTATATTCTGTGTATAAATTGTGTCAGTTATCAAAAGTCTGTTGTTTCCCCATGGAAAACCATTGAAGGTGCAGATGATTGATGTGGTTTCACTTATTGGTATTACTAGCATAATACCCATAAAAAAATTACTAGATTTATGATCAGAGTATCTGTGTGCTAGGATTTCACTGATCCCAATGACTTTTGGTTTTGGACATTTATGTTGTATCTGTGCACTCTGGGTAAAGTTTCACACACACCATTTTACATATGCAATATTTTGATCCACATCCAGCTCATGACTGAATGACTTTGGTAAAGAAGGTGTTGTGATTTCACTCTACTAAAAAAAAAAGTCCTCTTTCTGTATGAATAGTATACTTAAGAGATCATAAATTAAATCCCATAGAATGTTGATTCCTGATCACATTCCTCAATTTTTTCTTTTTTTTCTTTTTTTCTCTTTTCTTTTTTTTCTTTTCTTTTTTTCTTTTTTTCTTTTTTTTCTTTTCTTTTTTTTCTTTTTTTCTTTTTTTCTTTTCTTTTTTTCTTTTTTTCTTTTTTTCTTTTTTTCTTTTTTTTCTTTTTTTTCTTTTTTTCTTTTTTTCTTTTTTTCTTTTTTTCTTTTTTTCTTTTTTTCTTTTTTCTTTTTTTCTTTTTTCTTTTTTTCTTTTTTTCTTTTTTTCTTTTTCTTTTTTTCTTTTTTCTTTTCTTTTTTCTTTTTCTTTTTTCTTTTTTCTTTCTTTTTTCTTTTTCTTTTCTTTTTCTTTTTTCTTTTTCTTTTTCTTTTTCTTTTTTCTTTTTTCTTTTTTCTTTTTTTCTTTTTCTTTTTTTCTTTTTTTCTTTTTTCTTTTTTTCTTTTTTTCTTTTCTTTTTTTCTTTTTTCTTTTTTCTTTTTTTCTTTTTTTCTTTTTTCTTTTTTCTTTTTTCTTTTTTCTTTTTTCTTTTTTTTCTTTTTTTCTTTTCTTTTTTTTCTTTTTTCTTTTCTTTTTTTTCTTTTTTTTCTTTTTTTCTTTTTTCTTTTTTTTCTTTTTTCTTTTCTTTTTTTTCTTTTTTTTCTTTTCTTTTTTTTTCACTTTTCTTTTTTTTTTCACTCCCCACTCCTATTTTTATCTCTTCTCCTCTATTGATTAGGCTGAGAATTTTTCAGCAAATGCTTTATATAAATATAGATACAGATTTTTCTAGTTTCTCTTCTAGGAGCCAAGTGACTCCTATTTGGAAATCACTGCTGTATAAAATTAATAAAAGAAAAAAAGAAATGAGGTTAATAATATGAGCAGCTTTTCCACTGGCCTGGCCATAGTCTGAGGTAGCAATAGCTGCCAACCTGACCATGGTTCAGGAGAGAACTATTGCCCAGCCCAGGTCTATCATGTCAAATTCTTTTTGTATGAGATGCTTACTTACTTTCTGTTTACATATTTATTTTTTAATTTGATTTTTTTTTTTCTTTCATAGCACGAAGCATGGCGGCCAGGAACAGAAGTTGTGGCCAGCTACAAATTCACGGGAGGCTCATTGGAAGATCTACCATTCGGAAAAGGCGACATTTTAACCATCATAAAGTCAACACGTGTAAGTTTTTTTTTTTTTTTTGTTGATTCATTCAAAATAAATGCATATCAAAAATGCAAGAAAACCAGAAGTCAATTTTTTGTTTTTGTTTTATTTTTTGTTGTTTTTTGTTGTTTTTTTTTTGTTTGTTGTTTTGTTTGTTGTTTATTGTTTTGTTTGTCGTTTTGTTTTGTTTGTCATTTTGTTTTTTGTTTGTTGTTTTGTTTGTTTTGTTTTTTGTTTTTGTTTTTTTTTTGTTTGTTGTTTTTTTGTTTTGTTTGTTTGTTGGTTGTTTTTGTTGGTTTTTATTGGTGTCTTTGTTTTGTTTTTTTTGTTGTTTTTTGTTGTTAAAAATCCACATAATACATGAATGAAGAGGTAACTTCTGTTATTAAATCTGAGAATATATTGGCACTTAGTAAGTTACTTGTTAGGTTTTAAATTTCGTTATTCTCTTGCACACATTTTTATATTTGTCTATAATTCTGAGATAGGGTAGTATTTACATTAGTTACGTTGTTCAGACTATTGTCCTCATCTTTATTGCCATATTCACAATGTTTTGACTGTTGTGTGCTCCGCCGCCTTTGGGTGATGATGCATGGCTCTGTGGATAAAAGCATTGGTTAGATTCAGTGACTTGACCCAGACTTGCAAGTTAAATGCCTGGCTACAAATAACTTAGAGAGTTAAGTTAAAGGGAGATAACTAAGATAATAAAGATGAGGACAAAAGTTGGAACATTTTTATAAATTTATAAAAGAGTGGTTTTAATAGTTATTTCTTTATAATGTTAAACAAGTATTGCATTGTAGTTGGTTCACATTTTTATAATTTTGTAAATATAGAATTATTCTTGTAAATAATCTAATAAAATGTTTAATATTTTTGTTGATAGTTCTCAAAAAAAAAATTCTAAAAATAGCTAATTAACAATATTTCATATAGGAGTAAATTGTCACTGCCAACACTTGGTTTTGAACACAGATCACCAGAAATCAAACGCCGCTAACCTTGTCTTGAAGTAATTGAGTGCCACTGGGATCATGAGACAATTAAAAAAAATATATGTACATGAATATAAAATAAGCATTTGGGTATTAGCGTTGAGAAGAATAAGTGTCTGACACAGTATTGTTCGAAGGCATTATTATTTTTGTATGTGTGACTTCACAAAACAATAAAATTATTAAAGATTTTATCTAAACTTTATAAATGGAACTTTGTGTGTGTGTCTGTATGTCCGTTACCTATAGACTCAAACAGTTGTACTATAAGCGTCTGCGAGTGTTCTTAGCTAGGTTTTGTGTGAAGGTACCCCTGATAAATATCGATAATTGAAAAAATCAGGTTATAGAAGGAGTGGTCAGATTTTAATCAAATCTGATACACTCATAGAAAGACACAAGAAATGAT
Source organism: Ascarosepion bandense (assembly GCA_037127315.1). NCBI lineage: Eukaryota > Metazoa > Mollusca > Cephalopoda > Sepiida > Sepiidae > Ascarosepion > Ascarosepion bandense. The sequence goes on from JBBBDQ010001474.1 coordinate 2,176,596, forward strand.
ATTCAGAATTTTTTATGGTTGCAGTTCTTACAATAGTGCAGAAAATTGATTTTTATATATATATATATATATATATATATATATATATATATAAAAGGCAAGAAGTTTGTGTGTCTGTTTATCTACCTGTATGTCTTTTTTATGCATCTCTTTTATTTTAGTTTTTGCTTCGGGTTTGGCTCTAAGTAGGTATAATTGTAGTTCTTAGTCTCAGCCATGATACCATTTACTCAGAGGACTTATTTAGCCTTCAAAGTTCAGTTTACGACGAAAAAAACTTATTTGATATCGATACCATGAAATGAAAATTTGACTTACATCCATTCATTTTTCTTTCAGTCTACAGTTTCACTTTAACTGGAAACAACTATTGCTTTTCAGTCTTCCGTGCCAATGTCCAAAGAGTCTGATCTCCAGGACCATGGATTAGTTTTAAAGCTTTCATTACACCCAAGCAACGCCGGGCTGTACTGCTAGTTAAATGTAAAGGCATTATTATTTTTGTATGTGTGACTTTACAAAACAATAAAATTTGTTAAAGACTTATCCAGTAATGGTTTTAGAAGAAAAAAAAGCTCATGTCATTTAGATGTCAGCTTTTCAGCTGACTTATCAATGAAAGTATTGACTATTATCATTAAAACTAAATATCTACATTTATTTCTTTAAAAAATATCCTGATGGTGATTTTTGCCTTACTAATGATGATCCTGATTTGTGTATATTTTTGAGTATTGATAAAATATTGTATTGACAAATAATGATAGTCATGGTGATAACTCATCTAGGAACTGATGATGATTGGAAAGCAAAGTATATGAAATGTTTCCTCAGAATCAACAATGATTGAACAATTCAGTCATGAAGATATGTTATCCAGGAACTGAGGAAGGCTAGAAAATATACCAGCTAAAATGTTGAGCAATAAAGGGAAGCTTATTGATCTCAGATAATCATAATCTTTGATTTTATAGCACAGATATGTTCTACACAAAATGATACATCAAATGAAATCAATACATGTATTGTTTCAATGATAAATTGGCTTACGGCCATATCATGTTGAATACACCGGTTCTCGCTCGATCGCCAAAGTTAAGCAACGTTGAGCCTGGTCAGTACTTAGATGGGTGACCGCTTGGGAATACCAGGTGCTGTAAGAATTTAGTGACTGATGTGTGCTGTGGTGCAGTGGATATCGGCTTGGAAAGAGAAATTGGTGAGCCAAGTTCGAATTCCAGTTGAATACCCTGCATTCACTTAATCACTGGTACACTTGGGAAAGGTATTAATCCTTCCCTTCCCTCCAGTTATGGGTTAAATAACAGGGTAGGACTTGGGAACCCTGCCCTTAAAAACAAAATCCCAATGAATCTTGATACTCGAAAAGAAAAAAGTATTACTAGACACAAAACTTATATAAAAAAACAAAAAAAAAACAACAATAAATTGTTGAAAGAAAAAAGTATGACCAGCAATAAATAAATGAAAATTTAGTTGGCAATAAATCACCCACCGAAGTTGATATGCCATAAAAACAAAACTACCAACCAACCAAATTAATGATAAATTATAGAATCAACATATTAGCAATTTTGAATGCAATGTAATATAAAAGATTGTCAGTTTAAATGCTGGCTCATCACTGAAAGTGTTATCTATTTTTAAATTTAAATGTTTGTTTTCTTAAATTTTTCATGTGAAATTTGGTTTAAAATATACACAAATCAAAATCATCATTGAGTGCCAATAAAAGTGCTTAACATGAAAAAATTGTGATGCATTTTCACTATTTTAATTAACTTTATGTATTTCAAATTAAAATAATCTAGTAGAACTCTTATTTTCATGCCTTAGTTTAGTTTCTTTGTTCAGTTAAAAATTTTGCAGACCATCTGGGAAAAAAAAATTTTCAAGTGACTATAAGATGTAAATCAGTGGTTCTCAACCTTTTTTTTTTTTTTTTTTTTTTGCACCCTTTTCATTATATGTCAGAATGACATCTCTCACCCTTTCCAAGACTGTCCACCTCAAAGGTGCATTCCAAATAAGATGTATACACCCTGTCTAATTTATTAATAAACAAATCATATAAACTCCAATAATTCAAATTTGATTTGAAAAAATTGTCAAATTTTAAACAATCAATTTAGATGTCAAAACAAAGTCTCAGTTAAAATTTTAGGTAGTATTAAAATATTGAAGTTTTCTTATGTATTCTGAAAAATTGTAGTCTGAAGTTATTAAGCAAAACCAAATAATCACATTTTACTTCAATTAAAAAGTAATGAAATCCTCAAAAATTGATCAAAACCTGTAATAGAACAAATAACAAATGCATATAAGTCTTTGAATCCTTTACATTTTAATATAGTGACCTTTCTTTCTCAATAACAATCGGTAATTTTTTTTGCCTTTTTTTCTTTTGGCCTTTTTTTTTTTTCTTTTTCTTTTGGCCTTTTTTTTTTTCTTTTTCTTTTGGCCTTTTTTTTTTTCTTTTTCTTTTGGCCTTTTTTTTTTTTTCTTTTTCTTTTGGCCTTTTTTTTTTTTCTTTTTCTTTTGGCCTTTTTTTTTTTTCTTTTTCTTTTGGCCTTTTTTTTTTTTCTTTTTCTTTTTGGCCTTTTTTTTTTTTCTTTTTCTTTTGGCCTTTTTTTTTTTTTCTTTTTCTTTTGGCCTTTTTTTTTTTCTTTTTCTTTTGGCCTTTTTTTTTTCTTTTTCTTTTGGCCTTTTTTTTTTTCTTTTTCTTTTGGCCTTTTTTTTTTTTCTTTTTCTTTTGGCCTTTTTTTTTTTTCTTTTTCTTTTGGCCTTTTTTTTTTCACTTAAGTGGGTTCAATTTTCAACATGGTAGTTTTAATTGTTTCCCTATAGGTCTGTTATACTGTTTATCACCTTCATGTAATTTCATCTTCACAAGTGATTATAGATTTTCAAATGGGTTCAGATCAGGATTTGGTAGCCATTCCATTATCTTCTTTTCATTTTAAATCTTATGCTCAAAGAGTTGATGGGTAAGCTTCGATACATGAGAAAGGGCATTGTTATGCATGAATACACACTTCACTTTGAAATTACAAAAATGGTACTTGTACCATGTAAAGGTAGGATGTGTGTTGTGGTGCATTGGATATCGGCTTGGAACGAGAAATCAGGGAGCCGAGTTCCAATTCCAGCTGAATTCATTGCATTCACTTACGTGCAAATACCCTTGGAAAAGGTATTAATCCGTCTATTCCTTCCAGTTTTGGGTTAAATAACAGGACAGATTGGGTTCTATATCCTTGGTCATAGCAACCAGTCTACCACAGAAAGCAATGGCAGCCTACTGCAGGATTATCTTTTTCCCAGTCAGTCATGTCTATTTTGAGACATGATCGCCCAAGCGTGTATCACGTATGGCACTTAACTGACCATGTAAACAAAATCTTGTTCATAAATCACAATAGTTAAGTGTTCAGTTTAACTTCATCAACTTTAAATGGTCTTATAATGGTTTGGTCAAAAATTTCAGCCTATATCATAACACTACTGTCTCCTTGTTGCCTTCTTTTAGCCACAGGTATGTCTGAATTGGACAAAATCTATCCCTTAGCCCATCTATCAGGTCCATCATATGTCACTCAAGATTCATCCATAAAAATTACTTTAAAAAAAAGTCAATTTTCATGTATTGGCCCAGTTTTGATGCTTTAAAATATTTGCTTTAGGGAGAGGAGATGTTTTTTTTTACAGATCCCAATTCACAAAGTCTTCTACACATTTAGTCCTTCTTGACTCCCTCAATTCCAGTCTTTTTTAAAAATCTGGGCGCTGGTAACTTGCTTCAGTTTATGTTCATCTCAAGGAAGCAAGTTCTAAAAGCCTTTTCTTTTGCCTCTTGTTCTCAACTTAGTCATATTTTCAGCAGCACCCCCCTCTACATTCATTGATCTGTCATTCCATTTTCATAAATTCTAAATATCTTGAAAATGTCAGAAAATTTAGCTAAATATTTTACTAAGAGTGGAAATGGACAAGTTTATATTTAACAAATACTGGTTCAGAACATTTTGAGTTATTCAGGTTTATTTGCATTGTTCGTACTGTTGTCCTCATATTTATTGCCATGTTGACAAATACTGAGGTTTATTTGATTTGCATAACTTCAGATAGGATGCATATCACTGAAAATTTTCATTCTTTTCCATAGTACATATACCTTTACTGGGATTTTTTATAGATTTTTTTTTTTTTTTTTTTTTAAGCATTCATAAGGTTTAAATTCTGTTAAAAAAAATTCCCATTGAAACTCTGAAATTTCCCCCTTGAGAGAAATTCAACCCCTGCTTAAGAACCTCTGATCTAAGCTATTGAGAAGAAATGTAAAATGAAAATAGTTTACTTGCATAAAAAATTATAGGGGTACCAACTTTAAACTTATTTTTCTCAAGCCTGGCAGTCAGTTAAGTGCCATACATTATATGTGCTTAGGTGATTTTTCAAAACATATCTGACAAAGCAGAAGATTTTCCCATGGTGGGTTGTCATTACTTACTCCAGTAGACCAGTTAACAATCAAGGCTATCTGTTCTGTTATTCAACCCTTAGATTGAGGAAGAAGAGATGGATTAATACTCTTTCCCAAGGGTAATTGTGCATAAGTGAATGAAACAAATTTGACTGGATTTGAACTCAGCTCTTCAATTTCTCATTCCGATATTGTTGTAGAGCGGTTTCCACACTGAAGGTTATAATCGTGCTGTCGATTGCTAATCGACTTAACATACCCAAAATTTTAGGAACTTGGTAATCTTCCACTGAAAGTGAACTGCTTAGTATTCAGCTAACTGCCGACTAATATCAACTGCCTAGTAGTTTTACTGAACTTCAATAGAAGTCTAAAGAACTCCTAAGAACTTCCTGTTATCTCTTATTAATATAGGAGGGAGAGTCCATTCTCTGAGGAATAGGTGTGTTTCACCATAAGATATCCAATACACCACAACGCTCATCCATTTCTTAATAAAGAGCCAAAAACATTATAACCAGTTGCTCTAGAAAAATGTTTTCACCCTAGAAAGAAGTTTTCCCATAAAATTATACTTCCCTCACATTGTTTTCAGACATAAAAATATATGGTAAATAAAAAAAAATTGCCATATACTGCTACACTGGCTTGTTGATGTCATGAAAATAGAAAATTTGATTACTGCATAGAAATAATTTTAGGCAATAAATAACAGAAAAACTAATGCCTGTATCTGACATAATTTATAAATAAGAAACTTTAAACTGGACAATGACTTTTTGCATTTATGGCATTTTCAGGTCATAAAAATTAGATATACGGAAGACACACTAAGCTGTTTGTGTTTTTGTAATCTGCAGTGAAATATCAAAATGTTTTGATTTAAAACTACTAAAGATGTTGATCTAATATTTGATATTTTCAATAAATTTGATCAAAGAACACATGAACTTTTTCTAAGAGGTTCACCTGTAACTGTTGGTTGAGATAGAATGATATATATATATATATATAAAAAAGGCTAAAAATCCAACCAACCACACTACTAGGGTTTCAACTGTGTGGCCTCCTCAGGCAAATGGAAGCTTCCACTTCCCTGAGGAGACTACACAATTAAGGGTTAGCTTTTTTAGCCTTTTGCTAAATATCTTTGCTCTGCATATTTAATTTTAACTTTTATGATGATCACTTTTTTGAAAAGCAGCTGTTTTCTGCCTTACTTTGTATTGAGATATGTATGTGTGTGTGTGTGTATATATATATATATATATATATATAAATAAAAACCATCCCCCAGACAGGCCTGTTTTGCTGTATCACAGCTGTTCAATGTAGCTAGATAAACCATTTTGCCTCAGTCCAGTACTGAAACAGGACTGATTTGACAGCAGTCGGATATTCACCCACCAAGCCATAAGCCCAATGTCAGAGAAAGGCCGGTTTCATAGGAAGGAATTTATTTTATGAAATGTAAACAACGCCAACAGTGAAAGTGTTCTATCTGATAACCGCTTTGGAAGGGCGTTCTATACCATAACCAGAGAACATAGCGTAAAGCTGTAAGTAGCTGCTGCTTATGAAATTTTCCCCCCTCTACAGAGCTAAATTGCAAATGCAAGCATAAATAATGTTATATATATATTAAAGTATTTTTCCTTTTTTTTTTTTTTTTTCCACACAGCTTTTGTTCTCTATCCCCCCACTTATTTTAAGTTTTGGTATAAACCTAATTAAATTTTACTTTATTTTAATAAATTAATATATTAGTATGCCTGATTTGTAATTTTTAACAACATTAACTTTAGCAGCACTAATACCTAAAATAATAATTCAAATTGAAAAACCATCTGTTCATATATATTTGTGTGTGTTTATGTATACATGTAAAAATAAATAAATATTTGTGTGTATTTATTTTGCTTCACTTTCCATTTTCTATTTGTTTTTTGTTTTGTTTTTTTTTTAATTATTTCTATAAATATTTTTTCATTTTTTTTTTATTTTCCTAATTCTTTCAATTTATTAATTATAATTTTTGTATTCTTAAAAAAAAAAAATACCCATTCAAATATTTCATCCCTAATGTAAACAAACTAGTGACATCCCTTTAAAAATGTAATTTATAATATGGACCCTGAAATATTTTTTTTCTCGCACAGTTTTAGTATCCTATTCCATTTTTCAGTTTCAGTATTAACTTAAATAAATTATACCTTTTAATATATGAAAATATTCACACACCAATTACATTGGTCACACCATTATAAAATTGACAAGAAGATTGACATTGCAATAGTTCCATCCAATCTCATTCAAACACGCATCAAGATCTTCCGGGACCTACCTGTGATATACTTGTTGACAATACATACATAATAGCATCCTCCGCATGCAAAAGATTAAAAATAATGGAAGCATTATTAATAAAAAAGAGAAATTCTACACATCAATTATGAACATGGTAATAATGTGCTTAATCAGCCAATTATGCTACCATTGTTTTTTTACCTTTCTGGTTTTGTCAGGCAATTTGTATTGACTGATTGCTTAATGGTTAATGCTTTTAAAAGTTCATCAGTTTTGTGTAATAAATCTATCATGTATTCACGCCTGTTGGGAATAGGTATGTTCTTTTAGTGAGTGCGGTAATTTGAATTGCAGTTTTTTTTTTGTTTTTGCTTTTTTTGGTGTTGTTTATTTTGTTGTTTGTTGTTTATTTTGTTGTTTGTTTATTTTGTTGTTTATTTTGTTGTTTGTTGTTGTTGTTTATGTTGTTTGTTTGTTTTGTTTTTTTTTGTTGTTTATTGGTTTTTGTGCACATATATAATTGTTGTACTAGGAAAGAACCATTCAAATATAATCTATTGAAATATCTGGGATTTTGAAATTTGGAAGTGTTATAAAATTTTCTGGTAATAAAAGTGCTCACTGGTAGAACCAGAGCAAATTACTAAACAGTTATAGGTGAGATTTAAATTAGACCAATAAACAGTTGTTTTAGAAAGTACTCAATACATGTTTGAAAGAAAATGAAGCTTTAACATGTAGAGTTTTTTAGATATTTAAGTTGGAAGAATTATATATAACCCAATCTCTCCTGTGCAGGGTGGTCCAAAAGTAAGTGGACAGTAAATGATAACATCTATTTTGAGATCACATAAAATTATATTTACTAATACAATTACATTGGCAATTAAATTTTATTGTGTACAATAATAACTACACGTGTTATAATGAACATCATTATAATAATAGAACTGATACACAAACCTATTACACTTACTGTCCACCTATTTTTGGGCCACCCTCTATATATATATATATATATATATATATACACACACACACACACACACACACACTTTTTTTTCCCTCACTGGTAGTACAACTCTGAGTTTCACACACAATGTAATCTTCAGGCGCTGATTGAAAATTGAAGATTGCATCATATATATATATATATATATATATATATATATATATATACACACACACTATAATAAAAGTTAAGCAGTCTATATTATTTATGGGGTTTGTTTAAAAAAAGAAAAAGTAAAAAAATAAGTATAAAATGGGAAAAATAAATGAAAAATACATAATTATTAATAATATATAATTTATAACAACTGTTATTCTATATCTCGCACTATTTTATTAATGCTGGCACTCAATATATATATCTCACACACCAAAAAGAGCAAGAAAGGAAGCCGCCATCAGTACTGAAAAAAAGTATTAACAGCTACTGAACTTGAGAAACCTATTTTTTGGAAAAATTGTTTTAAGAGAAAAATTTTATAAATTTTGACTGGCAACAGCACTGACTGACTCAGTTAATGAATGTTTCCTTGTAAGGAAATAGCTAATGTTACTGTGTATGTCTAAAAATACCTTAAGACTCATTATTAGCTAGCAATTCCCTGCAAAGAAAGTCTTATGCAGTAAGAATTACTTACAATTACGGAACTTCTTTTTTTTCCTAAATAATAAGGTAATAATGAAGTTGGTTGTTCTTCAAAGAAGAACTGATATTGGAACTTTCTCTCTCATGTATTGTTATTTGTAGAATTCTGTCATTTCATATTTGTCTTCATTTCTGTATAGATTTTGTATCCATTTGGTACATTTTTAGATACTTGATCACCACCCCTTCAGAGTTGAAGTGGGGTAGGACCATCTTTTATTATTGATGGTTTGAATGTCTTAAATAAAACTCAAGTGTTTTCCACCATTTGCAATGACAATTTTCCCAGTGTCTTTCAATATGACAGTGTTCCAGAAGAGTTCTACTATGGCTTCTCACAGGTATCTTCTGTTTTTGCTACCAATGCGTTATTAAATCTAAAAAATAAGTGTTTGTTTATTATAAAAGTGTGGTGAAAGACTGAAATAAACATTATCATTTTTGTTGTAGTACTGACCAAATAAACACAATTTGTAAGGGAGTGCTGAAATTCTGTCCTCTCCTCTTTTTCAAATCAGTATTCTGATGTTTGATCATTGAAATATGGTACTGGCTGGGCATAATATAGAAATAACTGATGATAGTAATTGAATATATTTAGTTATTGCAGTTGGGTGGAGGTATCACTCGTGCTGAATAGAACTTGTTTGATTGAAGAATTCAGTATTTGACTCTGAATACACTATTAAATATTCATGCCTTGTTGAGGCATTCATGGTATTGTGTTCTTAATTAACTTTAATTATTGACGTCAATGTATTCCAAAGTCTAGTTTTTATTCTACTGAGTTCACAAGATTAGACTTCATATTTGATAATTTCCCATCTAGCATCTCAACAGCCAGTCATTGACACTAGAATCTCAAATTACTGAAATTTGCTAAGCTTAATCTGAGGTTTTCCATTTCAGAGTTTGTTTGCGTATGTATTAATTCGGGTGTATCAAAAGTATTCTTGTTTTTTTAACCTGTGAAGAAGCCCTATGAGTCTTCTTTTTTTTTTTTTAAGCTTGCCTAATAATAATAACTTTCATATATATATATATATATATATATATATATATATACAAAAAAATCTAGATTGAGCCAAAACCTACCGCAGTTTCACACTACGGATCGTCAGGGCAAAGGCTCCTGACGATCCGTAGTGTGAAACCGCGGTAGGTTTTGGCTCACTCTAGATTTTTTTGTGTTTTTGCTCTACTATTGTATCTTTTCTTTCGTACTTTGTATTGAGCACTTTTTCTTGTGTTTGGTTCCATTTGGGGTTTTTCTTTACTGCGGAGTATTGAATGTTTTGTTCTTGTTCCGCGGGTTTCTTTTTTTTTCTCCCCATTTATCCGACGTCTTAGTACACCGGATTGTAACGGATTTAGGTTCTGTTTGTTAATGGTTTTTTCAGAGGTTTATTTTAGTATAAATTTACGGACTGCATACTTACAGTCTATTTAGTTATTATTATTATATATATATATATAGTACTGTGCAAAAGTATTAGGACAAGAACTATTTTTTCTTTTATGAGGCATATTGACAGAAAATAAACAATTAAAATAATTTCATTTGATTTACTCAACAAATGCTTTAAGAAAAAAATACATGTTACAAAATAAATTTAATATTTAGTATAATTCTGTCAGGCACTGACATCACAAACTTCTTCAATGTATCTAATGGTATCTCCTGCCAAGCAGTTTGTATTTGTTCCCAAAGTGTGTCTTGCAAAGTAACATTAGATTTATCAATTTTTTTATCCAAAATATCCTATAGATGTTCAATAGAGTAGTTTCAAAATAACTTGTTTAATAGAAAATAGGAAAAATTAAATATAACTTCATTTTAATACATTTCTTTTACACCTAGTTTTAAATAATCAATATTTATTTGTAATTTACTTGGCTTTTTACCCTGTATTTGAATTTCAGTGAGGTTTTTAGGAAAATCACCCCTGTTCTAATACTTTTGCACATTACCGGTAGTGTGCAAAAGTGTTAGAACAGGGGTGATTTACAAATTTAAAAGATAAAACAGTTCTTGTCCTAATACTTTTGCACATTACTATATATATATATATATATATATATATATATATAAATCATTTATTTATTATATTATTATTTATATTTATAATGAAACTTTGTGTGTGTGTCCATTACCTATAGGCTCCGAAACGGCTGAACCGATTTTCTTGAAAAATTTACACAGTTTAGTATAACTGTGTAAATTTTTCAAGAAAATCGGTTCAGCCATAAGCGTCTGAGAGTGTTCTTAGCTAGCTTTTGTGTCGAGGTACCCCCGATAAATATGGATAATCAAAAAAATCGGGTTATAGAAAGAGTGGTTCGATTTAAATCAAATTTGATACACTCATAGACAAAGACATAAGAAGCGATATTCAGAAGTTTCAAGGTTGCAGTTCTTACAATAGTGCAGAAATTGATTTTTATATATTTATATATATATATATATATATAAATAAATATAAATAAACATGTTACGGAAATTAACGAATTTTAACGAAACTTGGTTATAAGCAACCAACAATTTGTAATGAATTATTTTGAACATTATTTTTACCGATACTCATATTTAAATAGATATTCTGTTTTTAATTAAACTGTATTTTTATATTTATATCTACCGGCCTGATTATTTATGATAAATTTTTATTACGAAAATGTGTGCTATCCAGCAGGATTCGAACCTGCGACCCCTTTTACATATATTTTATATATATATAAGGCAAAATGTTTGTGTGTCTATTTATCTGCCTGTATGTCTATTTTTTCAGCCATTTTATTTTAGTTTTTGCTTCGGGTTTGGCTCTAAGTAGCTATAATTGTAGTTCTTAGTCTCAGCCATGATACCATTTACTCAGAGGACTTATTTAGCCTTCCAAATTCAGTTTACGATGAAAAAAACTTATTTGATATCGATACCAGGAAATGAAAATTTGACTTACATCCATTCATTTTTCTTTTTGTCTTCGGTTTCGCTTTAACTGGAAACAACTATGGCTTTTTAGTTTTTCGTGCCAATGTCCAAAGAGTCTGAGCTCCATGACCATGGATTAGTTTTAAAGCTTTCATTACACTCAAGCAACGCCGGGCTATACTGGTAGTTATATTATATATATATAATTATCTATTATTAGTATTACTAGTATTTTAAATATTTAAGATTGTATTTTAATAAATTTATATTTTCTTATTGGGAGTTATTATTTCATCTGTGTTAAATATTGAATCGTAATTTGTTTTTTTTAACCTGGTTTAAATTTCAAATTCAGCATATATTAATGACTTCAGTGCAAAAATAACCAATCTTTGTTCATGGCAAATGGTATCCATCATGTTTGAATGTACTGACCTTGTTCAGATTTTTTATCATACCAGGTAATGTGTTCTCTTCCAGAAGCTGTAACTAATGTCTGCTCAGCATAGTTGCAGTATGAACCATAGCTGGGCTCTGTTGTTGTTGAACAAATGCAGATCTGCCTGAGCAGGCATCTGCAATAGGTTGGCTAGCCATCCACAAGTACACACACACACACTCTATGTTAGGGTCTCAGCTATGGGCAAATAGTTATTTTTTAAACTGGGGTCAAAACACTGAAAGTATAAAAATAGACTTTTATAGAAATATATACATTTTTAAAGGAAAAAAATTATTACCACCAACACATTTTTGAATACAAAACTAGAAGATATCTTCAGTTTTCTAAAATAAAATTTTTTTTTTTTTGTCAAAATCTGACTAAATTAATTTTCTAACTATAACCAAACATTTTTTTTTAAAAAAAAAAAACCTTAAAACCCATATTTTTTTTGGCATTAAATAACCCACAGAGGTTGATATACTTCAAAGGGAAAAGGATACAAGTTCAAATCCTTACTGCTGTCTTATGCTGTGTGCTTTTTTTTATAGAATTTATGAATTTGTAATTAACGGAAAATGAAATTAAATAAGTGAAAGCTTAATAATAAAAATTGAAAGATATTACTAATTGTCTAAGGTTTCTCAAGTTCAGTAGTTCTTATGACTCTTTTCGGTACTGATGGGGGTTTCTTAACCTTTTATTTGACATAGTATGGATTGTCAACATATTGATTATGCCATTATTTGCTGTTTGCGTTAAGATGTGCTATTCATTTTAGTTGTTGCTGCTGTTGGTAGTCTCTGAGTGATGGGGTTTCTGTTATTTGGTACATTTCTTTCTTTATTTTATGTTTTAGGGCTTAGCAGACATTACTTTTTTTACTTGTATTTTTGTGAATGGCTACCAATTTAATTGGTCTGAGATTTCTTGGAAGTGTTATATTTTAACCATTATTAGATGTGTATTAGAGATTACACCCAAATTTCTGTCTTTTCTAGAAATAAGAATTCTTTGATATTTCAGACTGAAATTTTAGTATTTGCTTTATTGCATTTTGTTTTTCAGTCTATTTCTAACTATCAGTCCCTGTAGTCATAAACTAAATTCTACATTATGTTGGCTCAGTCTGAGAGCCACTTGTATCATGTAATAATACAATACTATCAATGGTCAGTTCATCAGCAATTAAACTGGTTCCCCCAACAAACTTTTCTGATGAACAGAATGACCAGACACCCAGCAAGATGGATGATTTATTTAAGGTCAGCAATCATTTGGCACTGGGTTCTATAGCTATAGATGCAGTCAGATCAGTAGTAGTAATACTGCACACTGAATACAGGGTTTTCCCAGACTGAAGTCAACAGACAGGGTGTAGGGATATTCTGATGAAATCAGTGGTGAGGCCTGTGACCAAGGTGAGCCTCAAGTTTAATGTGGGTTCACCTGGAGAGTTTGCGTTTTGTTTAGCGGTATATCAACATCTCTGGGTTATTTAATGCCGAAAGGGTAGGGTTTTAAAGTTTGTTTTTTTTTGTTTTGTTTTTTTTAATGTTTGATTATCGTGAGAAGGTTGATTTAGTCAGATTCTGATGAAAAATGTATTTTTTTATTTTATTTATTTAAAAAATTCTTCAATAATGTTATGGTAATAATTTTTCCTTCAGAAAAGTATTGTTGGTAATATTTTTTTTTCAAAAATGTATATTTTTCTATAAGGCTATTTTTATCTATATATTTCTATAGTGTTTTGACCCCAGTTTGGGGATAAACTATTTGCCCATAGCTGGGACCCTAACAGGTTCTACCACTTGAGTCAGGGTGGACCTGAGAACAACAAAATTAAGAGATGGTTCCATGCTCCTCAGAACCTTCCAATCAGAGGCCTTGTTGCCAGATGCAGTTTCCTGTCATACCCAGGATCCTTGCCTAGAGAGGGATCAGCTCTGCCAGGTTTACTTGTCTAAGACATGCTACATATGAAAATATTTTTCCAGTTTTCAACGCTGAGATATATATATATATAGATAGATAGATAGATAGAATGAGCTGGTCAGCTTCTCAGTTGCAGCGACGATATGACCAGTGAATTGCATATGTAAGCATGAAAACTTGATGAATCATGACACATTCATCAGAGACCGAGAAGTACCAAATTTATGGTAACTATTTAGAATATGATAATTAGAAGAGAAGTTACAATGCATAGTACCACTGACATATAACCTTATTGCAACCTGAAATCCTCATTAATCATAACAAATCCATCAGGATGGACCATTAATTTTAAATTAGACATATAAATTCAGATACAGAAATAATTTTAAGTTTGATTAATGTACGGGATGTGCGTTGTGGCACAGTGGATATCGGCTCGGAACGAGAAATCGGGGAACCGAGTTCGAATTCCAGTTGAATTCCTTGCATTCACTTACGCGCAAATACCCTTGGGAAAGGTATTAATCCGTCTCTTCCTTCCAGTTATGGGTTAAATAACAGGACGGACTGGGTTCTATAGCCTTGGTCGGCAACCAGTCTACCGCAGAAAGCAATGGCAACCTACTGTGGGATAATCTTCTGCCCAGTCAGTCATGTCTCTTTCGAGACATGATCGCCCAAAGCGTGTATCGCGCATGGCACTTAACTGACTGAATGTACAGGACAAAATATGATGGGGCCTTATCATACTGGTAAATCCTTATACTAGTGTATATATATATATATTTATTTTTGAATTTGTCCAGCGTCTGTAATATTTAAAAAAATTTTTTTCTTCAGTTTCTTTTTTTCCCTCCCTTCCTTCTTTTATCTCTCTTACCACCTTTTTTCCGTGTTGCTTAAACTTGTGTCGATTTAACACGGCTGTCTGTTAATTTTTAGTTACATTCTCCCTTTTTTTTTTTGCGAACCCAGACGATGTCAATTTTTTTTCTTTTCTTATTTATTTGATTTTATTCTATCTTTTTCTTTTTCGTTTTCTTTTTCTTTTCCTTTATTTTTATTTTATTTTATTTTATTATTTATTTTTTAATTTCTTTGCAATCTATTTAAAAAGGAAAAGTAGACTAATTTTTCTCCAGTTTCTGAAAGGTTTTTTTCTGTTGCTGAGGTGATGTCGTCCCCTGTGGGGATCTTCATATCGAAATGGCCATTCAACATCTTTGAATTAATCCTTTTTTAATATATATATATATATATATATATATATATATATATATATATAGGCAGCAAATTCTCTTTTAGGCATGTCTGATTAAATATATTACACACATTATGTCTTCTTATTTTTTATGTTTGTAATCTATTTAATCACACACTCACTCATATATATATATATATATATATATATATATATATATATATATGTGTGTGTATAATATGTATGTATGTGTGTGTTGTGTTACAGTAGATATTGGCTCAGGACAAGAAATCGAAGAGCCGAGATTGAATTCCAATTGAATTTGTTCCATTCATTTACATACAAATACCTTTAGGAAAGGTATTGATCCATTTCTTTCCTCCAAATAACAGGACAGGTTGTGTTCTATAGCATTGGTTGGTAACCAGTCTACTGCAAGAAAAATTTTCTGCCCAGTTAGTCATGTCTTTTTTGAGACATGACCACCTGAGTGTTTCTCATCTATGGCACTTGACTGAATAATTAAATGTTTATACAAAATTAGCTAATTAATAACTCATGTGATTACCTTCAATTTATAGGACACTGTGGTTTTTGGAGGTATTTTTATAAAAAACAATGCAACTTTATAAATAGCAAAATACACTACTCATATTATGTAAAATGTGGCTGTTCATTGAAGTAGAACAGTTTTTGTTTTTTTATTTTTGTATTTTTTATTTTTTTTTATTTTTATTTTTTTTTTTTTAAGACGGAAGCAAGATGATAGAAAATTTGTCTGCTTATTTTTGGTATTTCCATGTGGAAAATCCAATCATCAGGTCAGGCATCCATAACTTGAAAAGATTTTCCCTGCAATTCACTTTTTTTTTAAGAATCCTATTTAAGGTTCTAGGCTTTTTTTAGAAATATAGTCCTTTCAATTTTGGTTCTTCTCTGTTGCATAGTGGGGGACAGGATTGTATCAGTGTTTTGATCCTGAAAAGAATCTTTCAACATATGGGGTGGGGGCATATCATCTAAATGAGTGGGTCAGTGAGCACCAATGTCAAAATCTTAAAGAGAAAAAATTTGGATGAATGGATAGAGATCTAAGTGCAAATGTAAGTAAACTATTCTGATTGTGACCTTGTGATTTCCAGTTGGTATGTAAGTGTATGTAGCACTTTAATGAAACTTTCTTTTTATACTTGCTGTATGTGTTTTTTTACACACACACACAAATGCCTGTTTTGCTGTATCACAGCTCAGTGTGGCTAGACATCCAATTGCTTCCAGCCCGGATCAAAACTCGGACAATTTGGCATCAGTCAGAGATTCTACTCCAACACTATCAGCGCATGGCTGAGAGATACTCAATGTCAGTAGATTTGAATAATAATTTGAGATCTGCAGAAAGATAATATCTAATTGTGTATATCATACTGTTTATATTTATTATATCTAAGTAGGTAACATGAGCATATATATAAAAGTGCACTTGCCAAAAATGTATGTAAATGTGTGTGTGTTTCATGAAAGGTTGTAACTGGAAAATTGTGTTTTATATCTTATCTTTCTCAAAGAGCGAGAGAGAGAGAGAAAATAAAAACCTAGCTCCATTGCCTTATAAGAGTTACATCTTCCAACGTTGTCAGTTCATGAGGAGAATTCTGAAGCTGACAGACGATGCCAAGGTAGATTCCCTTTAGGACCAAAAAATTTTGAATTTGACTAATTCTCTCCAAGGTTGCTCATTTTATTACAACATACACTTCACTGAAATGTGGGTAAGTACAAATTACCTATGTAGTTGATGATTAAAAGAAACAAAATATAAACTCCTTTTCAAAAAAAAATTGCGCAAAATATACCTGCTGTGTCTTAAGTATGAAATTGTAGTTTCTGGTAGGCTGTTTGCCCAGTTGTTGTAGACTAACTAGTAGCATAACTGTAATATTAATATTAAATGCATATGTGGGGCGGGGGTTCAATTCTTCAAATATGGTACAAATTATTCATGGATTTTTCTTCAGCATATACATTCTGTCACAATAGAACCCTACAAACTGTTCTATTCTATTCTATTTTTTTTTTTTTTTTTGTGTGTATTGTTGTTGATTCATAGGTATTAAGCTCCAACACAAATACATAAGTTATATACACACTCACACACAGAGGCTTACTGTCATATGTTGAAACACTGTTTCTCATATGATCACTGAAGTTAAGCAACATTGGGCCTGGTCAGTGCCTAGATGGGTGAATGATTGGCAATACTAGCTGCTGTAAGCTTGGATGCATGGGTGGTGTAATGGATAATGGGTCAGAATTGAAAATTGGAAAGCCAAGTTTCAATTTCATTTGGGTTCATTATATTCACTAATGCACAAATATCCTTGAAAGGTATGAATTTACCTCTTTTCTCCCCTGTTATGGGTTAATTAGTGTAACTTCTTTCAGTAAATCATTCTTAAAATATTCTTACTACTTAAAAGTGTTTTCTGACTCGTAAAATAAATGAGAATCCTTGACAACACATACCTTTTAAAATGTGAATAAAATATATATATATATATATATAATGATGTCAAAGCCATGAATGGCAAGGATAATCCAGAAAGATCTACTTAATATAAAATATTAAGTGCTAGATTTGTATAGAGAGCTCAGTAGATGTTATTCAGAGCAATATGATATCTATAAAGGTAAATATTTTATATATATATATATATATATATATATATATATATATATATGTGTGTGTGTGTGTCTTAAGCTATGATAGATTTATTGGTAAAAGTACTCAATATCAGAGATAAAATATCAAAGTGCACACAGGTTAGCACATAGTGGCAACAGTCTGTTTCATGCTTGGATGCAATCTTTAGGCCATGTGTCCTGAAGATTATGTTCAAGCCTGAAACAATCTGTCACCTCTAAAGGTTGATCTCAGTGTTCACACACACTGCAGGATGACGGCACATTATCTTTATGAAAATTTATAGGTTAGAACGTTGCAGGCCAATTAGTTGTAATAAATAATGTTTAAAATGAAAATATGGCATATTTTTCATGTACAAATATCTACTATAATAGCATTTGAAATTTACACACACACACATATATATATATATATATATATATATATATATATCTCCAGAAGAAGTTCTCCAACATTTACTTTTTTAAAAAGTGTTCAATGCAACATAGACTGTATAACTTGGTTTTTATTTAAAATTTAATTTATATTGCGACATGGTAATTTTTATGATAAATCTTGAAACAGAAATTTCCATGTTGTAATGTAAATTAATTTTAAATAAAAAAAACAGTTCAATATTTTACACACACACACACACACAAATAAACCTGTTATGTTAAAAATGACCTACAAGGAAAATTTTTAATTTTTTTTTTTTTTTAATTTTTCTGGTATTTTTACATGTTTCCTTTTTGCTTGAGATAAAGAGTGTAAAAATGTTCCATAATTTTTGACTTTCCAAGTGCGTTCAGTTAATTCACTGCTTATTTTCAAGGATGTTATTTTTCCTTTGTTGTTATTTTGTCCTCATGTTTGACTGGAACATAATTCTTTTTTTGTGTTTTTGAAAAGCGTTATGCACACAGCTCGGCATCCTGTGAGCACCTGTCTATTTTTTAAAAAAAACATTCAAAACTATGTTTTTATATTCCTTGTCTCCAGCAAAAGGGAAACCTGTAAGAATACTGGAAAAATTAAATCAAAAATTAATAAAATTTTCCTTTTTCATCATTTTTAATGAAACATGTTTAAATGAAATATTGCTGCCCAAGTATACATTGATATATATATATATATATATAGTCATCTGCAGACAGATCCGTTTCGCTGTATCACAGCTCATCAGTACGGTTAGACACCTGTTTGCTTTTAATCCAGGATTGAAACCCAACCAAATTGGTGTCAGTTGGCAATTCTACTTCTGGGCTATGGGCGTTCGGTAGAAGAAGGCAGACTTTTTAGCATGTTTATTGTCATTATACCCGCCCAATAGCCAGAGTGCTCTAATCCATTACTGAATGAGCGATGCATACATGCCAGAGTAGCTCTTGTTTTTCAAAGTCTACAATTCTTCCAGAGTGCTCAATCAGCGTAAATAGTCATATATATATATATATATGTGTGTGTGTGTGTGTGTGTGTGTTCTGAAAGTTTGTGGTCACACTCCAGACTTAATAATTAGTAAGTACCATACATTCTTTGGCTTAATTAGCTCCTACTAAACTTGGATGAACTTTTAATTCCTTAGTGCATGGCATCTAATTTTTTAGCTAGATGCTTACCTAAAAATTAAAATCCACAGGCCCACAAGATTAGTGAAGTAGTTTAGGTAAAAATGCTTACATTTTAAGGAAAATGGAATTAGTTAATTCTGTTGTTGTTATTGAATCCTCCAGGAAGAGAAAGCCACTCTTTTCTTATGTGTGGTAGTAAATTAATTTTGAAAAAGGTACACAAGGTCCTGGGTAAGACAATAAACTACATCTGGCAGCAAGGCCTCTGATAAGGATGTTTAGAGGAGCATGGAACCATCTCTTAATTGCTTTTGTTCCCAGGTTCACCCTGACCTGGGGTGGTAGCACCTGTTAGGGTCCCAGTTTTGGGAATATAGTTAAACCCCCAAACTGGGGTCATTTAAGAGAAAAAGGAAAAGTTAGGCTGGATAAGAGTCTTTAGCTTTGGATAGTAACTTATCTAAGAGAAGGAAATCTCTGAAAAAACAAACAAACCCGCTTACTCTGTATATAATAGGATAGGCGGAATTCTCTAACCTTGTAAGTAATCTTCCAAGAGATGATGTCTCGATAAAAGCACTGAGTTTGGTTAAAGATGTTTTGGTGGGGGTGGAGATCCTCATGAAACCAGAAAGTACTGACATTGTGCTAGACATTGTATTAGAATATAGAAAAGCAAACCCAAATCTAGAAAAAAAAAAAAAATGAACAAAAATCCTGATCAATAAACTTTTGGCTTTTATACTTCTATAAATGAAAATTTACTGCTTACAAGCACCAACCTACCTCCAACACATGTGTTCAGGGTAGGGTACTTGGTGATTGTTGCTTTTATTGTTGTTGTAGTTTACATGCTGTTATACTGTTTTTTTTTGGTGGGGGGAGCGTTCCCTTGATGTTGTCGATATAAATTTTTTAAAAATTAGTTGAATTAATATTTTAAGTATTTTTTTAGTTTCAGTTTTATTGGTAACTTTCACTTTTTAAATAGTTCCATTTCTGCTTTTTTTCTTTATTCAGAGAAAAATTTTAAAAATCTTAAATTTAAAAAGAAGAATTTTGAGAGTAAGTCAAATTGGATTATATCTAGAACCCCCCCCCCCAAAAAAAAAAACAGTTTTAAAGAAATATTTAGTATAGCCCACCTGTTCCTGTATAAAATTTTCCCTTGATGACAAAATGTATTCTACAAATGAAAAATAATGAAATTTATATGACCAGTAAAAACCTTGACTTTTTTTTTTAAACCCATGTTCACTCACCAGAAGGCCTAAAAGCCACTCAAGGTAGAGGATTACTGTGTGGTGTTGTACTAGTGTAAGAAAAAGCACAAAGTGAATTCTTGAGGCTATACAAGTAAGATAATGGCTAACTCTAGACTCAAAGAGATCAAGATTTAATTAGTGAATAACATTTCAGAGTTGGAGACATTAGAAGTATAGTGTGGAAGTAGACTGGCAGGAACCTGATACATCATCTTAAACAGAAAATAATGGATAAACTTCTACTCCTGTTCAAAAGACGAGAGGAGTATGAACCAGATGCTTATATTATGAAATATAAATATTAAAGAGAGCAATGTAGTGTTGTTTGGCTGATTAAGATAGGGTCAAAGTCATAACATTGCCTGTATTAAAAATATTTGTAATATTCCTTGACCTAGATTTGCTATTTTATCAAATCCACTTTTAATGAGGATCAGTATTAATAGGCTTCAGGTTTACTTTTAATGGAGATTTTTATATAAAGAACAAAATAATTCAATAAGAGAGAAAATATACTTGTGTGTACACAGCTTGGAAAAAAGGGTTGAAAACATATCTAAACATTGCTGTTTTTTTTTTTTGTTTTTTTTTTTTCTTGTGTGTGTTGCACACCCTGTAACTGGATGAAAATAAGTTGACAGCCTACTGGACAAAGAAATCTACCCTGGTAGGGAGAAGTCCTGCTGTTTTTTCCCTTCTATATTCTGAATCAAGAGAGGAAGGGGGTTTATTGTTCTCTTCTTTTATAGTCTTGGACAGTGTCATATAGTGGGTATCTTATCCAAGATAGATGTACCCCCCCCCCCCCATCTATTAAACTAGCTTGTCAATCATTACCCCAGGGTAGAAGTGTGGAGACATATAATAGAACACCTCTTGTTTTTTGTTTTGTTTTTGTTTTTTTTTTGTTTTTTTACTGTTTTTTCTAATAATGAATTAAAATATATACAAAATATTGTATTTTGCTTTTTAATAAGATATGGTTATTATTTTTTATTTATATTTTTAAATGAATATTTTTCTGTATCGTTGGTCTTTTCAACTTGTGTCAATATTAGTTATGTTTCTCTCATCCATAAAACCAATGCATTGGATGCAGTCTAATATTACTACCTCTATCTCCCATGTCCTTTCAGGACATTGGTAGTTATGCCTCTCCACAATTTCCTGTCTTTTGTAGCCCTTAGTAAATTTTCTTTTATGTCTCCTAAACTCTGTTCTGCCATCCATTTACTTAAGCTTGTTAGCTAGCTTATGTATTGTTTTCCTTTGTCTCTCTTGCCTTCAATCTGTCTCGTGAGTATCAAATTTTCTAAGCCCTTTTTCTTAATTATAAGCCCTAGAAATGTCAAGTCTTTCTTTCTGATGTTAAATGTGTGTCCCTTTTGCTTCCAGTTTCTCTTAGTTTTCCATTGTCAACATGTTCAGTTCATGATATTCTCAGCATCCTTCAGTAGAACCAAATTTCTGTTACCTCAAGTCTCTTTATCTGTGAAGAGATGGTTTGGCATTCACTTCGATATTGGAAAACTGATATATTTTTAACAAAATTTTCCCATTTCTTAATACTTTGCTTAGCTTTTGAAGGCAACTTTTGTTATCCCAATACATCTTTGGATTTCACTGTCACACTTTCTATCCTGTTGAAACACTTCCCAAATATTTAAATTTTTGGACTTGCTTAATTTTGGTATCACCAATTTGTAATTTGCATGTTGAATCGTTTCAACCAACCATTCATTCTATCTTTTTACAACTGATATTTGGTCCTTTTTTCTTGTTTTCCTTTGCTGGAAAACTGTCACTGATCTTGTTAGTGTCTATACCCTGAACTTCTCAGTCTCTCATGCACGTGTTTCCCCAGTAACCCTGAATTATATGCTTCCCTTCCAGATCACTGATTTACTTATTCCTGACTCTTGACATTGCCATGTAGCTTTGTCTTCTTGGCAACTCTGATCATGCTGTGGTTTCCGTTAATCTCTTTCCACTCCCACTTCCTTCCAAGAACCTCCTCCCAGTAGAATACCTTACTGCTACCAAAAAGCGGACTGAGACTTGTTGCACAATTTCCTTTGTGATGTCCTTTGGCGCAAAGTTTTTACTCCTCTGTTAAAGACTGTGCCTCTGAGGTTTCCATGTGGATGAAAGCTGGCATCAATGCTTTCATCCCAACCAGGAAATTCTGACTTAAACCTCATTCATCTCCTTGATTCTCTCTTGCTTGCTTAGCTACCATTGCCCACAGGAATTACTTCTTCCTGTTTTACCAGAGCAACTGTGATGAATGCAAGTGTGTCTTAAATGATGCTCTGCTGCTATTAAATAATAGAATGAAGCAGCATATAGCATCTTGCAAGTTTGGCTTCAAAGACTATTAGTGGCTCTGCAAAAGTGTGCTAAACATCAGCAAACCCTTGATCACGCCTCTATTCAATGAATTTGAGGTCATCACAGCCACAACAAACAAGGCTGAATGCTTTGCTTGCAAATTCTCTTCCAACTCCAATACTTAACTTGTCTGAAGTACTCACACCTGACTTCCCACCTAGAACTGAGGCTCAGCTGAGTGATATATAACCCCATCTCTGGTATTTAACATAATTTCTAAGCTTGACTCTAAAATGGCAAGTGGTGGTGATGGTATTCCAGTCATTGTATTAAAGAAATGTGCCCCTGAAGTCTCTCCTGTCCTCTCTAAACTATTGCCTTATTTTGAATGGGCATGCTTCCAGATCCTTTCATACAAATGTGGGCATCCCTCAAGGTTCTGTTCTAGGTCCTACATTTTTTCTGATCTTCCTGATGTAATGAGTTCCCAAGTAGGCATCTCTGCAGATGACATCACCATTTACTCCTGTTTCAATAAGAAATCTGCCTGGGCTAAGAAAGTTAACCACCCTGCAACTCTTGGAAAAGACCTTCAATCTGTAATGGATTGGGGTAAGATGTGGCTTGTAAATTTTGATGCTTCCAAATCAAAGTTGCTCTCCTTTAACTATCATAGAGAAACTATCCTACATTCCATCAATTTTTGCCACTAGTCTTCCAGAAAGCAGCACAATACACCTACTTGGTCTCACTCTCTCCAATGATCTCAAGTGGAATGACTACATTTCTCGTCAGAATCTATTTTACACATCTATAAATTTACCACTTGCTTGTGCATTGAATACTGTTGCCAGATCTGGTTGGGTACTCCTGCTACTCATCTCAGGGTTATCGACAAAATCCAAAGGAGGATCTGCAATATAATTGATTCGAATTTAGCAGCATGACTTCAGTCACTTTCTCACCAACGGGATGTAGCTTCCTTCTATCTTTATATTTTCAAATATTTTCATGGCTTCTGCTCTGATGAGCTTTTTTCTCTGGTGCCCTCACCACATGAATTTACTTGTGCTACTAAATTGGCAACTAGGTCCCATTGTTTTAACATCAAAATTGTCACATGTGGCCAACACTTCTACTCTAGGTTTCTTTTCTCGCACTTCCCCACTGTAGAACTCCCTTCCATATACTTTCTTCCCTGATGGCTCCAATCTCCAAAAGTTTAAATGCAACATTGTCATCTCTCTCATTGATTCTCATTTTTCTCTTATCCTTACTTCAACATCCCCTGTATTTTGTTCATTTTTTTTTTCTCCTCACTCTAACCTCCTGCGCATAAGTGGAAGTCATGCCTTGCTTGGGGTGAAATGATTATAAAAAAATCTAAAAAAAAAAAAAAGAAGCAAACTATCTTCTGCACAAGTTCTTGTAGATCCCTTTTTATGTCTGCTAAAAATCTTGTCATTTACTTATCTTATGTTGTTAAGATCATGGATACCAATAATGAATCCTGGTACGATTTCTCATTCTGACAGAATAGCTTCACTGTAAAGGTTGAAGAGGTCTGGAGTGAAGACAGATTCTTATCTTACACCTCGTATTTTTGTTCTCTCCAGAATCTATCTTACATATCTATAAGTCTACCATTTGTCCATGCTTAGATTATTGCTGCAACATATGATTCAGTATCCATGCTATTTACCTTGAGCTTCTTGATAAGATCAAAGAAGAATCAGCTATATTGTTGGTCATGATTTGGCAGCTTGGCTTCAGCCACCACCATAAGGTTTCCCCTCTATGACTTTATTTTTATTTTTATTTATTTTATTTTATTTTATTTATTTATTTATTTTAAACTATTTTTATGGTAATTGTTCAGATGAGCTCTCTGCTCTGGTACAGAGATTTTATGAATGTAAGTGTTGATACTAGACTGGTGTCAAGATGTCCTCAATTTACAGTTGAGATGGCTAGATGTAGCTATAAGTTCTATGCTAACAGTTTCTTTTTTCTCACACTTCTCACCTGCGGAACTCCCTTCCAGCTCTATGCTTTCCTGCCAATTTTAATATGAAAAAACTTACACTGTCCTCTTGATTACTCTTTTCTCTTTCTGCTCACTATTAATGTTTCAGTTTCTAATTCTTTCACACCCTGTAATCCATTGTGTTTTAGTAGCTTTATTGCATTGCTTGGGATGATACCAATTAACAAAAACTACTCAATAAATGTTCTATCCATATGCAGGTAATTTGCTCCCACCGTAGGTTCTGAATTATTTTAACCTTGACATATTTGAGAAGGATATTATCTAGCAGTTCCAACAATTCATTGTGACTTGGATTAGTTTTTAAAACATGAATTGTTGGTGCTTTATCAAATGGCCAATTTTTATTCTTAAATCATGGTTTAAAAAATATTTTCAAAAGGCTTGATTTAAAATCAATCTTCTCTGTCTTGGCTAACTAAAGTGTTTAATTTACCATCTTAATGGGATTGCTAAATATTTATTAATGACTTCTTTTGTACCATTTCTTGAGTAAATTCATTTCAGTCTTGCTAAATATATTCTGAGATAGCATTTTTCCTGTGGGATTGTGTAAATTCTTTAAGATGCTGAAAGCCATGTGCCTGCTCAATTTCATGACACCCTTGGGAAAGATGTTGTACCTATTGGCCTTCTTCTGATAAACCTGCACTTAAGAAGCATTGGCTATATAAATGGAAGAGGGGCACTTAAGAAGCATTGGCTATATAAATGGAAGAGGGGCACTTAAGAAGCATTGGCTATATAAATGGAAGAGGGGCACTTAAGAAGCATTGGCTATATAAATGGAAGAGGGGCACTTAAGAAGCATTGGCTATATAAATGGAAGAGGGGCACTTAAGAAGCATTGGCTATATAAATGGAAGAGGGGCACTTAAGAAGCATTGGCTATATAAATGGAAGAGGGGCACTTAAGAAGCATTGGCTATATAAATGGAAGAGGGGCACTTAAGAAGCATTGGCTATATAAATGGAAGAGGGGCACTTAAGAAGCATTGGCTATATAAATGGAAGAGGGGCACTTAAGAAGCATTGGCTATATAAATGGAAGAGGGGCACTTAAGAAGCATTGGCTATATAAATGGAAGAGGGGCACTTAAGAAGCATTGGCTATATAAATGGAAGAGGGGCACTTAAGAAGCATTGGCTATATAAATGGAAGAGGGGCACTTAAGAAGCATTGGCTATATAAATGGAAGAGGGGCACTTAAGAAGCATTGGCTATATAAATGGAAGAGGGGCACTTAAGAAGCATTGGCTATATAAATGGAAGAGGGGCACTTAAGAAGCATTGGCTATATAAATGGAAGAGGGGCACTTAAGAAGCATTGGCTATATAAATGGAAGAGGGGCACTTAAGAAGCATTGGCTATATAAATGGAAGAGGGGCACTTAAGAAGCATTGCTTGTCACTGTTTGTTAGAACAATTTTTGAGCCATAAAATTGCATGGGTATTTTATAAGTTATATGCTTTCAAGGGAATACAGAAATATTGTTTTAGAGGTAGAATGATTGATTTTCTTTTGTGTGTGTGTATTTGTATTCCATAAGTGAGAAGGAAGTTCCTATCAGACAGTCTCTGCCTCAGACTCTTACTTTGTGAAACAAACTTGCAAATGGCTGCTTCTCCTAACAGTATCATCATGATCTCTTTAAATCAACAGCTGTCTATCATACATATCCTCATAATATGCATTTACTTTCTATCTTTAGGAGAACAACAACAACTTCATTCAGTAGCCCTCTACTACAAGTAGTGTGTGTGTGTGTTTGTTTATATATGTGTATACACACACACAACTTGTTACTTCAAACATTATTTTTAGTGGGTACCTGTATTTGAGCCTTTCTTTTTGCAAAGGGTTGTGCAGGTTCAAATTTTACCAGAGGGTAAATTTTCTTTGTTTTCTTGATTATGCAGCCGGCTAGACAAAATACTGTTTAGAATATACAGAGAACTTACTCATATTAAAAAAAAATATTTGAAATAAAAATATGTTCCTGTTTTACAACAAAAAAAAGATTTAAAATTGTGCAATATCACTCTCAGAGAAACATTAAGTCCTTTTGCAAAAACTCTAGATTCCATTGGATAATACTATTTTTCTACAGAACAATTTAAGAATTGCAGCTTGAGCAACAATTTACCATTCGCTTAGATTTTTATCTAATCAAAATCTGTGCACTTTTGGTAAAAGGTGGCTCCAACCAGCTTCCTTGATTTTTAAAAAATCTCATGTTTTGATTGGTCAGTTCTCGCCAATAAAAATTTTAGCATGAGACAAAGTTTTCCCACACAGTAAAGTTGAGCTGGTTCGATACATATATAAACTCTGGATTTCGTCTTTTCAGCCAGTGAGTTTTCAATTGCCACAAGAGTCCACACCAGTTTAAGCTTCACCAATTTTGAATGCGCCAACTCGTTAATACTTTGAAACTGCCAAGCTGCAATAACTAATTCTTTGAACACACACACACACTACCTTTCTTAACACAACTGTCCTCACATAGATTTCTTTCCAACAAAATTTATAATGTCCAGAGCATTCAATTATCAATTCCATTCAATTGTATCCGGAACATTCAATGAGAAAATAATATTCTGAACAATCAATTTTCTTTTCTTCAAACTAACACAAAATACAGTTAAAAAAGAGACAACACCATTTTTGTACTGTAAACATTTATCTGAACTCGCTCATTTCAACTTTTGAACTCAACAGTTTAATCTTTTTATTTTTTTTATTGCCTAATCTCTTCTTACAACTGGTTTATTCTTAATCATCACCATTGTATATTGTTATTATAACAATGTTGTTTTCTTTCATCAATTACTTTCTCAAATATAATATGAAAGAATGTATGTTGAACATATATTTGTCCATGTTTAATGCTGAATCAACATTCCTCTACAAAATCTTTAAGGAGTTTTGCTTTTAACTAATATAAACATTGATACAAAATTTAATTTCTCAAAATTTTACAGAATTAAATGAGTTGGGACTAACAGATGTTTTTAAAAAAATTTTTTTTTTCAAAAATTTCTTTAAAAAAAAAAAATCAAAAAAGAAAATTTCTGAAATAATTTAATTCATTTGTAAATAATTCCTGAAAGTTTCTTTAAAATCAAACAATTTTTTGCAAAAATTTCTGATACTAATGTTTGGCCACTACACTAACACAAAAATAAAAACAATTTAACCAAAACTTCTTTCATTCTAAAAGAATGAAAAAATGTCATTTTATAATTAAAAAAATCCTCTGGTTTTAATAACGGCAAATATTTTGGCGATTAAAACCTTTTCATTAAGGTTAAATCTCATTCGTCTCCATGGTTCTCACCCGCTTGTTCGGCTGCCATTGCCCACCGGAATCATTTCTTCCGACTTTATCGTAACTATGCGTCGGAACAAAACAGGCACCTTTTCACTTCAGCTCGTAATAAGTGTAAAAGGGTACTTAACGAAGCTAAGATGTTGTTTGCTGTCAGAATGAAGCAACGCATAGCATGCTCTAAATTCGGCTCTAAAGACTACTGGCGACTCTGTAAAAGAGTACTTAACAAGAGCAAGTCCACAATACCCCCGCTAATCAACAAATTTGAGGTCCTCACCTCCCCAGCAGATAAGGCTGAATGTTTTGCCCGCAGATTCTCAAACAATTCGAGTCTGGACTCGTCTGGAGTTTTTACACCCGACTTCTCACCTAGAACCGAGGCACAACTGAATGATGTCCACATTACACCTTCGCTTGTCTCTAAGATAATCTTAAAACTTGACCCTCACAAAGCGAGCGGAGTTTAAATGTAAGGTCAATAGACACCTCCTAACACACTAACCTGCTCCCATTCTATCAAACACTCTTCCCATCTGCCCTACACTCATCCTCGCTATCCTTACTCATCTATCACCTTTCTCCTGACATTCCCTATGTCTATCCACTCCTTCTCTTTACCTTCCCCTATGTAGCCCCATGCACAATAGTGGCAGTGGAATGCCTTGCTTGGGGTGAGATGATTAAAAAAAAGTTGGAGCATTTGTTCTTCATAGTAAGCTAATTTTTTTTTTAACATATCATTGACATCTATAGTACAGACAGAGGGAAGCTACATAATAGAATAACCAATAAAAGGACTATATGCATTTTGGAGAGGGGTCTTTTAAGTGAAATAGGTGAGAAAAATACTCTAGATATGGTGGGGAGAGAGAGATTGTTGGGCATCAAAGGAAGTTGGGTATCTGATGGTGAGTGGCTGTTGTGAGGAGAGAAAGATCATTGATAGATATCATTATAACATAAGCATATACAGCATCTATGCCACAAAAGCCCAATTGAATCAATGATTGATTTTTGAGATAAAATGTTTCTAGTTTTCTAAAGATTCTTTATTTTTTTTCATTTTTTTTAATCTTTTCTATCACAAAATGTTCAGCTTAATTTTTCTTCCTTTTTACATGTGTCTGTAGTCACTTTTATTTTATCAATTTTTTTTCAAGTTTAATTCCTTTCTTTCTTTGAATATTTAGTTGCAATTTTCTGTTTTTTTTTTTTTATGCTAGGATTCTTTTTAATATTTTTTGATTTATTTTTTGCTAGTGTTAAAAATCTCTGCATATTTACAATTTTACAAAAATTGAAATTAAAAACAAATATATGACTCAAGAAACATAGAAAAAATGTTAATCTAAACTTATTTATAAATAGTACTTTGTGTCTGTTACCTATAGACTTCAAAATGGCTGAACTGATTTTCTTGAAAATTTACACAGTTGTACTATAAGCGTCTGCAAGTGTTCTTAGCTAGGTTTTGTGTCGAGGTACCTCCCAATATATATCGAAAATTGATAATCAAAAAAATCGGGTATTAGAAGGTGTGGTCTAATTTTAATCAAATTTGATACACTCATAGACAAAGACATAAACGATATTCAGAAGTTTCAAGGTTGCAAGTCTTACAATAGTGCAGAAAATCAATTATATATAAAAGGCAAGATATTTCTGAGTGTGTCTGTTTAGTTGTCTGTATGACCTTTATACAATCCACAATTTTTATCCGATTCTCACTAAACTTCACACAAATATTCTTTAGGCTGAGTCTAAGTTCCAGGACCATGGATTAGTTTTAAAGCTTTCATTACACCCGAGCAACACCGGGCTATCCTGCTAGTATTGCTATATAAATGGAGTGGGGTACTAAGAAGAATTGGTTAGGATTCTTTTTATTAATTTTAAATTTATTTTTTGTTAGTGTTTGCATATTTACAATTTTACAAAAATTAAATTTAAAAACAAATATGTGACTTAAAAAACAAAGGAAAATGTTTAGATTGAAATGTTTTTTGCAATTTTATTTTATTTTTTTAAATTTTTTTTTAATCATATCACCCTGAGCAAGGCGGTAACGCCACTGATGTGCAGGGGGCTACGTAATAGTGAAAAGATTGGAAAAGAGAAAGCCGGAAACCACATCCAAAACAGGGAACAAGGGATGAGCCTCTTAACCTGTTCAATAGACGTGTGTGGAGTGTGAACCAGGCGATAGATCTATCTACTCCAATTATAGATCTATCTACTCCAATTATAGATCCATCTACTCCAATTATAGATCCATCTACTCCAATTATAGATCCATCTACTCCAATTATAGATCCATCTACTCCAATTATAGATCCATCTACTCCAATTATAGATCCATCTACTCCAATTATAGATCCATCTACTCCAATTATAGATCCATCTACTCCACTATAGATCCATCTACTCCAATTATAGATCCATCTACTCAATTATAGATCCATCTACTCCAATTATAGATCCATCTACTCCAATTATAGATCCATCTACTCCAATTATAGATCCATCCCACTCCAATTATAGATCCATCTACTCCAATGCTATAGATCCATCTACTCCAATTATAGATCCATCTACTCCAATTATAGATCCATCTACTCCAATTATAGATCCATCTACTCCAATTATAGATCCATCTACTCCAATTATAGATCCATCTACTCCAATTATAGATCCATCTACTCCAATTATAGATCCATCTACTCCAATTATAGATCCATCTACTCCAATTATAGATCCATCTACTCCAATTATAGATCCATCTACTCCAATTATAGATCCATCTACTCCAATTATAGATCCATCTACTCCAATTATAGATCCATCTACTCCAATTATAGATCCATCTACTCCAATTATAGATCCATCTACTCCAATTATAGATCCATCTACTCCAATTATAGATCCATCTACTCCAATTATAGATCCATCTACTCCAATTATAGATCCATCTACTCCAATTATAGATCCATCTACTCCAATTATAGATCCATCTACTCCAATTATAGATCCATCTACTCCAATTATAGATCCATCTACTCCAATTATAGATCCATCTACTCCACTATAGATCCATCTACTCCAATTATAGATCCATCTACTCCAATTATAGATCCATCTACTCCAATTATAGATCCATCTACTCCAATTATAGATCCATCTACCCCAATTATAGATCCATCTACTCCAATTATAGATCCATCTACTCCAATTATAGATCCATCTACTCCAATTATAGATCCATCTACTCCAATTATAAATATGAGATTTTTAAAATAGTGTCTTGAATTTCAGTTGCTTTCCATTGCAACTAAGGCTATTCTAAACTGATAAGGATGTGAGGGTGGTGTAATGGATAGTGGCTCCGAGTGAAAAATTATGGTACCAAGTTCAAATTCCAATCTAATTTGTTATATTCACTTATGTGCAGATACCCTTGAAAAAAAAGTATCAATTGATATCTCCCCTATTAGGATTAACTAGGAGAACTTGTATCTGCAAAAATCATAATCTCCAAAAAGTAGTTGATGCGTTATTCACTCACAAAAAAGGATTATTCTTACAATCAAAAATATGTATTGGCTTTAAATAACCAACAACGGATTGATAAATCTGAAAGCATATTGAAACCATGAAAGATACCTTCCAAAAACTAAATGTATTAGCAGGAAAATTTTGTTAAAAACAATGCTGACCTGTTAGGTAATATCAATTCTGCCTTATGGCTGAGAGTTCTGGATAATTTCCTCACATATGAAGGAAACTTGAGGAAATGGACATGTGGTTCTACTGAAGGATGTTGAGAATATCATGGATAAAATATGTGAGCAATAAAGTCTTAAGGAAAATGAAACCAAAAAAGATGCTTTTACTTAGAATCAAGGATATTTGAAATTTGTGGGACATAATGGTTTGGAGAATTCGATACTCACAGAACATACTGAAAGCAAGAAGGCCATAGAGAAACACTGAGTGACCAACTTAACAAGTTAGTATGAACAAATAATGGAACAGGAATAAAAGGACCAAGAAAGGTAGGAAGTTGTGGAGAGCCATGATTGACTAAATTCTGAATTATCCTGTATATTGATAGACATTCAGTTAAGTACCATACATGATACACACTGGGGTGATCATGTCTCTTTTGTAGATTGGTTGCCAACCAAGTCTGTAGAACCCAATCTGTCCTGCTATTTAACCCATAGCTGGAGGGGAAAACAACAGATTACCTTTCTCAAGGGTATTTGCAAGTAAGCAAATGCAACGAATTCAACTGGAATTTGAACTCTGCTTTCTGATTTCTCATTCTGAGCTAATAGCCACTGCTCCACAATTCACATCCTCAGACATTAAGTATCTCAAAACAATACGTGAGTAAATTATCAATGTATTTTCTTATTTACTAAGCTTTATCTGGCCAAAAGCCAGTCATGAGACCCCCAGTGATTATCAAACAGATAAATTGGTCTGCAAGACTAGTTTGTTAATCTAAGTTAAGGTAGGTGTTTTTTTTTTTCTATCTATTTTATGAATATTCAACATCCTAGACAATTTTAGTGTGCAGTTTGTGGCCACCCTAACAGATAAGCTTATTTAGAAACAAGTGAACACCCATTTATTTGTGTACACACACACTTATTTTTACAGTAGGGTTCACACTGTACAAGGCCCAAGGGCCAATCAAGGTAGAGGGTTATGTTAAGGAGTAGCTTATATGAATAAGAGGGGAAGATAACAGTTGACTCTAGACTTGAACAGGTTAAGTTAGCAGTGATCAGCAAAACATTGTCTTGGGAGTCTGTTCCACAGGGTATTTGTTTGCAGAAAGAAACTATTTGAATGAAACACTAATGGAATATGGAGTGAATGTGGATGGCTTGCTACTATGTATGTATCATGGTGTATCCTAGATGTGAAGGTTAGAACTGTCGGAACCAAAAAATAGGGTTCGTCCAAGCACTTTCCATGATAGTTGCAATAGAACTGTAAGAGACTTGCCATATCTTGTCTTGTGAGAGAAAACATTGGATAGTGAAAAATAACTTTTCTTCAACAAGAACTTGGCAATGCTTCTGAATTCTATCAAGACTGGAAAGTGAGGTCTAGGTAGCTCCTGTCCAAATATGGCAATGGTACTTTATTTTTGGCCTGATTTAGCTTTTATAAAGGTAGAGGATAGCAGGAGGAGTCAGATACTTTTTAGAGTGGTACAGAGGGATGTGCGTGGGTGGTGCAGTGGATATCTGCTCAGAATGAGAAATCAGAAAACTGAGTTCGAATTCCAGTTGAATTCGTTGCATCCACTGACACGCAAATACTCTTTGGAAAGGTATTAATCCATCTCTTCCCTCTAGTTATAGGTTAAATAATAGGACAGACTGGGTTCTATAACCTTGGCTGGCAACCAGTATACTGCAGAAAGCAATGGCAACCTACTTCGGGATGATCTTCTGTCCAGTCAGTCATGTCTCTTTTGAGACATGATTACCCAAGTGTGTTTCACGTATGGCACTTGACTGACTGATATTTTACATGCATCTTTACTTTACATCATGACTAGCAGTAGTTCGAAAGTTGAATCATCGCCTTTCACATCTCTCTATCCCTAGTGGCTCTTAGCACACTTTCTCCTGTTGCCCTACCCAAACTCCACTCTGCCATCTACGAGGGTCATTCAATAAATAAGGTGAATTTTTTGGTATAAGGACTTCTAATACAGATAGAAGCTTACTTTTTATTTTTTATTTTTTTCAACATAGTCTCCCAGCAGTGTCACACACTTTTCCCATCTGTGCACAAGTTTCCGTATTCCCTCAGTGTAAAAATCTTTGAACTGATGTCTCAGCCAATCGCTCACAGCACTTTTGACTTTATCGTCACTTTCAAACTTCGTGCCTCTCGTGAATGCCTTCAAGGGACCAAACAGGTTAAAGTCTGAAGGGGCAAGGTCTGGGCTGTAATGGGGATAAGGGAGCAGTTCCCAGCCCAGCTCGTTGATGGTCTGCACTGTTTGGGCTGCTGTGTGAGGCTTTGTGTTGTCTTGATGCAAAATGACTCCATGTGACTGATGACCCCCTTCTTTTGTTCAACAGATAGGCTCAAAGTCCTTGCAATGTCATCCACTGCCACCCTTCTGTCAGACTGAATGAGGTCAATGACTGATTCAATCAACTCAGGAGACCTCACTTCTGTAGGCCTCCCAGGCCTGTCTTCATCCTCAACACTGCTCTGTCCTTCTTTAAACAATTCAGCCCACTTGTAGATATTTTTTGGCTGAAACATGTGGCACCATATACAGTTGACATTCTCCTATGAATTTCAACTGGTTTGCACTCTTCAGCAACCAAAAATTTGGTAACTAACCTCTGTTCAATCCTGGAGTGTGCTTCTTGATCGGCCATCTTTGTTAATCTCCAAAACACTCAGTTTTTTTTTCAATCTGCAAAAAAAAATTTAATTCCTTTGAAAATAAAGTAAAGGGAAAAATAAAAAATAAAAAAGTAAGCTTCTATCTGTATTAGGAGTCCTTATACCAAAAAATTCACCTTATTTATTGAATGACCCTCGTATAAAAGCCCAATAAAAGAAATAAAAAGCAGTGTATTATCAGCCAAGTCTTCCTTACTTACTAATGATATTGAAAGCAAGAAGGCCATAGAGAAACATTGAGTGACCAACTTAACAAGTTGGTATGAATGAATAATGGAACAGGAATAAAAGGACCAAGAAAGATAAGAAGTTTTTAGTGTTTCATTCAAACAGCTTCTTTCCGCAAACAATATACTTATTGGTATGGAGTAATACCCCTTGTTACCATGACATCAGAATATTTCATTACAAAGAAGAATAGATCAAATTACCTGGCCAATAAATATACAAAGTGATACTGTGCATTCTGCTGAAGATTATTCACTTATTTTAATCTTATTGTTTTTATTGGTTCTAATATAATACATTGTTTTACTTACATGATGAATACAGGAGATTTTCTATTTTTTTTTTTTTCTAGGACCCCAATTGGTACCACGCTCGAAGTGCATATGGCAGGGAAGGTATGATACCAGCCAACTATGTACAAAAAAGACAAAAAGTTTCACTCCAGACTATGCCGTAAGTTTTATCTTTTTAACAATAGTAATCAGTTTTTATTTTCACTTTTTAAATGGTTTTAATTTTCATGATACTATTAAAAAAAAATGTGGTGGTAGGATAGGAACTTTTCTTTTTTCCAAGCAATTTTAAACAGAATTGTAAATCTGATCATTCTTTAGCTTATAAATTCAATAGGATGATTAAACAGTGATTAAAAATTTTAGTTACTTGAAAAAAAAAAAAAAAATTGGCTAAATTGATCTCTGCCTTCCAGAAATACATGTACTTTTTGAGTTCTTGACTTGATATCTACCAGCCTCCCTCTCCACTGAGGGTAGATGTGGCACAGTCATTTTATAGTGGGAATTCAGAGTCCTTGAGTTTGGTTAAAAATTTCCCTTAGACCCTGCATGTGGCAGGATTGTGTATATTTTTCCCCAGATGAGGCTCTGCCCTCCAGCTGATCCTTGTGTGTGTTTCTCTATGCCTGGAGGCAACAAAGTAGTCTTCTGGTGGAAGATTTCTTGAGTCTTGCCTTAGGTTAACCTGGCCACAAGTGAAGAACAAAGTTATTACAGGAATTGTGAGGCATGTTAGAGTAAACAGGCATTTACTTAGCTTATTTAGACTATTGTACTTCTTTTTCTTGTCATATTTTAGCAATTGTACTCTCTGACAGAAATTACTAAGCTTAATCTGGCACAAGGCTATAGTTGTAGAGCCCCCAGTAGGAATCAACTTTACTACAGTATAAGACAAAAGTGTTAGTCACTACTCCATGGGATGAATATTGAATATGTATCTCTCTTTTTCATATATATGCACATGAATCATTATGATTTAACAGTTGTGAGGAGCATGGAACCACCTCTTAATTGCTGTTGTTCTCAGTTCCACCCTGACCCAGAGTGGTAGTACCTCTTAGGGTCCCAGCTATGGGCAAATAGCTAGCCCCCAAACTGGTAAAAACAATATGAAAGTATCTAAAATAAAATTTTATAATAATATACACAGAAAAATAAACTTTTATAAAAAAAAGAATTATTATCATAACCTTCTATAAAAAAATATATTCTCAGCAAAATTTTACAAATACAAAACTGGAAGACGTTTTCAACAAATAAAAAAAAATTTTTCTCGTTAAAATCTGACTGGATTAGCTTTCTCACTATCACCAAAAAAAACAAAAACATAAAAGACCACCCTTTCGGCATTAAATAACCCACAGAGGTTGATATGCCGTTAAACAAAATTCAATGATTTAACATCTACTTCCATGTTAGCATGGTTTGGACGGTGTTTTCTTGATGTCTCTTTTCTAGACCCCCCAATTTTGTTTAAGGCCTAGCTGTAATCTCAACTTCTCTTTGAAAAGTTGGGTCTATGGTCTACCTATCCCTCTTTGGCCATCGACCTCAATAAACCTGCAATCGCTAGCCAGGTTTTCTGTGTGAGTAATTTTAAGGTATGCTATATTTATGGGTTAAAGTGCTCAATTTCAAGGATAGTGTATATTTTTTTTTTTTTTTTTTAAATCATATCACCCCAAGCAAGGCAGTGACACCACTGATGCGCATGGGGCTACTTAAGAGTAAAATGATTGGAAAAGAGAAAGCCAGGAACCACATCCTAAACAGGAAACAAGGGATGAGCCTCTTCACCTGTTCAAAAGACGTGGGTGGAGTGTGAACTGGGTGATAGTTAAGTCTATCTACTCCAATTAATATGATTTAATGTAATATCAAAGTGGACATTGAAATCAACACCAAGAGGCAACAGTCTACTAGTTTATTATAAATATGAATCAATTTCATTTACAAGTCTTTTTGTTCAATTGTTCTTTTTTTACACAAACAAAACTGAAATTCTCACACTTTGCTTATTCAAGTATACAATATCACAAAAATGACATTTTCCATGTATCAACAGTCACAACTAACTTCCTGCCTTTCTTTCATGAGGTTAACTACTACAGTTCATACAAACAGGGAAAACAATGTAATCCCTTGTCATATACATCTAAACACACAGTTTTCTCATAGATTATACACATGGCCCAGTCGATATAGATGTTGATTATTTGACCCTAAGAGTTGTGAGTTCAATACCAAGCGAATAAATAACTAAAAGTTAAAGGGAGATAACTACACGGCTACCAGAAGTGGCATCACACATGGAATGAGAATGATATACCCCAGTGATCATAATAAAGATTTCAATTCAAAATTCGTAGCACCTGAAGAAGGCCAGAGCCTACAACAGCTGAAACATCATAAACATGTCAGTAAAGATGAGGACAATAGTTGAAATAGTGTAAATACTACCTCATCTCAGAAGTATAGACAAGTAATGAGTATCTATTATAATAATTTTTGAAGTAATAAATAAAATATTGGATTAAAAATAAATCCATTAATTCTTATACAATATAGTATGGCATCTTTGAATCTCAAGAGACTAGATCTGCACTTGAAGAATTAGGCCTTCTCCAGTGTGCAGGCTTGAGCAATTTCTTTTTATATATATATATATATATATATATATATATATATATATATATATGAGATCAGCAGTTGTCCCTACAGCATATTTCCCCTCTTCACATCAATAATGATGTTCAAGAGAAAGGTGGAAGCCAGTACAGCTTGGCACAGCCATTGTAAGAATGAAATTGAATATGACATTAGAGTGTCTTAGGAACTCTTGCAATTATCAGATGGTGAATTTCCTTTATCTTGTCATACCTATTCCAGTGCTTTTCTATAACTTTGGTTTCTTGGGTGTGTCTGCAAGTGACTTAGGTGATGCTATGTTCATTATGCTTTTAATCTGGCAAATATGGGAGTCATTGGAATATCTGAAAATTAGCAGGTTTTATGGAACGAGTTTTGTACTCCTTGCCAACCACAGGGGATACATTATCTTGCTCAAATAAACATTACCACAGGAAAATGTGGTGAGCATAAACAATATGAAAATGATCTTCTCTCTTTTTTATCATTTCACCCAAGCAAGGCAGGAATGCTAGTAAAAATAAGAGAAAAAACTGATTATAGGAAGGATTAAAGACAAACATTGAAGAGGATTCAAGAAGATAGAAGACATTGATTGATGTTGCATTTAAATTTTTGGAGATTGTAATTATCAGGGAAGCAAATAAACAGAAGGGAGTTCCACAGGTGGGAAGTGCAAGAAAAGAAACTGTTGGAGCAGAAGTGGCAGTAGCATTTAGCCATTTCAGTAAACGAGTGGGACCTAGATGCCAGTCTCATGGCAGCTTGAATTCATGTTGTCATGGCACTGGGCAGGGGAGATCATTTGAGCAGTTGCCATGATAATATTTGTAGGAAAGATAGAGGGAAGCCATGTTGGTGAAAAAGTGATTGAAGTTGGGATTTCAAGTCAAGATCAATTGGATTGGCAACAATATCTATATATCTCAAACCTTTCTAGGCTGAATTTATGTCTACATCTGATCCTTGAGAACTACCACCATTTTCACACATACACACTCCATCAAAGTGACATTTTGCATAACTTACTACTGATAACCTACATTTATAGCCTCTGCAGTCTCCTTCACCCCAAAATTTACCTACTTGCCCCAAATTACTGGAATTTTGACTCCTCTTACCAGGAAACATGGTACCATTATTCCATGGCTCAATGTTTATTATTTTATAGTTCACAAATGAGGAAAAAAAATGTTGTGCTGGTAACAATGGTACCCTTGTCAAATGTTGAATACAAAACATAGAATTTATATGGCGGTAGACTTTCACACCAATTTTGTCGAAAGAAGGCCGAGCAGTTCGTTTTAGAATTGAACTGCTAAATTATACACATGTATGATTTGATTGTTGTGCAGAACTAGCCCCACTTTTTGAAAGAATTGATAACAGAAATGATGTATGATATCTCCAAACACCTTCCTCTAGTTTGAATGAAGATTTCTTTCTCCTAGACTGGTTGCCATCCATGGCAGAAAAGGTTAGTCTGTCCTACTCTTTAAACCATAACTGGAGGAAGGTGGATTCAGACCTTTTTTTCAAGGATGTTAGTGTGAAGTTAATGAAGCAGACTTAACTAGCAACATGCGTCCATGAAGTCACATAGCCCAGTGAATAAGTGTTTTATCCAGGGATTTGACTCAGAGTTGTGAGTTCAATACCTGGCTAGAGCAGAGGTGAACAAAAAACTTAGAGAGTTGAGTTAAAGGAAGGTAACTGATACTAAGACATCTGGAAGAGACATGACACATGGAACAAGAACCATGGCTCATAGAACAGAACCATCTACCCTGGTGAATGAGATAAAGGGTTCAATTTGAAATTCCAGTCATGTGAAGAAGGTTGGTGTATACAAGGGCCGAAACATTGTGAATATGGCAACAAAGATGAAGGCAAGTCTGAACAATGTGAAGAGTGTAGGCTTTTATTTGTTCTTCAGAATTAGCAACAAAAGAATAATAAGCACTTTTTATTAGATTTTCTTATTAACAAGAAGAATAAATTTTGTGTGTAGATCAAAGCATTCATGCATGAATTTGGGGACATAGTAATTATGAGTTCAATCCCTGCACCATGTAGCAAAGGCACATACTGGAAACAAGGCTAACAAGAACTAAGCAGTACTCAAAAAAACAAAATAGACAAGATTTGTACAGCTAAACAAGAAAAATCTATCTCTATTGAATTCGGTTTTAAATCCCATGAGGTTTACTCGGATTGACAGACAACTGAAAAATGTCAGAGGTCACAATAGCTGAAATATTATAACAACAACAAAGATGAAGTTTGACTCTAAATAACTCTTTATTTCCAAAATTCAAACATTATTTTAACCTTTTTTTTAAAAAAAATAAAAATAAAAACAGCTGTTTTAATTTTATTAAATAGCTATATCAAAACTAAACTACAGGAATTCAAAATTTTCCATATCTGGGAAGTGTTTTAACAGAGGATGGAAAGTGTAACACTGAGAATGCATTGGGTTAGCCAAATATGTATTCCAAAAGCTAAGTAAAGAAACACAAAAATGTTGTTAGAAACAAATAAAAGTGTACTGAATTGTTACATAATATCAGTCCTCCTATATGGCAGTGAATACTGGACAATCTCTTCAGAAGATGAAGAAGAAACTTGAAGCAATAGAAATATGGTTCTACAAAAGGATGCTGAGAATACCATGGACTGGATAAGTGAGCAATGATTAAATTTTAGAAAAAATGGAAATAAAAGATGTAGTTGAAATACATAAATACATAATAAGGAAAGAAGGCTTGGAAAATCTGATACTCACAGGCCAGATTGAAGGCAAGAAGGATAAAGGAAAAAATGCATAACATACTTAATGATGTTACCAAGAAAATGCAACAATCTTTTTTTTTGGTTTTTGAGATTCAGTCAGTCAGTTAACTGCCATACATGATACTTGCTTTGGGCAATCATGTCGCGAAAGTGACATGACTGACTGGGCAGAAGATTATCCCAAAGTAGGTTGCTATTGCTTTCTGCAGTAGATTGGTTGCTAGCCAGGCTATAGAGCCCAATCTGTCCTATTATTTAACCCATAACTGAAAAGAAGAGACGGATTAATACTTTTCCAAAGGGAATAAGTGAATGCCATGAATTCAACTGGAATTCAGATTTGTCCTCGATTTGTCATTCTGAGTCAATATCCACTGCACCACAACACATTGAGATAACATACTTGAAAATTATGTTAACCTTTGGTAGAGATCAATAATAAAAAAAATCTCAAACTCTTCTGTGAGAAGGTAAAAAAAACTCTTAAAACTATTGTTATATACTTCTCTAAAATGATTTTAGTATGTCACTAAAAGTTTTGACATCTTTGTGTTGTGTACCCTCAAGAGGATGACAGAACAAAGCTTAAGAGAAATAACAAGACAAAATTTATTATGAGCTACAAAGGATAAGAATTTGTGGAGAGCCATGACTGCCTACCTCTTGAGGGTACACAGCACATAAAGATGTCAAAACTTTTAGTGACATACTAAAATCATTTTAGAGAAGTATATAACAATAGTTTTAAGAGTTTTTTTTTACCTTCTCACAGAAGAGTTTTGGAGATATTTTTTATTATTGATCTCTACCAAAGGTTAACATAATTTTCAAGTATGTTATCTCAATGTGTTGTGGTGCAGTGGATATCGACTCAGAATGACAAATCGAGGACAAATCTGAATTCCAGTTGAATTCATGGCATTCACTTATTCCCTTTGGAAAAGTATTAATCCGTCTCTTCTTTTCAGTTATGGGTTAAATAATAGGACAGATTGGGCTCTATAGCCTTGGCTAGCAACCAATCTACTGCAGAAAGCAATAGCAACCTACTTTGGGATAATCTTCTGCCCAGTCAGTCGTGTCACTTTCGAGACATGATTGCCCAAAGCAAGTATCATGTATGGCACTTAACTGACTGACTGAATCTCAAAAACAAAAAAAAAGATTCTTGCATTTTCTTGGTAACATCATTTGAATATTCTGATATAATAACCCACAAGATCCACCTTGTAAAATCTTCATTACATTAAAGTCTGTTTTTCATCCTCAGGTTACACAAGTATAACAGTTTAATTTGCCTGTTATTTAATCTGCCTCCCCCACCAACCTAACGCTCACATACCTACCCCACTGCGTGGTCTTAACTGATCATTTTTAGAATTGAGGTTAGAATAAACTGTATCCAATGGTTAGCATACTGCAATGTCTGTTTACAGTTCATAAATCAGTGGAATGCTGCTGTTACCATTTGGCTTATATTCCTGTGCCTAACAATCAAGGCTATTGTGGAAGTTGAAAGATATTTGGCCTCTTAAAAGTTGGCTATACTTAAATAAACAAAGTACATAAAATATGTTATGTATCCTTTTTATTTCTATTTTGTCTATTCACCAGGGTGATTATCTGGTCTCTCCCTCCACTAAGACAAAGTCTGATAAGAGCTTTGAAGAAGAAAAAAAAAGATCTGTGGGTGGAGGTTTAATGCTCTATTTTCACCAGATGGAAATGGCTAGGTCAAAATTTTTTTTGTTGCTGTCCTGAGTATGACAATAAACTGTATCCAGCAGCAAGGCCTCTAATTGGGAGGTTGTGAGAAGCATGGAACCACCTCATAATTGCTATTGTTCCCAGGTTCCCCTTGACTCGGAGTGGTAGCACCTGTTAGGGTCCCAACTATAGGCAAATAGTTAACCACCAAACTGGAGTGAAAACACTATGAAAGTATAAAAATACACATTTATAGAAATCTATACATAAAAACAGACTTTTATATAAAAAAAAAATATATACACTTTTGAAGAAAAATATTTCCAACAATATATTTTTGAAGAAAAAAAAATTCTTGCCATAAAACATTTTTGAAGGAAAAAATTGTTACCAGCAATACATTTTTCAATA
Source organism: Ascarosepion bandense (assembly GCA_037127315.1). Classification (NCBI taxonomy): domain Eukaryota; kingdom Metazoa; phylum Mollusca; class Cephalopoda; order Sepiida; family Sepiidae; genus Ascarosepion; species Ascarosepion bandense. The sequence continues at coordinate 2,219,354 of JBBBDQ010001474.1, forward strand.
CAAAACTAGAAAACATTTTCAGTTTTTTAAAATAAAAAAACAAATTAAAAAAATTTTAATCAAAATCTGACTAAATCAACCTTCTCACTGTAAGTGAACATTAAAATAAATACCTTAAAATCCTACCTTTTTGGCATTAAATCACCCACAAAGGTTGATATGCCATTAAATAAAACTCAAACTCTTTACTTGAGTAGTGAAGAGGTTTAAGATCATTTGTAGATGGTGATGAAAGTGGTCATAGCTATGAATGCTCAGGAGTGGCTGATGAGATAGTGATATAGCATCCTTACCCTTGGGAAAGGTATTAATCTGTTTCACTTTCACTTACCCTTGGGAAAGGTATTAATCCGTCTGACTTTCACTAACCCTTGGGAAAAGTATTGATCCGTCTCTTCCCTCCGGTTATGGGTTAAATAATATTAGGACAGATTGGGGTTCTATAGCCTTGGCTGGCAACCAGTCTACTGCAGAAAGCAATGGCAACCTACTGCGGGAGATCTTCTGCCCAGTCAGTCATGTCTCTTTCGAGACATGATTGCCCAAGGCATGTATCACGTATGATACTTAACTGACTGGTATCTTGTAGGATGGTAGGGGTAAGATTATTGGCACTGGTGACATGTCCATACCATTTCAGCTTCCCCTTCTTTACAGGCTTGTATCTTGTTTGATAGTGTCTTGCACAGAATTATGTGATGTTGACATACAAGATACCTGGGATGGTTCTGAAGCATCCTATTTCTAATACTTGAATTGTTTCATGTAATTATGTTGCTAATGTTCAATATTTGCAGTCATATAGATAGATTGAGAAGGCCAATACATGCAAAAGTCTGATCTTATTTCATCCAGATCTATGTAGGTGACGCCTGGGATAGTTCTGAAGCATCTCATTTTTAATGTTTGATGAATTCATGCATTAGAAATTAGATGCATTAGATTTTTTTAATGAAATTTTTAAAAATCTCATTTGATAGTAAACACAAAAGAAATCTGTCCCACAAAACAAAACTATCATATAAAAATAAGTTGTTGAGAAATTAGTATAGAATATATATATATAGTTGGTCATATGACAACCTAGTTGTTGTATAGATAAACAAAAAAAAAAATCACTGTATTTATCTATATTTCTGAGATCTCATCTCATAATTCAGACTGTTGTCGTCTTTAATGTCATATTCATGATGTTTTGGCCTTTGTACACTCCAATTTTCTTCAGGTGACTGGAATTTTAAACCAAACATTTTATTTTTATCAATGGGGTAAATTGTTCTTATACCATGCGTCATGCCACTTCCAGATGTCTTAGTTATCACCATTTAACTCAACTCTCTAAATCTTTTTTGTTTGCCACTACTGTCACCAGATATTGAACTCACAACTCTTTGGGTCAAGTCACTGGATCCAACAAATGCTTTTATCCCCTGGGCCATGTGTCCTTGAGGACACACAAAAAAAACAACAATCTACTCCAGTGATCAAAATAAAGGATTTGGTTCAAAATTCCATTCACCTGAAACTAGATCTCCACAGAACTTGCAGATTTGACAGTCTCCCGGCAATTATCTTAAAGAAATATGCCCCTGAACTCGCATCTGTTCTGTCCAAACTTTACAATAAATGTGTCGCTACTTCTTGCTTTCCAACTTATTGAAAGTCCTCTTTTGCAGTTCATTCTAGATATGAGGATAAACTGCAGCGAGCAACAAGCCTTTGTGAGAAGCTTGGAACCATCTCTTAATTGTTGTTGTTTCCAGGGTGGTAGCACCTGTTAGGATCCCAGCTATGGGCAAATAATTAACCTCCAAACTGGGGTCAGTACACTATAAAACCATAAAAATAGATTTTTATAGTAAAAATACCAGCAATGCATTTTGGGGGGGAGGGAAAATATTCAAAAATGCAAAACCAGAAGACATCTTGAGTTTTCTATGAAATTAAAAAAATAAAGAAAACAAAAAACTCTTCACATTAAATGACATACAGCGGTTGATAGACTGTTAAACAAGACTCAAACTCTTCTGCAGTTCCTGCCTTTAAAAACTCTAGGGAACCATCTACCCCCTTGAATTATCACCCTATGAGTCTCTTACCTCTTTTTGGCAAAGTATTAGATTCTCTAACCAATGCCACATGATAAAGCATTTTACTTCACATGACCTTCTTTCAGATAAGCAATATGGTTTACATTTCTCCAGGTCTACTGCTGATGTGTTAAGTCATCACTGAATTTGTCTATCAAGCTTGAGATAAGAATGATGAAGCTGTTATACCTCAAAGGCGTTTGACAGGGTTTGGCATGTTGGCCTTCTCCACAAACTCAAGGGCTATGGTACCTATAGATGAATATTTGGCCTAATTTATTCATTCCTAACAAATCATGTAATGAAGGTCATGTTAAATGGACCACTTCTAGTTCATTTTATATTATAGAGTGCTCTATCCTCAGTTGTTCCTGATTTTCATCAATGACCTTCTCAATGTCATCAGTTCCCAATGTAGATATCTATGCAAATGACATTTACTCCTGTCTTAGTAAAACTGACAACTACTCTTGAAAAGGACCTCCAATCAGTGGTTAAATGGGGCAAGGAATAGCTTGTAAATTTTAAAACCTTCAAAACAAAACTTTCATTTAGCCACCATAGAAAACATATTCTACTTGCCATCAGCATGGCCAATGCTAAACTTCAGGAGAACATTCCAGACCTTCTTGGGCTCTCATCTTCTGACATGAAGTGGAGTGACAAAGTTGAATTAATTGCAATGTCAACTGCAATGAAAGTTGCTTCATTGTGTTATGTCAGATAATTCTTATATATTTATAAATTTACCATTCATTCAGGCATTGAATACTGCTGTCATATCTGGTCTGGTGCTCCTACTATATATCTTGAGATTACTGACAGAATTCAAAGTTCTGTAATGTAATTGATTCTGACATGATATCTTGACTTTAGTCACTTGGTAATTGTTAGTGCCTCAACTGCATGAATTTAAGCATGCTACTAGATTGGCAACTAGGTCTCATCATTTTAACATTGAATTAGCTAAATACAACCATCATTTCAATTCTAATAGTTATTTTTCACACCTTCAGAACTCCTTTCTGATTTCTTGCTTCCTGACACCTCAGTCAGTGAAGTGCTGTACGTGATACACACTTGGGCAACCATGTCTCAAAAGAGACATGACTAATTAGGCAGAAGATTATCTCACAGTAGGTTGCCATTATTTTCTGTGGTAGACTGGTTACCAACCAAGGCTATAGAACCCAGTCTGTCCTGTTATTTGATCCATAGTTGGATGGAGAAAAAAAGCTTAATACCTTTTGCAAGGGTATTTGCACATAAGTGAATGCAACAAATTTAACTAGAATTTGAACTTGACTCTTTGATTTCTCCTGAGCCGATATCCACTGCACCATAACGCACATCCTGCCACTTATAATTTCCAAAAATTTAAAATCAATACCAATCACTATGCTCGCTCGCTCTCTCTTTTAATGTTTCACCCCAAGCAAGGCAGTACTGCCACTGGTGTGCAGAGGAGCTACATAAGAGAAGAGTGAAAAGAAACTGGTTACAGGGGTGTCAGAGCACAGTTAAGAAAAGGATGGCAATACTGGTGTGAAGAGAGTTGCATGAGAGTAGAGTGAAAAGGGAGAACAACAGGATACAAGGGGGTTTTGGGGAAAGGATAAGAGAAGGATGGGAGTCCTTTTTCTCACTAAAGCTTTCTCATTCTATTTCATGCCCTGTAATGTCTTGTATCTTAGTGACCTTATTGCCTTACTTGGGATGTAATGATTAAAAGAAAATTTTACTTTAATGTATTCTGTCCATATGTTGGTGACCTGATTGTCCATCCATCACATGGTCATCTATATATGCTGTGGACAGAACACAACTCAATACTGGATAGTTTTTTTAGGTCCCAAATTACTGTCATTATTGTTGGTGGTGGTGATACTCTAGACATTAGGCACTAAAACAAATAATTGACCATATCTCAACCATAAAAAAAATCTAAATGACTGAAGCAAAGAAATAATCTGTCTCGATTTAAAATAAAAAAAAAAATGTCTAGCCACTTGTATCCATGCACAGATAGCCAATCCTTGTTGCAGATGCCTGTTCGTACCCATTTGTTTAACACCCACAGAGCCCACCTGTGGTTTATACTTCAACTATGCTTAGCAGATCTTAGAGTTTCTGGGAGAGAGCATATTATCTAACGTGATCAATAGTATAAACAAAGCCAGCATGTTCAAATCCTTGGTCATGGACTTGTGTTCCAAAACATTCCATTTACCCAATTTCATATACAACGCTTGGGTCAATTTACAGCATGGTTTGTGTGCACTTTCCAAAGGTGCCATGCACTGGGATCCCCTCCCCCAGATTGATAACATCAAGAAGTCACCTTCCTTACAAATTGACCATTGATCTTGATAAAATACAAGGAGTGGAGGAAGCACTAGTTAACTGGAAGGCCTTAAATATTTGACATCAGCAATGTCACTTTTCAGAATGGTTTAGCACAGGGGTTATTAAACTGTGGTCCGGACCACAGGGGGTCCGCAAGGATAAGATAGGGGGTCCGTGTATTAACTCATCACATGAAATTAAAAATATAAATTTTTTATGTCTGCATATTTATTTTTACTTATTAATGTTATCAAATGAGAAAAGCTTGCACTATCGCCCATTACATGTCAACGATATTTATATAAAAATTATTTTACACGTGCAAGAGCTTGATGTTCAAATTTACTTTTTTTTTCAGGGTGCAAGTGTCACCCATGGATAAACTTTTAATAAAGGGGTCCATAAGTCAAAAAGTTTGAAAACCCCTGGTTTAGCATATGTCAATTTTTTTTTTTTTTTTTTTTTTTTTTTTTTTCCAAGCAAAGCAAAGACAAATCTTTCTGAAATGTTATGTTATCAATCTAAACAAACAGAAGACTTGATTTATTTAAATCAATTCTTCCATCAATGTTTTAATTTAAAGAATATGAAAAGCATAAGTAATTAATTTTTAATTTGTAATTTTAAAAGTAAAATGTTTTATATTATCTATATGTAAATTTCATAAACAAAAAATTAACTGAAAAAATTTTTTTAAAATCTATTTCCTGAGATAAACCTAATTTTTGCATATAATTTCTGTTACACTGAAATGTTTAAGAAAACTGTTTAAGCATTTTAAATTTAATTTGGAATAACCAATCCTTTAAGAACTTTTCAGTGTATGTTTTTAAAAAATTACGAAGTCATATATTAATTAAAATATATATAAAGACAATGTATTGATTATATTTAAATAATGTTAAAAGAAATTAGATTTCAAAACCAAAAAAAAAAAACCACTGAAAATTTTGATTCTTAAAAAGTACCTAAGAAAAATCTTTATTAAATCCCAGCATATTATATGAGGATCACAAATCCTCACAAAGATGTAAATTTTTTTTTCAAATATGAAATATTAATTTTTGAGTATTAATTAGGGATTTGTAATTTCTGTTTTTTCTCCTATTATGTAAATGAGATCTGTATATTTGTATCTGAAATGTTTTTGAGTTCTCTCTCTTTCTCTGCCCCCATATACTTTTAAGTAGAAAGATCAAACCCGGTGTGAGCTGCGATCCAAATTGCTTATCTCCAATTCTTTTCTTAAACACAGTTTACTTTGTTGTGACTTAATGATCTTAAATGATTTTCTCTTTTAATCTCGAATTTTTATATTTGCTTTTGATTTTTTTTTTTATTTAATTATTTCGTTTTTCTACACTAAAGCATGTTTTGTTTCTTTTTATCTTTATTTCTTATTTCAGATGTTTTGTTAACTACTTTACAGTTTTTATGAACAAATTGGCTTTCATTGGTTGCACAACAGCATTTAAAATGAATTTACCTGTTTTCATTAATTTATTTTTCAAAATACAATTCTGATTTCTCTAATCAGATATAAGGATTTCGGCCCTCCTCCACAAAAAAATTGAAATTAAATTTTGAGTTAGTCATTATCATTATTCTTTGGATTGTTTGGGTTTGTACTTTGATTTTTTATTAGCACTCAAAAATTGCAAGCCCTCCCCCTAGCCAAATTATACAGTTTGGAATTTTAAAGCAGAAATACTGAGATTATTGATCTAAATTATTAATTCATAGTAATACTGCTGCATTTCTAACAAGTAAATTTTTAAAGAAGTGATAAAAGGACAACTTATGTAAATATAAAGAAAATTATCACTCTAAATTATTGATCAAATTCTAAAAATGATCAGCTTCATTTTTTTTCTCCTGTTCTAAACTACTCTAAAGAATTTGCCATTCCATTAAAGAATGAATTTCAAGAACTTGTTTCTCAGCATATGAGTTAATGTCCCATAAAAGTACATACATTATACATATAAATGGGTATTCTTTTAAATTAGGCATTGTCTGGTGTAACATTTGACAAAGAGGGTCATGGTTAGCATGATCAAAGGATACATCTCTTACATGACATAGCTAAAGGAAAAGTAGATCAGTTAAGTGTCATACATGATACATGCTTGGACAATCATGTTTCTTTCAGTCTATGACTTACTAAGCAGAAGATTTTCCTACAGTAGGTTGCCATTTCTTTCTGTGGTAGACTAGTTGCCAACCAAGGCTATAAAACCCAATCTGTTTTACTATTTAACTTATAGCTGGGGAGAAAAGAGACAGATTAATGCCTTTCCTAAGAGTATTTGTAAGTGAATGTAATGAATTCAACCTGAGTTTGAACTCAGCTCTTTGATTTCTTATTCCAAGCCAATATCTATTGCATCACAATGCACACACTTATTTCAAATAATGTAAACAAGATGCTATTGTGACTTTGAGAATAGAATTCATAGGGTTTGTTCAAAATGTAACCAACCATTTTGTATATAGAGAGAACTGTTGCCACATCTGGTCGGGTGCTTCTGCTATTCTCCTCGGGGTTCTTGACAAAATACAGTGAAGAATCTGTAATGTGATTGATACCGACTTAGCTGACTGCCTGCAGTCACTCTCTCACCAGCATGACATGGCTTCCCTGTGCCTCTTCTATAAATACTTTCATGGCTTCTGCTCTGATGAACTTAAATCACTGGTGCCCCCTAGGTGTGAATTTGCACAAGATACTAGATTGGCAACTAGGTCCCAGCCTTTTACAGTGAAACCGATGAAATGTAACTGCAATTTCTACTCCAACAGCTTCTTTTCTTGCACGTCCCGCCTGTGGAATTCCCTTCCGCATGCTTCCTTGACAGCTACAACCTCCAGGGGTTTAAATGTAGGGTCAATAGACACCTTCTAACACACTAACTCACACCCATTCTCTCCTACTCTCTCCCTATATACATCCTAAGTCGTCTATCACCCTCCTTCTGACATTTCCTATACCCGATCGCCCTATGTAGCCCCCTGCGCTATAGTGGCAGTGGAATGCCTTGCTTGGGGTTTTATTTTTTTTAATCGTATCACCCCGAGCAAGGCGGTAATGCCACTGATGTGCAGAGGGCTACGTAATAATGAAAAGATTGGAAAAGCTTGGGATTAAGTAAAGTGGTTGTGCAGCTAGTATAAACAAGAGTTACAACTGTTACACCACCCACTGACAGTTGATTGGTATAGGTCTGTACTGCACTTTCGTTCTGTTGATGGTGTAGCTACTGATGCAGAAGCTCCCTCTTGCTCATTTCCCTGAGGGCAATATCTTGCAATATACCCGAATCTCTCACAATTGTAGTATATTACTTTCAATCTTATAGTTTCTCATTAGGTGTGATCCTAGATATATATATATATATAGCATCCCAAGCTTATAATCCCAAGCTTATATATATATATATATATAGCACCTAACACTGACAATTTCATATTACCTTTGTTTTCTTTGGGTCTCATGCTTTGTGCAATCACTGCGACTGTTTTAGGCTCCCAAAGTCTTTTGCTGACTAAAAGCCTTGTGGCAGGTATCATTTCACAGAGATTCTTGTTGAAGCACCACAGATACACTCCTGATCAAAAATTTAAGACCACTTAAAAATCTTTAAAAAGAAATATTTTTTTACAGATATATTTTAAACTCCTACCAATTAAGGTTACCAATACTACAATCTAAAAGGTTATGGAAACAAACAGCTACATTCTAAATATTTTATTTAGAAATTTACATTTTTATGAAATGAGGCGATTTACGCATGATCAAAATTATAAGACCAGGGGTATAAATTGTTAGATCTATGGTAATTCCAATGTTTTTAGTTCAGTTAGAGATTAGCAATCACTGTGTAAAGGTGTTACCATGCCTAAAGCAAGCAAACTTACCAAAGTTGAGCATCCTCGAATTCTAGAATTCCATAAGCAAGGTTTGTCACAGCAGGCGATCACAACTAAGGTAAATCGCAGTAAAACTGTGATTTGAAACTTTCTAAAGAACAGTGAGAATTATGGAAAAGCAAAATCCTCTGGTAGGCCCCCAAAAATTTCTCCTACATTGAGTAAGAGAATAAGATGGGTTGTTATGAAAGAGGGGGGACTTTCTTCTAGTCAAATTAAGGCAGTCATAGATGCTGATTGCAGTCCCGTAACCATCAGACGACAAAAAGGTATGGTAAATAAAAAGCGTAAACAAATTCCTCGGCTGCTTCCACGTCACAAGTTGAACTGCTTAAAGTTTGGTTGTGAATACCAAACATGGGACGTTGAGAAGTGGAAGAAAGTCCTGTTTTCTGATGAAAAAAAATTCAATCTAGATGGTCCTGATGGCTTCCAACGATATTGGCATAAAAAAAAAAGATCTCCTGAAATTTTCCTACACGTCATAGTGGTGGAGGGTCCCTAATGGTATGGGGTGCCTTTTCTTACAGAGGGATGATGGAGCTCCAGGTGGTGCAGGGTCGTCAAACAGCGACTGGTTATGTTAGCATGCTACAAAAAGCATCATTGATGATGGAGGGCCATCGTTTGTGTGTGGATGGATGGTTATTCCAGCAGAATAATGCTGCAATCCACGCTGCAAGACGGACCATGACCTTTCTACAAGAAAATGGCGTTCATCTCTTGGGACATCCTGCATGCTCACCAGACTTGAACCAATTGAAAATGTTTGAGGATGGATGACAAGAGATGTTTATCAAAATGGCAAACAATATTCAACAAAAAATAAACTTTGTGAAGCCACCTTCAGAAGCTGGAGCAACCTCCCCTGCACCTTAATGGAAACGCTTATTTCTATCATGCCTGACAGAATCTTTGAAGTCATCAAAAGCAGTGGGGGTAGAACTCATTATTAAATTTGGTCGTTGAATGTTTTCATACACTTTTCATACACTTTTTGTACAATTTTGTAGAATTTTTGTCTCTGGTCTTATAATTTTGATCATGTGTAAATTGCCTCATTTTATAAAAATGTAAATTTCTAAATAAAATGTTTGGAATGTAGCTTTTTGTTTCCATAACCTTTTAGATTGTAGTATTGGTAACCTTAAGTGGGAGGAGTTTAAAATCTATCTGTAAAAAAAATATTTCTTTTTAAAGATTTTTAAGTGGTCTTAAAATTTCGATCAGGAGTGTATGTTGTCTGGGAAGCCTATCACAAAAGCTAGTTTTGCCATCTGATCCATTCCTCTCCCCCAGATATCCTGCCAGTCCTGCCAAATTTTTTGATATTATTTGTGTAGATATCCACAAATTTCCCAGATCATTTCATTCTTTTCAACTTTTCATAAAATCAGTGAATGCTTTCTTCAGTCTCATCTCTATCATGTCTGCATCCAACTGGTCCTCATCACTGATTTTAACGCATCTTCTCATAGAAAAAGTGGAAAGAAACTAGCAAGGTCTGGCACTTTTTAAAGCTCGGAGACCAATTTCACCTTCTTTATCCATGTGACTATCACCTCCACTAAACAGTGGTATCATGTCTCTACCCAGTCTCACCATTCTAAAATCCATGGGTCCAAAATAGCTTGTTATTTAAAAAAAAAAAACTTCTTCCTGAATCTCTCTTGTGCTTTCTTATTCTTAAATCTCCTTCTTGCACTCTTGCAAGTGTTCATATACAAAACAAAATCACCTGACTTGTATTTTCAGAAGAGAGTTATTGCTTTTCTTTCTTTCTTGTGATTCTTCTCTCTTTCCACAATATCTTCATATAAAAATATCACCACCTATAGTCTCTTCTCCTTCCACCATAAAGTAGGTAACATTCCATTTTCTCCTCTACATTCAAACTACATAAACATTATGAACAATTTCAGGAATTGACAATATTGAAGATTTCCTTGACTGTACTATATCTTGGGACACAGTATCTTAATACTGAAAGTTGATAGACTTCTTCTTCATGACGGGAACTTGTCACCCAATGTTTGGATTATGCACTTGCAAATTATTTAGGAATTTACTTCTGCAAAAGCAGTAACATGATGATAAACTGTAGTTGAAAACTTCACACTTCCTGTTGACATGGATCAGTTAATAAGCACAAGAATTTTGCTAATTGGTACTTACAGTATAAATACTCTTCCCTTATACCGGGGATCAAGAGTGCTTAGACAAGGGGATGCTGAAAATTTCTTAACCCCCCCCCCACCCCCAAAACAATCTGATTATGAAA